>JAJHZJ010000202.1:600000-1112962 GCA_023548195.1 Bettongia penicillata ogilbyi
CAAGAATCAAGAGAAGCATGAAAAGGTAAACAGGAAAGAGAAATCAAAAAGGACTTTCTAAAGCTGAACTGTTTACATGGAAAGATAATATTTGTAACTCTTGAGACTTTTCTCAGTATTTGAATAGGTGGAGGAATACATATACATACACACATACATACAGACAGAGAGCACAGGTTGAGTTGAATCAGAAGGGATGATATCTATAAAAAAATAAAATTAAGGGGTGAGAGAGGAATATATTGGAAGGAGGAAGGGAGAAATGGAATGGGGCAAATTATCACTCACAAAAGAGATAAGAAAAATCTTTTTCAATGGAGGAGAAAAGGGAGGAGTTAAGAGAGAAAAAGTGAATCTTACTCTCATCCCATCTGGCTTAAGGAGGGAATAACATGCTCACTAAATTTGGTATGAAAATCTATCTTACACTACAGATAAGTTGGGGAGAAGGAAACAAGTGGGATGAGGGGGATGATGGAAGGAAGGGCAAATGAGGGAAGGGAGTAACTACAAGTAAACACTTTTGGGAAAGGACAAGGTCAAATGATAGAATAGAATAAAGGGGAGACAGGGTAGGATGGAGGGAAACATAGCTAGTCTTACACAACATGACTATTATGGAAGTCTTTTGCAAAACTACACCTATATAGCCTGTATTGAATTGTTTACCTTCTCAGTAGGGATAAGTGGGGAGGGAGGAAGGGGGAGAAGTTAGAATTCAAAGTATTAGAAACTAACTTTGAGAACTGTTATTGCATATAACTAGCAAATAAATACAGGTAATGGGGTATAGAAATCTATCTTGCCCTACAAGAGAGAAAATGAGAATAAGGGAAGGGAGGGGTGTGATAGAAGGGAGGACACATTGAGGGAAGGGGTAATCAGAATGCAAAGAGTTACGGGGTGGGGGGAGGGGAGAGATGGGGAGAAAAATTGGAACTCAAAATTTTGTGGAAATGAATGTTGAAATCTAAAAATAAAAAAAAATAATAAAAAGAAACAACTTTGAAAAACTTGAGAACTCTCATCCATGCAATGTACAACTGCACCTCCACAAGACCTATCAATGAAGCATGTTACACCCCGAGAGGAGCCAGACATAAGATGCAAGACAACAACATTTTTGGATGTGAAGATTTACGTTGTTCAACTATGCTTCTTTGCTGCACTTTTTTTACCCTTCTTTCTGTTTTTAGTGGGGATGGGGGGGAGTAGGGAGTGTCACATGAGGACAATAGGGATACCAACAATAAAGGGGCCACTGATGCATTTTTGAAAATTCACAGACTAATAGTAATAATTAACATTTATACAGCCCTTCTACATGTCAGGCACTGTGCTAGGTACTTCACTGGTTTTCTCATTTAATCCTTACAACAGTCCTGGGAGGTAAGTGCTGTTATTATTCCTATTTTACAGAAGAAGAAACTGAAGCAAACAGTTAAGTGATTTGCCTAGGGTCACACAGCTAATGTCTGAGGCTGAATTTGAACTCAGATCTTCCTGACTTCAGGCCCAGCATTCTATCCACTGTGCCACCAAGCTGCCATAATATAAATATCACATACTTCTGTTAAAAAGCAAGTGGGAACAAAAAGATTCATGGTTAACCTAAGGAATCCTCTTTTTTATGTGTTATGTGTAAATAAAAATGCCCTAAGACTTGGTCAAACCAAATAGCTGAAGGGGACACTTGGTTCCAAAGGAACAAGGGGAAGATGATTAGCACCAATGGATATGGAAGTATCTGTACCCAAAGTGGAAAGACCTGAGCCACGATGACAAGAGTCAGAAGTGGAACTGATTTACTCCAGATAACTCAGGTAGACAGGGATGATGCTCCAGGATACAAGCTGTGAAAGCAGCACAGACACACATAGCTCCAGAGGGTCAGCGCTAATGGATGGCAGAGACAGAATGAGCTCTATAGTGAGTTCCCTTAGGTGAATTACCTACCTCATCTGTTTAAAAAAAAAAAAGCTGGACTGGATGACTTAGATTTATTTTAGCAGTAACATTCTATGACTTTATGTTACCAAGAAGTAGATTTTGGATCTATATAACAAAGAGAACAGACTATGGATTCTGTGTCACTAAGAAGTTCTTAAGAAAGAGGTGAGATGCCTATATTCTAGAAGTACAACCAACTCTCTCCCTCCTTTTCAGCTTAGGACCTTGACTCATACTTCACTGACAAAAGAGGCTACATGGAACTAGCTTCCTCTTCTCTCCAATCCTCCATTCAAAATCATCTCAACATCCTCTCCTGTGATCCCGTGGGGCTGGTGGCTCTTTTCCTCACTGACAACTCCACGTTCCCCACCATGCTCTTCAGAGGCATGCCTCCTTCAATCACTCCATTTTCCAGTGCTTTCATTCTTTCCTTATCTATTTCCCCTACCTATTCTTGCCTTACCTTTTCCTGCTACTTACAAATACATTCATATTTCTCTCCTTAAAAATCTTGACCCTATTCTCCCCACAAGTAGCTAGATGGTGCAGTGAGTGGAATGCTGGCCCTGGAGTCAGGAAGATGAGTCCTCCTGAGTTCAAATCCAGCCTCAGACACTTATTGTGTGACCCTGGGCAAGTCACTAAAATCCTACTTGCCTTAGTTTCCTTACCTGAAAAATGAGCTGAAGAAATGGCAAATCACTCCAGTATCTTTGCCAAGAAAACCCCAAATGGGATCAGGGCTAGGAACAGTAGGCTTCAAAGAAATGACATAACAATGCCACCACCGTCCCCACAGGCTATGTATTGTCCTACATCTCCTCTCTCTTTTACAATCAGAATTCCCTGAAAAAGGTTTTCAAACTCAGTTCCACTTTCTCTTCTCCCATTCATCTCTCAAATCTTTGTCTGGTTTCTGGGGGGATGATACAACAGAAGTTGCCCCTCTCCAAGGCCACAAATGATCTCTTAATTATTAGATCTAATGGTCTTTTTTTAGTCCTAATTCTTCCTGATCACTCAGCACTTGACACTGCTGATCACCACCTTCTTCTAGATTTTCTCTCCTCTCTAGATTTTATAACACCATTCTTGTAGCCTGGTTCTCTTTCTACTAAAAAGGTCAGAACCTTTTTAGTCTTCTTTACAAGTTAGTCCTTTACATGTCACATCTAATGTATGAGGATAGCCTTTGGCTTCTGGTCTGGGCCCTCTCCTTTGCTCCCTCTGTATTCTCTTGAGTGGTCCCATCAGCTCCCCTGGACTCCCCTATTATCTCTATGCAGATGTTATCAACATCTGCATCTCCGGCTCTCAGCTGAGCTCCAGTTCCACCCCTTCAATGGTCTCTGCTTGATGTCATTCTCAGAGCAGAAGAGAAAAAGCAACGACTCTGGCATCAGACCCACTTCTGACTCAGTAGACCTTGGGGAAGTGCCTTCACCTTGTTGGGTCCCAGTTATGTCATCTGTAGAATGAGGGGGTTGGACTAGATTCCTTCTGAAGTTCCTTCCACCTCAACTGAAAAAGGAAAGTTTCGGTGTCTACCTGGATGTCTCATAGGTATCCCAAATATGAAACTTCCCTTTTTCTCCTGAGGGCACCACAATAGTTCCAGTGAGCCAGGCTTACAATCTACACAGCCCTGGCTCCTCCTTCTCTTCCCCCTCTTCCATATATTTATTCAACAGCCAAGTTTTGTCATTTCCTTCTCAACATCTCTGTCTCTTTCTTCCTCTTCATACCACAATGATTACTTATTATTGGATTATTTATTGCCAAGCCGCCTAAGTGGTTGCCTCTCTCTACAGCCCATCATCCACATAGATGCAAAAGGTTCAGGTCTCACTATGGCAGTCTCCTGCTCAAAAGGGTCAGTAACTCTATTTTCCATAGGATAAAATAGATCCCCCTTTGTTGGGCATTTAAAGTCCTTCACAGTCTTGTTCCAAATTAGTTTTCTAGGCCAGCTGCACATCATTGCTACCCTAATGCACTCCAAGTAAGCTCAAACTGGCACACTTGGTGAAACCCATACATGACTCTCCAGCTCCCACCTCTAGGCTTTATATAGGCTGTGCTCCACATCCTTGAAATGAGCTCCCATCCTCATTTCTTCTTGGAACTACTAAGTCCTTCTGAAGTTCAGGTTAAGAGCCACATCCTAACCTTTAAAATTCCTTTTCTAATTCTCTTGATTGCTAATTCTCCCATTGTGTTTTTTGGTAGATTTTTCTTATAAATTTTCATATAATTCTTTATACACACACACACACCACATCTTATACATACTTATCTGTGAGTGTTATCTGCCCCAACAGGCTGTAAGCTCTGTGAGGGAGGGGAATATTCAGTTTTTATGTAATAGATTTCAAGGTCAAAATGTTACATAAATCATATTTAGGGGTCTCTAGGTGAACAGCATTCCTTTAAATAAAAATTAACTTAATCCTGTCCCATTTTGCAATGTAGTATACTCATGGTTTCACTAATCATAACTGACCATCTTTTTGGATCCTGTTATCTTTTTAACTAGGTAAGGGAATCTGGGTGAAAACCAGCTTAATTATAAAGTACATGCACTCGATTACTTCCCTCTTGTTCACAGTTCAATGTACAGTGGAAATCCTCTTATTCAGTATTTCAACCCTTTATTCTCTCTTCTGACCAAAATCCTTTCCTTGTTTCCACTAAAGATTGTTTAAAAAGCTTCAGGGGAGTTCCATTGTGATAAAACATTTAAAAAAACCAAAAAAGGGGGAAAAATATTAAATCCATTCAAAGTTACTTTCTCCTGATATTGGCATTAGTAACTTTTCCCCTGTAAATAGCTTATCTAACCAGAGAAGCTACAATCGATGTTTGTCAAATCTTTGCATCATTTTATGGCACTGACATTCACCAACTGGATAAAATACAAACTGCAAACACACTCAACGGCAAATATTTACTAGGTCAACTGAGCAAATTTGGATCGTAGGGCATTTCCACTGTCAGCAGAACAGAGGGTGATTGGTTTATAAAGCATGATGGTGACTACTGTCTGACTTTTTCATGTTATCTGGGTAGGTACTTTGATAAATCTCAGCATCTCCGTCTTAAGAGAAATCAACAACACTTGTGGCCTCTTTCTCCTTGTGGATGTCTGATTTTTTTCTCTTTAAAAACATATCTGTGCACGATGCAGCGAGTTTAGTTGAGGACATGCACAGGTCATTCAGCATGCATGCTTGGCTGTTCCCACAAGTGCCACTGTAGCCCTTTCACACAACACATCCTGCCCACCCATGAGAAGCTGGCTTCACAAACAGCCAGCTATTCTACAAAGTCAACAAAGTGAAGGTGTATTGACTCCCCAGGCAAGATGTCCCGTTTAGAGACGGCAATGCCAAAGAGTGTGGCAAAATGTGAGGCAGAAACTCGCCAGGGAAGGTGCAGAGAAACTTTATGTGGCTTTCCATGTAGATTTGGGAGTGGCAGAGATGACCAATTAAAGAGGGTAATAATATAATAAGGAAAAAGATAATAGCTTGACATGGAGGTATGAGTAGTGCATGCAGAGTGTGCTGCTCCCTCAAGGGAGTCAGGTTGGTTGGTTGGTGTGGGTTGTTTACCTACATGACAGGGAACCTGGAATCTGGCTCGTTTCAGTTATCCCATGAGACCTGCTCAATTACGGACTGTCAGGGGAAAGAGCAAAAATAAAACAACAGAAGAACATAAATCCTAAATGCAACAGTGTTCATAACGATCCACCCTCCACCCACAGGTCCCATAAAATGCATGGACACCTTTTACACAATTCCCCTGGGCTGCATCCCATGGAATAAAAGGAAATAATTCATGATGGGTGAAGAGTGTCTTTGTTTACCTATATATACCCTAAGGGGAGGAGAAGTAGTTTGCCCACAAGCCCATGCTTTCTCCAAAAGTCATCAATACTAAGATATGGAGACACAAGTGACAATACATGACGGAAGTAGTGATGACAGGAGGCAGAACACTCAGACAACACAGAAGCTTGCATGATATTGGTTTTAGAAGTAGAAAGTAGAACTAACTAAAAATTCTACTTCTCAGTGCTGGCTTCTTTAAGATAATTTCATTTCTGAGAAAGAAACCCTGACCCTTGTTAAAGTTCTTGTACATTCAGCATGTAATAAGTCATTTCTGCAACTGGCATAAGCTCTGTGGAATTGAAGTTCATTTCTGGAAATTAAGGACTGTTTCCATTTTGGCTGCCTCCAAACTGCTCTTGGAGTCGAATTCTTCTGTATCACCATAGTCTTTAAAAACCAAAACTCACCTTTGACCTGATATTCCTTAACTGACGGCTAACACTGGATCTGTCTTTCTTCAAAAAGTCAGGATTGCTTTTAGATTTCATGATATCTGAAAAAAAAATGAACAGGACCATGAGCCTTTTCTTTCTATAATCCTTTAAATAGCCAGTAACTTATAAAAATTACAAAACATTTCTCAGCATAATTATATGTGGGGGTAAGGGAAATACTCAGTGAGGAGTTAGGGAGTTCCCTTTTGCTGAATTAAATTTTCACAATCATCTTTGATAAGACTTAAGAAATGCCACTAGAAACTAATTACAATTTCTTAATAATATTTTATATAACTTCAATTGAATAACACAAAACACTTTAGCAGTGTTATTTTGTGATGATAATGGCATTTTGCAAAATTATTTCCCCCACAATAACGTTACCTCAGTTTTACAGATGGAGAAACTGAGGCTCAGAGAGGTTAAGTAATTTGGCCATGGCCATAAACTTAGCAAGTGGTAGGTCCACACCTTGAACCCCTATCTTTTGACTCCCAAGTAAAATGTAATTATACCTTCGACCCAGCAATTCTGTTTTAGGGACTATGCCCCAAAAGTGTTATCAAAAACAAAACAAAAATTGTCCTTTTCTTTTCTCATATCTGTAAGTATTAAACAAATGCTTGTTAACTGACGGACTAAAATGCCACTCTTCTTTGCAGAGAAGATAAAGAAAGTAATAATTGAGTTGCCTTCTATCAATTATCATCATGCCATCGACTCCATAAATAGGACACCTTTGATCCTCTTTTGTTCTCCCAGTACAGCTTTCAAAAACTCTTTCTGTTATCCACAGTTTTCACCAGTCTCCTCTCATTCTCAATTTTAGCAGTCTTTATAGGATCAGGTCACAGTTTAATATTCATTTTCTGTTGTCTGGCTTTGCTTCCACCTTCTATGTATTTCTTTTAAAAATCTAAGTCAGCTTCTAAGTTCCTTGTGTATCCACATCAGTCTCTTAAGACAAGTGCCAATTTTTCTCAGTGATGGAATTATTTCCCCTTTGTTTCTCTGGAATTTCATTCTTGAGTATCTTCTATCTCTCCTAGGATGACTTTTCTTGAAGCATTTGATTCCACAGAATTGTACCTATCTTTCTTCTGACCCATTTAAAATGTGCTTTCCTCAAATCTAGAACATATATGTCAGACTACCCCACGATTTCCTCTCCTCTATTACAAAGTGTAGTATTGAGGGGTCACTGTCCTCAGAGTTCACATCATTTCTATCCAGCAATCAATTCCCTCCTTGCTACTGAGAACCCATATCCAGATTACAATTTCTCCTTGTTGGTTCTTCCATCTTTTCAAAGATGAAATTATCTTTAAGGCAAGTCAAGAAGTTACCAGTGGCTGTTTTTAGTAGAAAGAAAGCTCCAGCAGATGTCTAGATAACTGAAGGCCCCCCCATCACTAATCTTGTGTCTCTGTGCCAGGCTTGTGATCTGCTTTCCAAACTTTTCAACTACAGTACAATGACATTATATTCTTCTGTGGTACAAACAGTTTAATATTCTGTTTCTTTTGGCAAATAGAGTGGTTTCTTTTTTTTTCTTTTTTCTTTTATTTATTTAACTTTTTACATTCATTTTCACAAAATTTTGGGTTCCAAATTTTCTCCCCTTTTATCCCCTCCCCCCACCCCAATACCCCAAGCAATCTAATTTTCCCTATCTCCAATCTGCCCTCTCTTTTGTCATCCCTCCCTTCTCTTGTCTCCATCTTCTCTTTTCTCCTGTAGGGCCAGATGACTTTCTATTCCTCCTTAATTGTATGTCTTCTTTCCTAGTAGAAACAGCAATACTAGACAGTTGTTCCTAAAACTTTAAGTTCCAAATTCTCCCCATCCTTCCCTCCCCACCCATTCCCTTTGGGAAGGCAGGCAATTCAATATAGGCCATATCTGTGTAATTTTGCAAATGACTTCCCTGATAGTCGTGTTGTGTAAGACTAACTGAATTACCCTCCATCCTATTCTGTCCCTCCTTGTTTCTCTTCTGTCTTTTGATCCTGGCCCTCCCCAAAAATGGAGTGGTTTCTGACCGAAACAATTTTTAGGCTGCTTCTGCCTCATTACTGCAATTGGTTTACATCTCTTCAACTTTTGTATAAAATCAATTTTTCAGTAGCAATGACGCATTTAAGGTTGGAGCTGTTCTCATTACACATGCATTGTTTTCTCTTTTTCTTTTAGTTTGGTACTAATTTTAATCTTTTCTCTAAAATGTCAATGTTTTAATCTTATATGGACTGCTTGATTCAAGAAATGAAACCCACATCGTATCTATTAAATACATTCAATTTCATATCCTATAACGTTATCTGTGGCTTGTCATGTCTATATAGCGTCCCAAACTATTTCCCTTAAATTCTCTGTATATGAGAGTATAGCTGAGTGTGGCATTCTCTACGAACAGTCTTCATTTCTGTTGTTTCTATTGGGATTAAATTTATGGTACTTCTATTAAACATTACTACAAAGTTTGAAATGACACCAAAAGCTATGGGACTGATTTTCCTAGCATTATAAAGACATTCCTTTCTCTGCCACATAGCCTGATATATGAATGAACACTTTACATTCAACCATTCTCTCTTTTTTATACTATACCAAAAAGTATATAATGACCATGATTTTGATAACAATAAATAATATGAACATAAGCTTCAGCTTCTACAGAAGCCAGTACGCATTCATGAGTGCAGCAGTATCCACAAGTCAATATAATTTGGCATGTATTAATGAGAGCATAAGAACTTAGAAAAAAGGAAAGCTAGAAGAAACCAACCGTATCCCGACACCGTAGTGTTTTCAGGAGACTTTTCACCCAGTGCTTCTGTGGCTGCTTTTAGCTGCTCTTTCAACTTGCTGATATCACAGTCTGCCTTGGCCTTCACAATACTCAACTCTGTGTAGATATCTTTGTATTTATCACTAGCATACTTCTTGTCCTTGGAAAAATGAAAAAAAAAAGTTATATTTTAACAAGGAAATCAATATATGACCAAAACGAGAGATACGCCAAGATTATTGTTGAAAAATTCAGAATGTTGGACTCTCTTATTCTAAATGAGCCATGTGTTTTGTGACTAGACATCTGACACATACATCTAAAAGGAAAAATTATAAGCAGGCATGGAGAGATATATCATTCAGAGAATTGTAGCTTCAAGGAATATCTGTCCTTCTGTACCATCTGTACCATCTCTAATGTACTTAGTTTGGGAAAGGTTACATAAAAGCAGAATCCCCAGTTATTCATGACATAAAAAAAAAATCACAGCAACCAAACAAACCCTATAAAACACCTTCAATTAAAGCTTTAAGTTAGAACATTCATTCCCTATTCTATAAATGTTATTCTCCTATTAGGAAAGTGGTTAGATGTTAGAGCTCTGATGAATTAGGTGACCAACTTTGCTTTCAGAAGACAGAAAGTGAAACACAAATCCTTCTCTCAGGAGAGAGCTTTGAACTAGAGGTACAGCATGAAGCATGAACTGCCACACATGGCCAATGTGGTTGGTTTTACCCAAGTATACTTCACTGTTACGTAGGAGGGCTTCACTGGGGAAGTGGCCAGGAGGTGGTTGTAACTGATTTTTTTTTTTAAGTCAACATGATATTTTAGAACCAAAAATGTAGCTGAATAACCAATGAAACTTTTGGCATGTTCCTGTAACTCCCTGGTATTTTCTATAAGAATAAAAAACATGGCCTGAGTAAATTATACACGGCATGACTGAAATTCTAGTAACTTTACAGGACTTTATTATCCTATGGTAAGTCTTAAGGTTTTGCTTGAAAACTGAGAAGCGGATCCCAAGATACAAATGGGATCACATTTGATGAGGAATAACCTTCATATTCCTTGGTTCATTGATTCTTTGCTATTAACCACATAATTATTCCAACATTACCCTCAGTGCTGTCTGCAGCTCATCCTTGAGAGAGCTGATTTCCTGTTTCAGGTACTGTATTTCTGATTCCTTGACCCGCAATAAGACCTATAACAAAACAAAACCCAAATGTGACTGCTCAGAAACAAACCTGTCACACCTATAAATGCAACTGGTGGGGAGGGAAGCAAATATACCTATGCACGCACATGCAGTGTTTCACTCACTTTCAAGATTCTTTAATCTCTTACTCAAAGAAGATCCTTTACATTTCAGTGACCAGCTAAGGTTTATTCTTTCATAGTTTTGAAAGAATTGACTTGCTTAGTGTCTAGCAATTCATTTATATAGTGCATTAAAGTTTTTTCTTCAAATGGTCCTGTGAGGTATATAGTACAATAATTTTGATCCCCATATTTCAGAGGCAGAAACTGAAGCTTAGACATGTTATGTGTCTTGTTCGAGATCACACAATGTCAAAGACATGATTTAAACCCAGGTCTCTTCAAAATCCAAAAGGACTGTGCTCTCTTACCACCTTAGTAAAAGTGCCATATTCTGTATCAAACATTATGTTCAGAGTTTAGACAGACCTACTTTACAGGTTTTGAACCACTGCAGTTATCAAGCAGATCCTAAATCTGGCAATTTCAATTTGGATTACGAGTATCTGCAGTTGATGGTAAAGGTAGAGGCGAAGGAACAAGGAAAAGCAAGCCCAGCCCCTCCATCACAGTCTATCTTGTCGACTCTCTGTACTATTAATAGAATATCCATCACAATCTCCCCAACCCGGCCATAGCTTCTTTTCCTTCAAGACGTAGTTTCTGTTGCCATTTCTCTTCCATAAAGCCATCTCTGAGCTTTCCATCTGGAATAACTGCTTCTTGCTCTTAACTTCAAAAGAACTTGATGTCTCTGTAACTGATGTATCAGCTAATAACTCACTGCCTTTTGGTACAGCTTCTATTCCTATGTTAAGTTGTCACTTAAATCTTTTATTTTATTTAACTCTTGAATGTATAAGCCTTGTCTTCTCAGGTAGGCTGTGGTAAGCCCCTTGAGGGCAGGGAACAAGTTTAATACATTTGTATCCCATACTGTGCCTTACACATTTATTCATTTGTCCACAATTTATTGATTTTACTTTGAAAAGTACCTCTAATTCATAAGCATCCTTGCCCTGCGTGAGAGGCGAACCAGCAGCCTCTCCACCACCCTCCCCAGTCAGTAGCGTGCGTAACCGAGTGATCTCCGCAGCCAGGCGGTTATTTAATTCCTGAAAGAAGAAAAAAAAAATCTGCAAAACCCACGGCAAGTATTGAGGTTTGTAAACCCAAGCGTTTTCCCATCAGTGACACAATTATTAGAATCAAATTAGGTCGCAAGAGAAAATGAAATCAAGTCACCCAATCTTGTTCCACTCTATCCTGTTAACTCCAACTTTTCCCACAATATAAATATTCTATTACACTCATGTTCTCTCTCTGTGATCTCCAAAGTATGAATTATGGCAAGGCCTCAAGGGGATGGATGTGTCATCACACAGTCGGGGTGGGAAGATGGACTGCAACTCACCCTCCCTGCAAGAGCAACAACCACATTTATGTTGCTTCCTCACCCCAACCCCTGCCTCCCCACCTCCACTTCGGTCACTGTAAAGGCTCCCATCTTCCCCTTAAGATCCAAGCACCCACACCACACCAGCTGTAAAGATGCCATGAGAAAGATATCTTCTTCTCTGGCATATCCATCCACTGCCCACCATATTACCTTGTGGCTGGCACCCTGGAAGAGTGACAAGTGAGCAGTAAATATTAATCAGAGCAAAAAAAAAAAAAAGAATTTTTGCACTGCTTTAAAAAATGTCATTTATAGTGATTGTAGAACACTGAAAATAAATAAAATTAATAAAAAATGTCATTTAACTCATTCTTTAAAAATTTCTATTTTTGTGTACGCTTTGTGTATATGTGTATGAATATACACACACACACACACACACACACACACACACACACACACATAGGAGGAACAGGCTTCATGCTCAAAATGTCTGGAAATTCTTGCCCTAACCAGACCTGCCACTGGGCACCCCCCTTCTTATCTTCCTACCTTGCCCTGGCACCTGAATGCCTAACTGCTACAGCAGCTGGGATGACACAGAGTTACCAGTTGTATTCTTTCCGATGATCTAGATAACCATCAGACTTTACTATCTGCCTGCCACTGCCCCCCAGGTTCTTCCAGTTCTTACCATCTACCTTGCCTCTAGGCCCTCCAGACCCCTGGAACTGCTGTCTGACCTAATGAATTATCCTTTTCAAGACCCTTGGACTCTGCTGCCTCTGTGAAAGACTGACCCCTAGGCCTTCTGGATCTTTCCATCCATCCTATAGTTGAACATTTCTTTAGGGGTTCTTTCCCCCAATGGGAATGTTAGGAGAACTCCTGGAGAGCAGTGAATGGACTGATTTTTCTATTTTTAAAAATATTCCCATCCTTAGCACTTAGCATAGTACTTGATGTATAGTAAGTACTTAATAAACGTTTTTTCATTCATTAATCCATAAATAATACCATGTTAACTTCTGATTCTGAGTCTTTGCTCAGGCTGCCTTCCCTAGGAGCGTAGAACATTCTCTTCTAAATTCCAAAGCCTATCATGTTAGGGCTAAACCGAATCCCACCTTCCTCGAAGTACTCAGGCACTCTGATCTGACCTAGTGTTAGCACTGACCTGCCCTGCTCTCTTGGTACCTCACGCCAGTCAATGCAAGGCAATATGTTATAATTGTTTCATGTGCATGTATCAGCAGCATCATGGTCTTTTACAGCGAGAAGAGACTTCTCACCGCCTAGCCCTACTTTCCATCCAAAAGCAGGGTTCCTCTCTAAAGGTGTTCATATGATGTCACCAACGAATCTTTAAGTTCCTGAGGACAGGGGCTGTCTCACACTTCTATCTCCCACAATGCCTAATGAGGCTGTGGACATAGTGGGTGCCCAATAAATATTTATTCAGTCACATAGGACTTGGAAGAAAAAGACAACAACGGTCTTAGATTCTGAATTCCTTTTCTAAACCTCTCTTATAGGAGAAACTGTTCAAGGGAACTTGGGGGCAGGGAATCTAAACTTCCCAGATTCCAAGCTGAGAACAGGAATGGAAGGAAAAGATGTGGAAAACTTTTCAGTTGTGGTTTTACATAAAGCACTCCTTCTCTGGAGTCTCTCTCTCCTTGCCTTCCTCTTCAAGGAGAGCTCTGGAGTTCCTTACCTGATTGTGTGCATTGAGCTCCTGGTTTTCTCTCTGGCACTGACGAAGGGCCTGCCTCTCCGCCTCCAAAGCCTGAGCCAAATGAGCATTTTCCAAGCATTTCTGAGAGTACTGCTCTGAAAGGACTTCCAGTTCCCGCTGGACTGATTGTAACTCTTCCCTGTAAATAAACAAAGATCAAAGCTGACATTTCTACAGGGCTTTAAAGTTTACAAAGTGCTTTGTGAACATGATCTCAAATGACCCTCACAAGAACTCTGTGCTTCTGGTACTCCACAGGTATTATTGCCTCCCTTTTACAAACAAGGAAACAGTTGTAGGAAGGTTAATCACATAGTCCCATGGTTAATAAGTGTTCGAGACGGGGCTCTCACTCCCGCTTCTAAAGAAGCCTGGAGCCATGCCATGCTACCTAGGACCCTATCATTTTATGTAACCCCTACAAAACTTTCTTCAAAGGGTCTCTCAAATATTTTAAAATTAAAGGCACTTCCCTCTTTAAACACAATTAATGCAATGTGAGACCTCTGATTCTCTGTCTCTGGAAGGTAGAAAGTTGTTAACCTTTGGGCTTCTCACTTAATATGATGAAAATTCAACAAATGTTTGACAAATAGCCAGAAGCAAACAAGTCCAGTGATTCCACTTTGGTAAAGAAGGCCTGGGCTCAGAAGAAAAGGAGTCATTAGAGGCAGCTGTTACTTCTCACTCCCTTTAGACTCCACAGTTTTGTGCTTATTGTGCTTATTATATATACTCACCTCGGCCTCGGTAGCACACATAGTAAGTGGGATAAGCCAAAAGGAAACCCAGGTGGGGCTGGGGTGAAAATCAGCTGTGGGACCAGGGATGAGGCCAAGTCCCAATTGGGGGGAAAGTCGCTGAAACAAATTAACCTGCCACTAGCCACCATGATGTTTCGAAATCCATCCAACTACTCATAAGCAAACTACATGACCAGAAAGTTTAAGACTTTGAGACAGAAAACATTCTAGTAATTATTATCTAACAGTTAAGTTCTCAGCCTTAATTTTCACATAAGAAAAAAATGTTTTCACATATACAATTTGGGCAGTTTCATGTAGAAATAAAAACAACAGCTCCCATCCATAAGACTGGCTAATATCTAGTAGAATACCTTTGCCAATGTCCCCAAGATAATAGAGGAAAAAGCATAAAAAGAAATAATACTTTAATATTCTAGTAGTCTTTTTCTCAGAGGGTTCCAGGATCTCTTAAATGGTAAAATTGAGATTAAAGCTGAATTTTATTTGATGCACAAACCCCTAATTTGAAGGTTTGTCCCTTTGAGAAAAGGGAATTACTGGATGTAAATCAGGGCTCCAGTAATATGTTGTTGCTGGATAACTAGGAAGTCATTCAGCATAGTTGTGTGGAAACGTTTGCCCCTGAGGTGGCCCTTTCTTGCTAAGAGCAGAAAGTTTCTCTCTGTCTATCTATCTCTCCTTTCTTCCTTCTCTCTCCTCTGAGTGTAGACCTACTTTCAAAAAGAAAAAAAGACCAAAACTCTAAACGTACAGGTACTGTCTCCTAAGGGCCTCAATATCTGAATTAACACTGCTGATCTGAGAGCGATGTGTCTTCTCCAATTCCCTTTCCATTTCTTCTCGATGAGCGTTCTTCATGGCCTCAATTGCTGTAAAGATTGAAAAGATGCTTAGTCATTACAGGGGGTTTGGGAGATAGGGTGGGCATTCTTTATTTCAAGGTGATCTGGAGTAAGGTGTTTTGCTTTATTTATTTCAGATTAAACAAGTGACCTTGCCAAGTAACATATTTCTTCCCAACCAGTTCATGTGGCAAACAGCAGTAACACGCAGTAAGAAAGTTTTTAAAAGATTGTATTTTCAAATCATAGAACATAGGTGAACTTGGTTTAAAGTGGCAGAAGGCAGGGCTCTTTAGGTTTCCAAAGAAGTGAGAGATTGTATCACATCCCTGTATCCTAGCAGGGAGCAATGGAGAAAAGGGTTTTCTCCCTCTACACAACTGAGATGTTTTCTTTCTTTCTTTTTTAAGTTGGAAGAGAATGAGGATAATTAGATAATTGTTGGATTCAAACACTGGTTTCTAAACAATGGAATTTTTTATAAGTGAATTTTAGGGTTGGTGTATTTTCATCCTTAGGACAAAAATGGTTAAGTCTCTTTGGAAACAGTAATTAATTTCAGGCATGAGTAATGCTGCGCTTCAAAGGACAGATAAAACAAAATAAATTTGGTGGTGCTTGTCTAGGACAAAGCATTTCTCAAATAAAGCAGGGGGGAATATCTTTGAAGCAACAGCTATATCCATCTTTGTATCTCAGACATTGCAGAGAATCCTATTTTGGGGAGGGGGGGGCCACTTCACTGTGATCAGTTTATAGAAATCTTTATTCTTTAGGGTTTCACATTCTTGTGTCTGTTCAATTACTGTAAAATTTAAAGGCACACCAAATGGCCTAAGCCAAATGGATAATGGCCAAAAGGGTATGGAGCCAAGAGTAGATGCAGAGCCAGCAATGAGACTGAGTGAGGGTCACTGGAAGCTTGAAGGATAAAAGCCACCTGTTGGAGAGCAGCCCAGCTGAGGAAAACCTCCTGCTGGGTCATTACACTGGACTCCAGTGTTGTTGCAAGGAAGTCTAAACTTCATTTCTCTGCTACCTCACAGACGTACCAATCTTGGGCACTCTGGAAAATCTCAAAGGTCTCCAACACCAGCACTTTTTCCAGAGAAAACTTGAATGGCTTCTTTAGGAACTACCTTAAAATTCCAGGCTGGGAAATGGCAATAGAACTCAATAAGTGACACCTCATCCAGTCTTAAACAGATCTAGTCAAGGTAAAAGGAAGACGCAAGTCTTCCATGCACACTTGACTACCTGATATGGTAGCTGACCCAAGTCTTGCATGCACACTTGACTACCTGATATGGTAGCTGACCCAAGTCTTCCATGCACACTTGACTACCTGATATGGTAGCTGACCCAAGTCTTCCATGCACACTTGACTACCTGATATGGTAGCTGACCCAAGTCTTCCATGTACACTTGACTACCTGATATGGTAGCTGACCCAAGTCTTGCATGCACACTTGACTACCTGATATGGTAGCTGACCCAAGTCTTGCATGCACACTTGACTACCTGATATGGTAGCTGACCCAAGTCTTCCATGCACACTTGACTACCTGATATGGTAGCTGACCCAAGTCTTCCATGCACACTTGACTACCTGATATGGTAGCTGACCCAAGTCTTGCACGCACACTTGACTACCTGATATGGTAGCTGACCCAAGTCTTGCACGCACACTTGACTACCTGATATGGTAGCTGACCCAAGTCTTGCACGCACACTTGACTACCTGATATGGTAGCTGACCCAAGTCTTGCATGTACACTTGACTACCTGATATGGTAGCTGACCCAAGTCTTGCATGCACACTTGACTACCTGATATGGTAGCTGACCCAAGTCTTGCATGCACACTTGACTACCTGATATGGTAGCTGACCCAAGTCTTGCATGCACACTTGACTACCTGATATGGTAGCTGACCCAAGTCTTCCACGCACACTTGACTACCTGATATGGTAGCTGACCCAAGTCTTCCACGCACACTTGACTACCTGATATGGTAGCTGACCCAAGTCTTGCATGCACACTTGACTACCTGATATGGTAGCTGACCCAAGTCTTGCATGCACACTTGACTACCTGATATGGTAGCAGACCCAAGTCTTGCATGCACACTTGACTACCTGATATGGTAGCTGACCCAAGTCTTCCATGCACACTTGACTACCTGATATGGTAGCTGACCCAAGTCTTGCATGCACACTTGACTACCTGATATGGTAGCTGACCCAAGTCTTCCATGCACACTTGACTACCTGATATGGTAGCTGACCCAAGTCTTGCATGCACACTTGACTACCTGATATGGTAGCTGACCCAAGTCTTGCATGCACACTTGACTACCTGATATGGTAGCTGCTGTCTCCTCTGCTAACAGGCGATCTTTCTCCTCCCGCAGTTTCTCCAGTTCCCGCTGGTGTTGCCTCTGTAGATCTTCTATTTTCTTCTGATGTGTCTCTTCCATAGCAGCGAACCCTCGTTCACATGTTGCCTGCAAAATGCAAAAGGGATTTGGTGCTTCTACAGTTTTCCTTCGGATCTAAGTCAGGATGCCAATCTATAAAGCAAGCAATACTCTTCAAGCCAGGCCTCTCGAAGCAGACTCACATCATTCACCAAAATCACGTCCAGTGGCAGAGTGCTACTAAGGATGCAGTGATGGAGGAGCACATGCATACACTGGCTGAGGGAAGGAATAAGGCAGAAGAGCTAGATGAGGCAAAGAGGAGCCGCAGGGTGCAGGGGCTCTTTACGTTGTCCCTTGTGCTAAGGGGGACTTTTTACCTGTCCAAAATTTTAGGAAAAGATTTTTTCCAGTGAAAAAAAAAAGTCAATCTTATTTCCATGCAACTGTTTTGAACATCATCACCATCAAACGCAAAGCTCATGTGTTTAAATAAATAAAAACAGGTCATACTGTTGTTAAAAGTTGGGAATTGAGTGCAATACAACTTAAATGGACAAACTTTTTAAGGCTGATAACCAACCTTTCCTTCATGATGGCTGAAGAGAAGGGGTACAGGAGTTGGCAGATAAATTAACGAAGTTGAAACTTAAAGTTTGGTTTTTAAAGTGAAATCTTAAGGGGCTCTATTGCAAGGAATGGAAAGCATAATTTGTAAAATGTGTTTAGTACTGGAGGACAAAATAAACCCAGCCTGGACTCTACTGCTCGCTGTCATAACTGGAAAATGCACTGGACTAGAGTCAGGCGTTCTGGGTTCTATTCTCAACTTTGCCTTAATCCCACTGACCTTGGGTTCAACTTTGAGCATTTCCTCTTATGTAAAATAAAGAAGTTGGACCAGATGATTTCTCCAATCTCTTCCTTCCAGCTCAAATTCTATGTTTTATGCCCCAATGCCAAAATTTGATTCCAATTTTCCAACTTTCAAGTACTTTTAAGAGATTATTAGTAATGGAACTTAATTGTTTACAGAAGTTATTGCTGGCACCCGGTATCTACACTCAATATAAATTGAAGGCAAACAGGCACTAGGCTGTGTCATGTTACTTAACCTGATGGCTTTTTTAATAGCTGAAAATTCATTTGGGCGTGGTTCATATTTTCAAACTGTAAGAGAGACAAGTCTTCACCAGGAAATCATAGAACAGTCCCACAATTTTAGGAAGGGAAAGTTTGGCTTGGCCTACATAAGTAGGGTGCCAAAAACAGATGTATGGTATTAGACTAATTCTGAAGGTGACATCGTGGGAAAAACTGACTCTGAGCTTCACTGCATTGATATATTTTCCCTCCTAGACCCTGAAGGATCTCTCAAATTCTAGGCTTCTTATGAGGACAGGTCACTATTTTTAAAAGAATGGAAGAAATGACAAACAAAAATTGAAGTGGTAGTCTAGATTGCACACTGCTGCTTGTTGGACTGTGGATCTGAGATCATTTATCCAGAGATCAAACTACGTATCTTTAGTTATTTTTATTTTGGTCTCTTAAGCGACAGCTAAACTTGATTCTGGTGGGCAGCAGTCCTTTCTACAGATGGAGTCAGATTGTTTAACTTAGAATGTAAAACCCTAAATAAACTCTGGAATACCTTTCAGTATTTCCTCTCTCATGTCAGTTCATTTCTTATTAGGCACATTAAAAGCTTCACTTTCTACTTTTTGTGAGTCGCATTTGAGATTTTGCTACTTTCTTGCACATTTTTCAATTTCCAGACATTAGAAGGTTTTCGTAACTGTACCTATCAGTCTGGATCGGGGAAGGGTTAGGAGAGGCATAAACATAAGGACCTCAGAAGAGGGTCTTCTGTTATACTCACAGAGGAAACAGACATTAAAGTGCATGCCTCTCAGGTACAACACAACTATTCTATGCAAGAACAGACCTAGCTAGGCTCTCAAGCATGTAATTTGCTTTCATAGGATCACCAAATAATGGATTGTGTGCTTAAAGTGTCTAAGGGCCAGTCTAATTAAGAATTAAAGAAGTTTACTCCTCAGAGGCCACCAAGGGATGGATTTTTTTCAGCTACAGCAGCTTATTTGCTAAGACACAACAACCCAGTTCAACAAGTATTTATTAAGTACTTAATGTATGCAAGGCACTGTACTGGGAGAATGGAACTGGATATCAAACCACACATCCTAAGGAGTGAACAAGTGTTCGCATATTTCCTATCTCTGTCCTAAACTATTAAACTCAATGAGGGCTGGAACCATGTCTTACTTATATCTCCATTCAGCACCTACCAAAGTTCTCTGTACATAGCTGGCACTTAATGAGTTGTGCTTAAACGATATGGCCTAGAAACTGAATCACAGTTGGAAGGAACCTCATAGGTCACCTTGCTCAGCCTAGTTCCGTTCTATGTACGTCAAAGAGCTCTATAAAAATGATGTGGACAAGCCAGAGACAGAGATTCGATGATGAAGTACACCATAACTTAAGGTAGAAATAAATGTAGCAATGCTAACTGAGCCTTCAAAGAGATTCTTTAAATAAAGACATTTCAATCATGAAGATGCCTGCCCATTTTAGATCACCATTACTATGTGAATGGTGTCCAGGTCTGAGTTTTTGGCTATTTTTTTTTCATCCTGAAATATTTTTCCTGTCTGATCTCTTGCTATAACTAGTAGCATGATGTTGCCCAGCTAACAGTAGGCCTTACTGGTTAAATAGCAGACTAAAAAAGCCAAATTTTTTTTATATGTGTCTGCCTGCCTGTCTGTCTGTCTATCTATCTATCTATCTATCTATATCTATCCATCCATCTCACAAATAGGAGGCAATTAACCTTTATAAGAAGGCAAGAAGTATTGGGCTCAGTGTAAATGCTGATTATTAAAACCTAGAAATTTGATTATCAAGACTCACTTAAGTCCCATGAGAAGTGATTATTTTCATAGAAGATATGAAAAAGGAACACTTTTTTCCTGATCTCTACAAAAGTTTACGAAAGACTTCAGTGATTTATTTCCTCATTGATAATGATATCATACAGCAAGTGGAATCTGAGAACAGTCTATCAATACTTCCTCTACTGCTATCCATTCCTATTTTCTTGATCAAATAGAATCTTCTCCACTTCTCAATCTCAATACATCTATGTGCTTGTGTTCTGCAGGTACCAGGGTTGTTCTTCAAGTTAATCTTCACTATGAACAAAGCATTAGAATACAAAGCTAATGATTCTATCCGCTCTCTCAGACTGGGAGTGATAAAATGTATGCAATCTGGATGCTGGTCGCATCCAGGAGAGGCTGTCAGCCTGCTAGCATTAAAGAAGACTCTTGGATATTAGAATTCTATTAAGGATGCCATTGGGGAAACTGTGCCATATAAAAGAAAAGCATTGCTATTTTCAAAATTTTGAAGTTCTAAATACAGAGAGCAACATATTCTGGGGAGGCTGAATGAGGTTCATTTGGGGACTAAATTCCTAGGAAATTGGAGTTGATATGTGACCTCTAAAGAAAGGGAAGACAAATATTGAAGACCAATTTTTTGATTCCTTAAGAGTAGGCCATTATACAAGTTATCTGGGATTTATCTAGTTAGAACTGAGTAGAGACTAGTTAACTGTAAAAACAGAAAAAATGAACTGTTCCACTAGTGCAGACCGAACTCCAAACCCTGAGCAGCCGCTTGCAAATTCTGTTCCCTAGTAGCTACAGCAAGTGGGAGGCGGAGTGTGAACGGTTTAGTACAAGCCATCGCCACTACAGGCACAAGTTGAAAGACATAGCTGGTACTGCGTACCATTACCTTTGCACACAAAGGATGGCACATTTATTTGAATCATGGTCACGAGGACAATTAGGGGGAAAAGGTTCTTTTTCAAAGTTGACAGAAAAAGGGAATAAGTAACAAACTCATGTATGGCAAGAAAAAATATGTGTTCTCATGAAGGAAGGTCCAGTCCAACCACTAATGGAATTAGCAGCATATTATTATGAGCTGTGCACTGTTTGTCTGGCAAAAATTCTTATTTCAGAAGAAAGTTATTTTAGACCTCCTCAACATAGAAGGGCAAACCGAATCTCTGAATTATCCTTTAGTATAGGTGATATTTATTTTATGATCTGATAGTTTTCACTCTAAAAAGATCTCAAAAATAAGGCTCTAGACTGAGGTCAGTGGTGCCAGCTCTTTTATCAAGACAGAGGATGGGGAGGAAGCTTGGGAAAAGAAAAAAGAGAGGAAAGCAAACTAAAATGCAAAACTGCTTTCTTAGGGAAGTCACAAAGGGGGCATCTCAAGCAGAAGGAAAAACATTATGCAATGTTCATGTCTGATAAAATAACAGGAAAAAGCCATTGAAATATACTTTCACCATTTGCCTTTCTTCTCTGGGAATGGCAGCTCCCCCATCCACCCCGAGAAAAATGACCAAAAGCTTTTCTCTGAGGAATCTTTCCAAAGAGAAGCTATATGTTTTTTTAACCTTTCACTAAAATCAAACAGAAAGACCATTACCAGAAGCCCTGAACAATGCAATAAGATTGCATCATGGTAAACGAAGAACACATGTAGCTAACACAATTTAAAATGTATCCATTGTTTCAAGGCATTTAACACAGAATCAAGCCATTGCTTAACTCCAACCTAAAAGCCAAAATATTATCAGGAAAATTCTTCCCCGGGCAAACAGGAACATTGCATTGTCTTAAAGGGTAACATTCTCCCCAGTAAATATTTTGTAAATAATGATGGTTTTAAAAACCTTCAGATTCTCAAAGTCTTTTTGGTATTTTTCCCTCAGAGTTGAGGCATTTCCCTCTGGGTCTTTGTGTTCCAGTTCTTCTCTCATGACATTCATCTTGGCCTCCAGCTCCTGGATGCGCTCTCTCAGCCCGGTCATTGAATCTGGCTCACCCTCTGTCATTAGCATGTCACCATCTAGTTGGTCTGTGGGCCAAATGTGATGGATGGATGGGGGCTCTGTGGAAGGTGGTGCTTCTGGGTTCTGCCTTTGGTAATGGTTCAGTGTTTCTTGTAAGCACTGCAAGTTCTGAGTATAATGTTCCTGCAAGGTCCGAAGTTCTTCTTCATGAATAATCTGCAATTCTTTTATTTTTAGCTGAAACTTGTCCTCTAGGGTCTGCATTTGCTCCACATGAAACCTTTCCATATCCTGCTTATCTTTCACAGATGCATCGAGCTGGCTCAGGACCCTGGTTCTCTCTGCCTGCAAAGTGTTTTTGGTGCTATTTAGCTGTTCCACCACGCTTCGGATCTCTTCTTCATATCGATCCTGCAGAGCAAAGATACTTTCACTGTGTTTACTTTCCACCTCTGCCAAGCACCGCTGCTGGCAGTCTAGCTGAGCTACTTTCGTTTTCAGCTCCTCATTTTCCCTTTCAATAATGGAAATCACTTCCAAGTACTCGCTCTTCTGCTTGTGAAGAAGCTCCTCATACTCCATCCGGAGGGCAGCAATGGCCTCTGTGGGTTCATGGTACAAGGCATCCACACTGTTCTTCCAGGATTCTTTGTAAAACTTGAGCTCCCTTTCATACTCCAGTCTCATTTTGCAGACCGAGTAACAAACCTGAGCCTGGATAATAGCATCTTGAACTAATAAGGAAGAATAATGGCCAAGGCGACTTAGACAACTAAAATA
This sequence comes from Bettongia penicillata ogilbyi, assembly GCA_023548195.1. Classification (NCBI taxonomy): domain Eukaryota; kingdom Metazoa; phylum Chordata; class Mammalia; order Diprotodontia; family Potoroidae; genus Bettongia; species Bettongia penicillata. Next base: position 623,206 of record JAJHZJ010000202.1, read on the forward strand.
GGAAAGGCTTTGTGAAGCCTTGAGAAGCTGCTGACAGTCACTCATGGATGCCACTGCAGGAAGCGAGATGAGAGCAGAAGCTATTTCCTCTAATACCCGGGCCCTATCCTTCAGCTGTTGGGCAATCTGCTCGTTAAGGGCCACACTGCTCTGACCCAGAAAGCCAGGGCACTCCTGCGATCCACCCGAGTCTGGACCTGGCAGCATTTCTGATGAGCTCCAGTCCCCAGCTACTGGCAGATCTCCTGGGACACCATCAGGAAAACCAAAGGTTTCTGAAATCTGTTGCATTACCCTGTCAAAATCAGGAGTCCTGTAGGCTTTCAGGATTTCACCCAGCACACATTTATGTTGTCTAAGGGCCGTTGTGGTTCTGCTGAGATTGTCTTCGATACTCTCTAACTTTTGGTAAAATGACTCCCTCATTGACTGTGCAGTTAAACCAAGTTCTGCCCTGATCAACGCTGTGTCTGCTACTGCTGTGACAAGGTCTTGTGGAAAACTGAAACGGTCAGCTTCTGATTTATTTGTTTCCTCTTCCCTATGTGGTTCCAAGTGCTTACTTAGTTCTTCTACCTGGTTCCAAAACTCACCTTCCAATATTAATTTTTTAGACAAGGTATCTGCTAAGGATGCAGCTGTGTGACACACATGTGTGGGTTCCATTGCCACCTTTGCTGTCAGGTAAATCTCTTGCAGGATATGTGAAATATCAGAACTTGCATTTTTTAAGGACTCAGCTATCTGATTTATCAATGAAGCTTCAAAAGCTATCCTCTGAGAAAGTAACCTCAACTGCTCTTGCTCACTCAGTTCAAGGCCCTGGGGTTGTTGTACCTGTAGAGTTGATTTCCCTTCATTTAATGAACTGTCTTCTTCAAGCTGAGCTTGACTCATGGCACTTGAAGAGGATGGTAAGTGATGTAAAACCCGGATCGCATTTGATAAAGTGGACTCCAGGCTGGCCAAAGTGGCCATACACAAATCTTGTTCTCGTTCTTTTTCAGCCTTTGGCAAAGATCTTAGCTGTTCCCTGCATTTCTCTAAACAGGTTAGAGCCTGACTATTTTTTATTTGGAAGTCCCCCAGCTCACCAACATGGTTTTCTACCATCTTCAGCTTTTCTTGTCTTTCATGTTCTAGCTGAGAAACCAAGGCACCAACTTGGGACAAACTAGCTTGTAGCTGTTCGTGAAGCTGTGATTCCGTACCAGCCCACTGGTGGTGGAGAGCAATTAAAGTCTCTTGATTTTGGCCTTGTTGACTCTCCAGTTTCATAGTCACATCTTTGAGTTTTTCTTCAGTAATATAAAGTTTGGTTTCCAAGGAATGTATTATGGAAAGGTAAGTTTCGGGGTCACTGACTCCAGAAGAGATACAGCTAGGAATAGGTTCTGATGACATGCTTTCTTCAGAGAGTGACCGATCCTGACTGGTATCTGAAGATGTGCTACTTGTCCAGTTCTTTTCTGACCCTTCTGGATGAATGTATTTTTGGCACTGGATGCTAGAAAAACGAATTCTCTGCCTTTTAGCCCCTGGGGCTCCTCCATCAAGCTTCACAATGGCTTTCTGATGGCCTTGTTGATCATGAGGTTCTGTTGACTTGAGTGGGGTGATGGCATCTTCCAGGCCTTGCTCAGAGGGCTCACCACACACTTCCTTCTGACCAGTTTCCTCACTTTGCAGGGGTGTGAGGTAAGAACCCAGAGGTGCTCCTGGAGCTTGTACGTGTGTTCCCAGATCTGCAGGGTTCTCCTCCTGCGTATCCAGTCTAGTGCATGGGTCTTCCAGGTCCTTAGGGCTGCCATCAGCAGCCTTTCTTGATAGCTCCTCCTTTGCATGAAAGAGCTTCATTTCAGTTTCCTCCAGGCTGCCACCCAATGCAGTCATTTTCACCAGAGCCTCGTGGAGGTCCTGGTCTTTTTTTTCCAGAATTTTCTCATGCATTTCCTTGATGTGTTTCAATTCCTCTTCCTTTTCTTTTAGGACTGTGTGCATACCCTGAAACTGCTCCAGTACTTTCTGATAAGACTGCTCCAGAGTCTGATAATCCACCTCCCATGACTTGAGCTTTTCTTGTAATTGAGCCACTTTGTTATCAGACTCTGCAACTTGATTCATCAGCTCTGAGAAGCGTTGCTTAATTTCATCTCGTTCTTCCTGAAGACTCTGAATGTGCTCGGCGAGCTTCTGGATGCTGGCCTCCTTCATCTCCAGCTGCTCCTCCAGCTGGTGGACGATCTCGCTGCCTTCAAATTTTGCGCTTAGCTTCTCCTTCTGAAGAATTTCCATCTGCTGCTCATGGTCCTGGAGCTGGTCTTCATACTCACAGGCCTTGTCCTCAACCTCCTTCAGGTTCTGCAGCAAAGCCTGTTTCTCCTTCTCACAGCTTTCCAACAAAAGCTCGTAATTCTTCTGCAGCTTCTCCTCCATGAGCGCCTGAGCCTGCTCCCGAGCCCCAAGCTGCTGGCTGAGGTCGGCAATTCTGTCCTGGAGCCTCTGCACCTCCTTCTGATGGTCTCGGTGTAAGGCCTGCTGCATCTCCAGGTCCCTCAGCTCCTGGGTCTTCTCGAGGAGCAGTGCTTCTGCACTCCGGAGTTGTTGCTCACTTACTCTCAGCTGGAAGCTCAGGGTGCTTTCGCTTTGCTGCCACTCCTCCAGCTGCTCCGTGACTTTTTCCTTTTCCATCTTTAAGTCACTCCTGAGCTTGGCCAGAGCCTGCTCTTTGATAGACAGCTCTGCGGCAGCATTGCTCAGTCTTGCCTGCAGCCGCTGAATCTCAGCCTCGTGGTGCCGGATGATGTCCTTTGCCTCCCCATAACTACGTTTCAGGGACTGAATTTGATGATTGATCAACTCCTGGCGCTGGCATTGGGTTTCAAGCTCACTTTGGAGATCTTGATTGACTTTATGGAGCCTCTGCCAGGCGCCGGATGGTGAGGTGGCCACCTCAGTCTTAAAAAAATTGATCAAATATTAAATTAGTAACACTCTTGGTGTTCATTTCTGAGTGTCACACCTCTGGTCAGGATGGACCATAGAAAAGTTCCTTGGGGTTGGCCCATCTTGCATGGCCTTTTTCCTTTGCATATTTTAATCTTTTTTACTTTATAAAATTCAACAAATCATCTTAGTTTTTTAAGCAACTGCTTCCAGGTAAACGGAAAACATGGACACTAACATACAAACAGCTCTAATATATAACAGAGTCTAGGAGAAATCAACCAAACCAAACTGAAAAATGGAACACACCAATACGTAAAACGAAGACAAAACAAGAGAAAGGTCAGAAGTGAGGACGAGAGAGAAGGAGGGGAGAAATCTGCAATTTTTTGTTTGTTTGTTTTGCAAAACAAAAAGTGCACAGTTCTAGATAGCACATCCTGAAAGAAAAAAAAACCAACGAAGCGATGTGCAAGTAAATGACATCACTTCCTGCCAAATACAAAAAGGGAAGGTGGCTGCTTGGGATGACATTTCTGAGGGCTGCCCATTTCTTTTTGAAATGTTACTAAATCCTATAATACGGAGGATTTAATCTTAACCTCTAAATAGACAAATGGAAGGGGATGGGAATCGTAAAGAAAATGAATGACCAACCAAACAAACAAACCTTTGTAGAATTCAAAACAAGAAAGTGAGTCATGCAAAGAGGAGAAAAATGAACAAATGAAAGGCATGCAAAAGTAGACAGAACTAATATTTTTTCAAAAATTAAAAAAAGTAAAATAAAACAAAGATGAAAAAAGCAGCCCAGCCTAAAAATTTGGCCTGCCTGTGGTACTCTGTTTTCTGGTAAGGAAAGCCCACAGATGTGACACTCAGTTATGTTCAGTTAGAATTCATGCTTAAAACCAACACCATGCAATACTGCCCTCCCAGCATGTTAGAAGAGAGCCCACCCGGAAAGGCTGATAAACAACCTCGTGATACTTTAAGGGTAAAGTGCGCTTGTTTACTTCTGACTCCTGTTAGTGTTTGCAAAGTCTCCAAGCACCATATCAATCATGAGAAATCAGAGCAATAAATTAAAGGAAAAGTTAGTACCCAAGGATTGAAACTGGAGGCTTCAGTGAAAGGTGTATGCAATCATCCAGGTTAGCCATAAAGAGCATTTATCAAGGAAGCAATGTGCAAAATCTGTTGTTAGTCAGTTGATACCACTATCAGCTAGTGAGTAGTGATCCCACATATTTAAGTGGTTCCATTTGGAACCCAGAACTGTTGAGGTTTTTAAACTGACCATATTTGAGGGGCGGCTAAGCACAGTGGTCAGAGCATGAGGCTTGGAATAAGGAAGACTCATCTTCCTCAGTTCATATCCAGCCCCAGACACTTATTAACTGTGTGACCCTGGGTATATCACTTAACCCTGTTTGCCTGAGTTCCCTCATCTGTAAAGTGAGTTGGAGAAGGAAACAGTAAACCACTTTGATCTCTTTGTGAAGAAAACCCTAAAAGGGGTCACAAAGACTCAGATATGACTGAAAAATGACTGAAAAAGAGAGGATATTAGTATCATTTCTGTGGGACAGAAAATGGAAAACAAGTACTATTTCTATGCTCAAGATTGTATAGGGCATGAAATTAAAATTTTAAGGGGGCTGAAACAATGAAGGAATTGAAGGGCTACAAACAGGGTTAAGAAATGTCCAAAGAGCCTCCAAGCTCCAACTAGTCAGGGTAGAAAGGGAGAAAAGGGAAAGAAAGAGGAGGAGAAGGAGAAAAAGAGAAGGAAAAGAAAATAAAAGACAAAAAGGAAAGTAAGAAAGAGGAAATGAACAAGAGATGGGGAGGAAGGGAGATGGAAAGAAAAGGAAAGAGGAGAGAAAGAAGGGGAAGCAGCAGTACCACTAGACCCACATCTGAGGCTGCTTCACTGTCTGGTTTGTACCAATTCTTGGGCTGTTCTGGAACTTGGCCATAAAGAGGGTATACAAAGACATACTCTAACTTAAGTAGGTCTTTGGCTGGGGTTTAGAACTAATTTTTTCTATACAGAGATGATGGTACTATTTGTTCTATAATTCTAGGGCTGAAAGCCAAAGACGGGAAGATATGCCTCAGGAAAAGCAGTGGCCAAGCTACCACTAGACAGAGCCCACACAGAGAAGCCACAGCTGGCAAGAGTGAAAAACTGAGGCCAAAAAAACATCTGGATCCTGTCAACAAACAGTTATGACTGTTTTGTTCTGGGGGTGAGGAGGGAGGGGAAGGAAAAGAGACAGTGTCATGGGGGTGGTAGAGGGAACCTGAGGAAAGTTTTCTAAAACTTGGCATCACAAAAATCTTACTTGCCCATGTCAAAGGCTGGCCATCACCCTGACTGTTCTGACCCAGAAGAGCGGGGGCAGCCAGAAAGGCCTCCAAGAAAACTTCTCCCCCATCTAGAGGAGACACGAGGGTCTCAAGGCATATTTCTTATTTCCTTTGGTTCTATCTTAACTTCCAGCTGACCTTATTGCCAAAGACCAATCTTTACAGGTCATAGGCAGTCATCTTTCCTTGTCTAGAGAGAGTATTCTGGGAACGCAGAGCACTTCTTTATAGAACATTCAAGAACTCATATCAATTTAGCACTTGACAGTTTCTAAAGGCTTTCTGATCCTGTCCCACAAAGCTGGGAGAAATAGTGAACACAGATCAAGAACGTTAGGATAAAATTTAATAGGGATAAATCTAAATTAATTAATTTTAAAATGTAAATTATTGACACCTAGGTTCAAGATTCAACTTTACAAATACAAGACGAGGAAGGCACGGCTGAACGGCATTTCATCTGAAAAGGGTCTGGGGGTCTGAGTTTAATACTATTTAACAATGTGATATGACAGGCAAGAAAGTTAATGCATTCTTAGAGGTATAATGTCCAGGACAAAGGAGGTGATAATCCCATGTACTCTTCCCTGGGCAGATTATATCTGGCTTAATGTCTACGCTCCTATTAAGTCTCTGACCACATGGAAGACATTTTGTTTCTCAGTCTCAGTTTCCTTATCTTCAAAATGGGATTAACATCTTACCTACCTACCTTTTAAAGTTATTGTGCAGAGGAATAAGGTCATGTTTATTAAGAACATTTTCAGAACGTAAGAAGTATTTGTTTACATGTTGTATTCGCACAGTTGATTCTAATTTCCTTTAAGGCGAGTGTTGTTTTTCATATTTTGTCCTTGTATTTTCAGTACATACTAAGTGCCTTGAACATAGTAGGCAATTAATTAATGCTTATTAGGCTGAACTATTATAGTAAATATTTACTGAGTACTCTGAGAGCCAAAATGAAAGAGAACCCTATTTTTGCCAGATAGGAACACCTGTTTTTCAAAATATATTCCTTCCTCTCCACCCTCTCCCCATCAATTTTAAAAATATTCTTAAATATTCTGAATTTCAGGTAAATTCCTTGAATATAGAACCAAGGCTTTAGCTCATAGCATGCTAAAACTCCCCAGCCCATATGTGAGGAAGAAGGCCTGAAGAATTAAGTGTTTAAGGAGGCCACATTCCAGAGATCAGGTTTTGCACGTTTCCAATAGACCTGGACACAAATGCTATGCGCCTTTGCACTGAAGCCCAGTGAATAGAAGTACAACGGAAAACAGCAGAGCCCTTCTGTCCTCCTACCTGCAACACGTAGCCCTCCCTGGCACTCTGCTCCCGACCCAAAGCCACCTTTAGCTGATCCTGCAGAAGTCGGTTCTGTTCTAAGAGATCTGAGGCTTCTTTCTGGCTCTGCTCCAGCTGTTGGGAAGGAGAAAAAAAATCCAGAACAAGGAAAAAAACAAAAAAAAAACCTACCAGACAAAAACAGGGTAATGAGCACAAGAAAAACCCCACAAATATATTTTTGGATTCATTTGTTGCAAAGATAAACCAAGTGTTTGTTAGAATTTACAAATTTTAGTAAATACACCTGACTGCTCCTTTGACCACAGCAGTGAAGGAATAAATGAGCCACATGAATTGATACCAACCACAAGAAGATGATGTGTTAGGTACCCCATGGCTAAAAGAAAAATACTTCCCCATCTTTTCTAGCTTGGGCTCTGACATACACACTAGTCAGCTGATAGAGTTTGAATGTGGAGGCCTATGTGAGAGGTCAACGCTTGCCATCAGGGAGTCGATCCCATTTAGAGATGTACCAAAAGAAGCTTAGAAAAACCAGCTTTGTACCAGTGTTGAATATAAAAGGCAAGCTGCTAACCTCAGCCAGGAATTGTGCATGTAAAACAGCCTTTTCTCTCATTTAATCACAGGTGTGATATCTTCGCTATAGGGAGTGCCCAGGGAGGGACACCCGGAATCAATGGAGAGAGGCACTTTCTCTGTAACTCCTAGAGTTTGCCTGAAGACACTGAGGGGCAGGGGGACTTATTCAGGGCCACACATTCAGCTCATGGACAGAACTTGAACCCAGGTTTTCTTGACTCCAGGCCCAACTCTCTATCCACTACGCCACACTGCCTCTTATACTAAGACAAAAAGTGTTATCCATTTGTGAGGAAAAAAGTCATTGTAATCCATCTCTCAGTATATGACTAAGCCTCCTCGGTGCTTACAGGTGAAGTGTTTTGTGACTGCTGTGTTTAATTTAACATATACAACCTGTAAGATAAACTCAACTCTTTGTGTTTTTATATACAATTTTCTTAGTATATTGAAATATTCAGGTTTGCGGACGTTTGTCCAATTCACAATTAACAAAAAGGAAATCCTTAGTTGTCTCTTAAACTTCAGATAAAAAGAGAGTGAGCAGGTTTGGACTTGTACTTGTCCCATTCATAACAGCCTTAAAACTAACTCTATCCCTTTGGAAAAATCAAAAGGAAACCTTTTTAAAAAGGCATTTTACTAGACTAGTAAATGGCGATCATTTCCTTCCCATCTTGGAGAAAGCCAACTTCTAGTAGTGGCTAGAAGATGGAATGAAAATGGTTTTCCACTTGCTTTTCCCAACCAAAGAGAAACAAAACAGATTACACCCACAGAGAAAAAGAGGGAAATTATGGGCTGCGTGTCCCATAATTCTGCAGGGGTCTTCTTTCCTAGGACAACACAGCCCAAGGTGTTCCCTTAGGACAAAAGGGAAAAGCTATCTCAGTGTCCAGCTCTCTAGAAAGAGGCCCTTCCCCTCTTTCACCCCAACAAACATTACCTCCTTCTCCAACAAGGAGGTTAGCTCCTGTGTTGGGAGCCGGTCACTGCTCTCTTCTGAAGACAGGTGTAAAGGGGCAATGGGCACTTGTTTTTCCTCACGAAGAGGGGTAGTCTCCACCTGATGCCATCGTTGCTCAATCTCCACATGGACATTCTGTGGCTTCAGCTCTGTGGCCACTGGTAACACTGGACTCCTATCCACCTCCATCCGTAAGACAGTGTCATCTGCACTTGGCCCATCCACAGAATCAATCATCTCAAAGCGTTTACGCCGCTCTTCTCTCCGCCGCGCACGCTCTTTCTCCAGGTCCGTTAGGTCCATTTCTGAACTCCCAGGCTCTCGTGTCTTAGAGGAATCTGCGGCATTGGCCCTTTCCTGAGCCAGGGCTTGCTGGATAGGGCGAAACTCAGCCCAGTCAAAGGTTTTAGAACGTCCCTCTCGCCTCCTTTCCCGGGCACGACTCCTTTTCTGCTCAGGATCCAACTCAGCTTGGTCTACATCTTGTTTCTCACTTGGCTTTGGGCAGGTCTCAAAGGAAGAGCTGGTTTTATTCTTCTCCTCTGGCAATGAGCTATTTGAAACAAAACACAAGGAAAGTGTATGTCAGTCGTGGATCTCAGGGTGCCAACTCTCTTCACTGTTCCTCATGCTCTACATGCTAAAGTTAAAGATGCTGCTATATTTAAGTAGCAAACAAAATCACTCAACCTAAGATACTTTCACTATTTCTTGTTCCCACTACAGTTGCAGATGTTTAGGTTAGAAAATAAGAATAAAAATTTAAAACCCTCCTGTTTTCAGCAATTTCAGTTCGGTCATGATCACCCAAACCTGATCTTGGCTGTGGAAAAATGGGTACAAGTTGACCTATGTTATCACTTGCTATTTAGAAACACACACGAGGTTCCTTCAAAGAAACAAGTACAGGGGAAGAGAGGGAATTTTAATTATGAAAAAGGCAAATCTCTCAGTTCAACTGGGATAGACCAAAGAATAGGTCACAGCAAATAACCAAGTGCAATTCCTAACTTGTAGTCTTTCAACAGCAGAGTTGAAATAGCCTTCATACTCTGTTAAGATGCAGTTTCATTAAAGGTGATGTTAGCTATTTTTAGTGGCAGACAGACCACAAGAAAACAAGATTAAGTGCCAGGGTAGAGGACAGATCCAAAGATAATTTACCTAGTCTTACGGATCAAGCCAAACCAAAGACAAAGTTAAGTTCCAGACATGTTTGAGACGCTAGCTCCCTAATTTGTATGACACAGTTTAGTTACTGTTCTACCCAAAGGTCTGAGGGGTAGGGCTAGGGAAAGAAGAGGAGGGCAGACAACTGAAATGTTTAGGCCCCATCCAACTCTCTAATTTTATAAATTTTTCTAAAGAGGTAAAGCCAAGATTTTTATGTTGCTGCAATGGACACTTAATTTCTTATTTTCTGCAGGTGATGCCAAAATGGCCTAGGGCACGTTGCTATCAGTGTCCCTTGGCTTTAGGAAAGACCAAAGAATATCCTAATGCAATGACATTTTTAGCACTGTGGCCTTTTGCTGTCTCTTCATTCTGACCCTTAAAGAAGTCTATTTTTAAACAACCAAGGTACATGGAAAATATAGAAAATGAAGCTTACTCTTCCTAAGTACAGAGAGCCCATAGGTAGATGCATTAATTTATAGAAATCTCCACGATGCTAGCCTACTTGGGATGAGTTCTGGACTGACCTGAATTACAGTTATCAGTATTCCACCCTACTTGGCCATGAAATACTAATTGAGAAAGTCCAAGAAAATGGCTTTTACCTACTAAGAGATTCCCTTGGCTCAGATGACACCATCTAGTCCCACAAAGACCTTAAAGTTACAAGCTACGGAGAGATACTTAATAGGTCCCTGAAATTTCTTACAGAAATTCTCTCATAATTATAGCCACAGAGGATACCATACTATCAGGGCAATTAAGTAGCAAAGAAAAGATTTTTGAAGTTTCTCAGTTAAAAGGAAAAAATTAAAACATTATACTTGTAGATTAAATGGTTAATAAAGGCCTTTACATAGAACTCATGCATATCAACCTTGTACACTATTCAAAATTACCCCAGCAGAAAAGATAATTCAGAAGAATATAAATGGTATAGAATAATATTACCCTGTAGGGGGAGACAAAAGATATGTTGTCCATCCTCTTTAAAAGCCCTTCAAAAGGTAAAATTGCCTCAAGTTAACCATCCTCACATCTCCCTACCTATTTAGGTTTTACATGGACATAGTGAGCAGATATGGATAAAACCCTTTGCAAACAAAAATTCTAAGACACCTCTAGATTAGCCGTACAGTATCCTAGATATTACAAAAGCCACTGGTCCTCAGGTCCACCCCTTCCAATTCATCCCACAAACGATTCCTGAGACACAACTCTGATGAAAACACTTCCCTGCTCAAAAACATTTAAGGGTTCACTAAAAGCTATCAAATCAAGGCCAAACTTCTCAGAATCCTATTAGACTAGGAAAACTATGTAGCTATACTTTCAGTGTACCTGACACACTCAAACACACACAGAATTCCTGTAGGATCCTACCCCCAAAAGCCATCACAGCTGGATTTTTATGTTGGCAGTCTTGGTAAAGAAACCAAACTAATTGCTTCCTCCAGTCTGGCTTCCTAAATGCTCACTGACTGACTGTTTAACACTGATGAAAATGGCAATCCTGTTGGTGCTGAGCAATAATGAGTACAAGTGTTGCCTTTTTTCTAAAACCTAGCTTCCCAGAGATCCATGTCTATTTCAGAATCCAATTACTGAAACTCATTGTGCCACCAAACCAAAAGACAAAAAAAAAATCATTAATTGAGGGAGTCCAAGAGATAAACGATCTAATGTTATAAACCCAATACATGCCATCTTTTTCAGACCAATGGAACGACAGAAATGAAGCAGATTGATGTGTTAGAAAATGATTAACCGCTTTAAAAAAAAACCTCACATTTTCCTTCTCTACTCCTTCCTGATCTAAAGGGTTTTTTGGCTGAATAAGAGAGGCAGCTAAAAGGGTTATGAGAAGGGACTTTTCTTTGTAGGGGATGAAATGAGTAGGAGGGTAATATACTACCAGTGAGGAGACTAGCTATGTGTCCACTTCAAAGCTGTAGGCTCACACACTGAATATTCCAAATTTGAACTCTTAAGCTTATCGTCTACTTCCAAATTTGCCATCAGAAAAGGAATGTCAGGGATAAATTTTAAATGCTGATATTTAAAAATGTCAGTTATGGTTCCTGTCATTGACTTATCTGCATTATAAAATATCCATGTGAGAGATGGATCTGGAATCACAATTGGTACATCAGAGTGATGGGTATAAGAGTGTGTGTGTGCGCGCACGCGTGTGTGTGTACCCCATATATATGTGTGTGTGCGTGTGAGTGTGTTTGCCAACGAATCGAGTTTTTCTACTGTCTCCTTCTTCCCCCTTTCTCACCTCCCACCTTTTTATAAAGGAAAACTGCAGGGCTTTTGACCTGAAATGCAGGAAAGGGAAGACATGCAGTGAATCATGAGATATACAAACCACAAAATGTTAAAACAGGAGAGAACACAGTTTTCCAACCTGGGCTTCAGCACCGAGAGATTCAAATAGACGTTTTTCCTGGTTGCATGAAAATTAAGAGATTCAGGAATGAGGAGAAGAGAGAAGTCTAAGAGAAAGAAACTCTAAGGTGTTCTACAGGAGGTCAGAAAACGTTTTGCCTTTCGTTCAATCAGATTGCAATAGCCAAAGAGAATCATCTCCTTTCTTCCTGATATGGGAGAAAGATGTAAACAGACTTAGAGCTAGCAATCCAGGTGACAGTATGAATACCACTTCCAACCAAATGAAGTGCTAAAAAAATCAGATTAAGAACCCCTTAGTTACAAAAAAAAAATACTAGCCTTAAATATTTAACTGGATGCAGAAACCATGCAGCCCAACATGGGAAATGACCAATAAGAGAGTACGAAAGAAAGAGAAGAGGGAAAGCCATGTTTGTTTGAGTTTGATAATGAAGTAGCCCAGCCACCCTCCTCACCCCTGGGGGGAAAAATGAAGAAAGAAAGGAAAGAGGAAACCAAATGGGAAGAGAGCAAAGAATTCCTAAAGGAGTCTTGGGGACATTTTTAATATACTTACCTAGTGACATCTGGGGCAGTGGTTGGGTGTACGTGTTTCATGATGGTCTGGATCCAATTCCGTCGAATTCCAGAAGTCATGGCAGAAAGAGTGAACTCTCCTTCTTTTGTCTAGATAGAACACAATAAATACCTAATCAATAATGACAACAGAAAGATGTGTCAAAATGTTGCTCAAGATTCTGTCTTGCCTTCTCTACGGGAATCATTTGAAACAGGTTTGGACAACTGCAGTCAAAGTGTAAAAGGAAACTTTACCGATAAGGTTGGTACTCCCAGACCTCTAAACGCAGTCTATCTTAGAGATCAGTTTCAAAATATACCACAACATGACCATGACCAATATATATTTCTAAATGTGACCCAGCCTTTATAGCCTTTTGTTAAACTAAACAAGAAAGTGCATCTTATTGGGAGGGGATTAGGTTATCATCTGACTCCATCAGAGTACAGGCAGCAACTGTCAAAAAGTAGCTCATTAGGAAAATCCTAAGTATTGTTCTGACCATGGCACCACCTTGCTCAAAAAATTTTCAGGCTCTCTATTGCCTATGAGAGAAAATATAACCTTTAACATGTCATCTATCTGGGAGCGAGTTCTCAGCTATCTTTCTATCATTATCAACATGTAGTCTACTTCTGAGTCAGTCAGAATGAAGCTGTTGCTTCTTCCTCCTCTGGGAGTTCAGTCAATGAAACTATTCATAAACACCCACTCCTTGCTCCTGACACTTCTCTACTCCTCACGCCATTGCTGACATACTCTTTTTTCTAAGTGGAGTTCAGTCAGGTCTTAAATCTTCCGTGAATGATCTCTCCCTCCTCATATTTATCATAGCACAAGGCTGGATCTCTTCCTTTCCCTTCCTGTGCTCTAGCTTTTACCATACTTTCTTTCTGAGTTGAATCCATCCCCTTTCCCCTCCTCATTATAATGCAAATTCTCCGAGAGCAGACACAGATAACCCCAGAGCCTAGCACACGGTATTCTCATTTACTGAGGAAGCATGAAGCGCCCATCTTGGACTGGGCACTAGGGATACAAAAATAAGAATGAAACAGTCTCTGCCCGCATGGAGTTTACATTCGCTGTGTACATAGAAAATTAAACAAAAAACATATTCAAAGTGAAATTCCCAAACAGTAGTATTAGCAACTGGGGAAAACCAGGAAAGTGCTACCATCTGAACAGTGCTTGAATTGAGACTCTTCAAGGGGGAGGGGAGGAGGAGAATTCCAGGCATAGAAACTGGAGATGTGCTGTTGTGTATGGAGATGGTTGGCGTGGGGTTGGGGAGGAACATGGGTGAGTAAAGGAGCTGAAAGTGCAAAAAGCCTAGAAAGAAAGACAGGCTGGAGTCAAACAGAGAAGGATGTTAATACCAAACAGGAGATTAGATTTTACCCAAACAGGCAAGAGTGAGCCACTGGAGCTTCTTAAACAAGGGAGTGATAGGGTCATCAGATCTGAGCTTTGGACAAAGAAAGCCTACACACAGTCAACGTTTAATAGTGTTCATGGGACTGAAGTGGATTTATCCATTCCTGATTCCTCACTGTTATGTTCTTATTTTAATCTATACAAGATGCTTTAAAAAGTGATTAAAAATAAAGACATTAACCTTCCAGTACACTTGGAAAATTGGCTAATGGGAAAATGAAAGAATGATTATTGTGAGATGTGTACAAAAGCAGACAAAGGCCATCATCACAAATTCTAAATTCAGTTTGGCAAGAGAACAAAGTTGGAAAATCATCTCATCCGTCACTGTGTTGAGACTTTACTAACATTCACTAAAAGAGAAAGGTCAAGACATCAGCTATTTCTCCCTCCTCTTAAAGGAAAATATGAATCTGGTCTACAGTTGACATAGCCAAACTTATCTTCTGTCCTATCAACTCCACCCTGATGGAATTCCTTTTAAAATCTGCTTTTGTTCCTGTCAATTTTTCTATTTATATAAGATGATAGTGAAAACTCAGTACTTCCTCAATTTCCCTATAATACTGACACTGTTCAGAACCCTCTTGAACAACTCTTCTTGCTTCCCTAGCCTGACTTTCTAACTGCCTTTTTTCCCCCTTTTCTCACCTTCTAAATGAGTATTCTTTATGACCCTGTCTTCAATCCTCTTTTCATTTTTCCATATTCTCATGGGTGACATTTGTTCTCTACTCCAACAGCTTCAAATATCAAAATATCTATTCAGATTCCCAAATCCTTCCACTCTCTCCCCTTAAACATGGCTCCCCAAGCTCCAGACCTATATTTACAGACCTGTCTTACCCGCTAGACTTTCTACCAGGATATCCTGACAAGCACCTCAAATACATTATTGTTCATGATTAAACTCATAATTTTTCTTTTCAAAGGAAACTATCTCCCTAACTTACCATATCTATTGATACCACCATTCTTCCCATGATCACAATCTGAAATATTACTTGTTTATCATATGGGAAATAAAACAGAGGGAAGAGATAGCTGCTAAATTCCCTTAATTCCTTATCTGAAGTATCTCTTTGATCCTCCCCCACCTTTCCATCCATGCTATTAGAGTCATAGTTCAAATTTTATTATACTTTTAATATGGATAGTCTAATCTCTCAAGTCTTTTCCCCACATTTTGGTCCGTGCTGCATAGGACTATCCTCTTAATCTTCCTAAAGTACAGTTGTGATTATAACTTCCCTCCTTAAAAATTGTTAATAACACATCATGCCTGAGGATAAAATCAAACCTTTTTAAAATTGGCATTCAAGGACTATGATAGGGTTCTAACTTTCCTTTCCAATTTTTAATCTTCCTTTACACTCCTTTTCATATCGCTAACCTGCATTAACTACATCCAAAATAAATTTTGTGCTTATGCTCCAGCTTTACTACTCAGATTATTGCCTCCACTTAAAACGCTCTGTCTCTACGTTCACAACAGAATCCCACATCTTCTGTGAGCCCTTCCCTGATTACACCAACCAGACCACACCAGTGAGCTGTTCTGGACTGGAGTGCCAGACTGGTTCCAATTCCAACACTTCCTAGCTATGTGACCCTGGGAAAGACTTAACCTCTCTGAGTGTCAGCTGACTTGTCTATAAAATAAATGGAGATGATAATAATGTTTATTAATAATGCTGTAGGGATCAAATTCAATAAATCTGCTTAGAAATATTTCAGTGTTGTATCATTGTCAGTTATTATTCTCCACTCAAATTATTTTTTGTATCATTCTCATATTTTACTTATCACATCCTCTCTTGTATTATAATTATATCTGTAAATATATACAGCTTACAAACTCATCAAGGGTACAGACCAAGTCTTATTCACTCAAATTATTTTTTGTATCATTCTCATATTTTACTTATCACATCTTCTCTTGTATTATATCTGTAAATATATCCAGCTTACAAACTCATCAAGGGTACAGACCAAGTCTTATTCACTCAAATTATTTTTTGTATCATTCTCATATTTTACTTATCACATACTCTCTTGTATTATATCTGTAAATATATACAGCTTACAAACTCATCAAAGGTACAGACCAAGTCTTATTCAGAGAATATTCACTGAATGAATTAAGGAAAACTCATCTCAGTTTGTTCAGTCATTTTCAGTTGTGTTGGACTCTGTGACCCCATTTGGGGTTTTCTTGGCAAAGATACCGGAGTGGTTTGCCATTTCCTTCTCCAGCTCATTTTATGGATGAAGAATCTGATGTAAACAGGGTTAAGTGACTTGTGCAGGGTCACACAGCTAGGAACTATCTGGGGCCAAATTTGAACTCAAGAAGAGGAGTCTTCCTGAATCCAAGCTTGGAACCCTATCCACTGCACCACCTAGCAGCCCATACTAGTCTTAGTCCACTGGTGCATAGATGAGTGGCTCTCAATCATTTCACCTCAGATTCTCATGTTACTTTCAAAAGATCCTCAACAGGACTTCCATACTTTTAGGAACAGGAAATACAGGAACAACTATTCTTTGTTCAGATTAGAACTGGAGGAAATAACGGAAAAGAAGAGCTAACAGGGTGATAATGGAAATTAACAGAAGCAGCAAAGGCAGTGATAACAGAGATCACGGATTGAGGTGTCAGATTTTTCTCCATAATAAAGAGCTACAGCAACAAACTGGGGGCCAGAATAATCTCCCCTTAAAGAAGAATATAGTATTTTATAGGAAGATGAATTATCCTGAGAATAGGTGGTTCATTTAACAAAAAATCTTCCACAATTCTCTTTCATCCCATCTCTCATCTCTAACAACTGTGTGGTGGTAGACACAGTAACTTAAGAGTCAGAAGGTCCTGGGTTCCGATCTCACTTCACCCAATAGCTGTGTTGCTCAGACTCTCTATAGAAGATGAGGGTGTTGGACTTGAGGACTTCAGAGATCCCTTTCCCCTGAATGGTTCTGAATCTATGATCCCCAAAACCTCATGTGCTGGACTCTGTCCCAGTCTGTCTTCTGCTTACATGGATCTGGAAGCCATAGTTTCTCTGGACTGGATATTCAGTGACATTGCAGCAGGTAGACAGGTCAATTTCACCATCCAAATCAGCCGCCTGGAAAGAAAAAGGTCATAATGTGTATTGCCTACAGCAGTGAGGTTTATTTAAAATACTTAAGGAAAAAGTCCATATCAAAAGCCATTTCTATTTGATCTTGAACCTCATAGCCCTGTGGTTTATTGTGCATTTATCCAGGCTGTTCAGTCATTTTTCAGTCCAGTCCAACTCTTCGTGAACTCATTTGGGTTGTTTCAGTTTTGTTTACTTTTTGGCAAAGATACTGGAGTGGTTTGCCATTTCCTTCTCCAGTTCATTTTACAGATGATAAAACTGATAAAAACAGGGTTCAGCGACTTACTCAAAGTCACATAGTTATTTAAATGTCCAAGGCCAGATTTGAACTCAGGAAGAAGAGTCTTCCTGACTCCAGACATAGTTCACTATCAACTCCACTGCCTAGCTGCCCTGTTTACCCATGTGAAAATAGGAAATAATAAATTCTTTTTTCTTGGAGTTCAGCATGCTAAAACTATCCCATCACAAAGAAAACACAGTGGACCATTCATCCTGAGCTTTTTACCTAACATTTCCCAAAGAACAGAGAAGAGGTGGTGTGCCACATTGCACACGTCTCCCTTAGCTGGAATCTTCTAAAATTTCAACATGAGAGTCAGGAAAACACTTAACAAGAACATCAAAAGCAGATCTCATCGTACTCAAACTTTCCCAACAGGATCTGAACTAGGAAACATAAGACAACATACACTAGAACCCTTAAATCAACAAAGGAAGGAACCTGAGGTAAGAAGTAGAAGCTAGACTTCTACTAGACAGTCCCTGGATCTACTCAGTCTGAATTCACTCAGCTAACTCTGGCATAAAGGTGAAACAGGAGATGCTCACCTCCTCAGCTACTGAATCCCTGTAGTATCTCAGGCTCTGATCCGCCAGGACAAACCAGTGCTTTTTCCACTAAGAAAGAAAAATTTTAAAAAGGATACATGAATACTTTTTAGGAATCTCATTCTGCCCATCTATCTGAGGCTGAGAAAGTATAACTTCTGGAATACCTCCCATGAGCACAGGTAAAGTGAATGATGCTTTGGCCCCTCCCAGTGACTAGTGGAACACAGAGAACTCTGCTTAGGCTCCAAGCAGCCATGCATTTACATCAGGACAACTCGCGAAGCTGTAGCTTCTCCAGTGAAAAGCCAACCCAGAAAGCCAAGAGCTGGGCTTCGAGCAGCAGGGCTCTCTCCAGCCTCCACAGTGTTGGGTGTTTGGTGCACACAGCTCACTTGCTTTGCTGCCCTCAATCAATTTTCTATCGGAAGCCTCAAAGTTAGGGCTTCCTACCAATGAAGTCTGGGAAAGGTGACAAGTGGTCCTGAGTGGTCAAACTGATATGTATCTGGCTGGCTAACAAGATGGGCACCTGTTTGGTTGTGTGTGTTTTTTTCCCCGCCTGCAGCCAATAGCAGCAAACTAACCAGCTAAGTTCCCAAGTCTTCACTGTGGGTAGCAATGAGGGAAACCGGGATCTTCAGGCAAAACCAAGGGGATTGGATATGGAGGAGAAAGAGAAAGAGGAAGATGACCTTGGAGAAGAGTCATTCGGGAAACAAGATTCTGGGGCTGGTAGGAACCTTCAGAGCCCCTTTTCGTGGAGGGTTAATCAACCATAATTCATTGCTACTTGGTGGGTCCTGGTTCCCTAAAGGTCACCCTTCTCCCCACCATCCAGGGAGGTCACTGCAAGGATAGGTATGGGAAGCAGAGGCTGGGCAATTGCCACAGGAGGGAACATGAGCTCATCTTTGGGTCAGTAGTTCTATACAGGCTTCACAGTCTGAGAGGTAGTGGTCACCAACAATGAAAACAGCAGTAACGGCATTTATATCTGAGATGTAAGGTTTGTAAAGCGCTTTACAAATGTTATTTCATTTTATCTACACAACCACCCTGGAAAGGAGGTGCTAATACTGTCTCTATCTTACAGATGAGGAAACTGAGGTAGATAGTGGGTTAAGTGACTTTCCCAAGGTCACTCAGCTAGTAAGTGTCTGAGGCTCAAGTCTTTCTAACTCCAGGCCCAGAGCTCAATCCATGGCACCATTCAGCCTTACTCCTCAAGGAGTCAAGAAGTAAAGCTGGGCTTAGGGAAGACAGTTCCGTTAGAACACCCTAATGCAATCATTTTCATTTCATCTTTCTCCATTTGGGATTCAAGCTGCTCAGGAGTGTTCTCCACTCCAAAGGCAGTGGCGGTGACACCTCTAGCCCTTCTCCAAGAGGCTAACTAAAGATGCAGCACATCTTCCACTATGAAACCCACAGGCTGCTCAAGAATGTGGGAATTTGTTTTGCTAGACACTAAGACAATATGTATTAAGTAATTTTTTTTAAATTTAGTCAATGAGGGGGGAAGGGTAGTGGTAAAGACATATTAATTTTAAAAAATATTTATTTCTTAAAAATATTTTTTAAAAGGCTCTTCAGAGGCATATGGAATACAATTCCTTAAAACGCTGCCCTGGGGCCAGGTCCGTTATTTCTGGGAGCAGATGGGATAGATAGGTTTGGGCAACCTACAGGAAATAGGTACCTGGGAAAAATATATGTATGCATGTATGTGTATGTAGGTATGCATGTGTATATATGTGCACACACACACACACACAAATCCCAAGTATCCTCCTAACAGTAGCTGGCATAGTTCTCTTCTCTCTGAGGTTCCCAGTCACATAGATTAGTAGTAAAAATACCAATTAAACCAGGAAGTTTGGGGACAAAGAGAGAAGATACTGATGTTTCCTTAACAGGTCCATGCTCTGACTCAACTTCTGGCCAAGCAGGCACTAAACTCACCTGGCCATCCTCATATTGCTTGGTCAGCCAGCCTTTCTTGAAGTTCAGCAGGTCAGGCTATGAAGAGGAATGGGAAAGAATTACAGGACAGCATTAAGGGATTTCAAGCCTTGCAAGAAAGCAAATACTAGGAAGAGAAGTACTCTACACCGGGTGTCAAGCATCTCTTCCTACTAGGAGGATGATGAGAAAATTAATGTTTTATTCTGTATAAACCAATGATACTGCTTATGTTGCTTTTGGTTCCATAATGAGACACTAGACAATCTCCTCAGAAAAGAGGAAGAAACTGTGCTCAGAGTGGTCATAGGAGAAGTGGCTTGGATCCTCATCACCTCCAGTTCTTTGTGCAGCAGCAGAGTTGAGTAGCTCTCACTACTTCTTGTGAGAAGACACAATCACTTCCTAAGTGAGACCTCTACACACTGGGTCGGGGGGAGAGATCCCAGGATAAAAACCTTTGTTCTTTAATGTGAACTATATGAGGGTGGCAAAGAGTCACAGAAGCTCTAGTTAAGTTCAGTTGGAAAGAGGAAATACCTCTGGTGGAGACAAAGAAGAAAATCTACCATCTTCAACAGAAGGGATAGGCACAGTACTGCCTTTCTAAGCAAAACTCATTACTTAATTACAGTAGTGACCTCCCCAGAATGACCTTCTGGCTGATCAACCAATGAAGATCGTTTCTTATTTACTTGTTTCCCTATAAACTAGGGATAGACGCCATAATTGGAAAAAGCAAAACTAAGTGATAGGGGTAATTTTTCCAGCCTTTTTTTTGAATGTCTATCATGTTAACAGACAAAATTCTGGTGCTGCTAACTTTCACACAGATCTAGGAAGATAGGATCCAAGTGTCTAAAAGAGTCCTTGTACTTCCTTATTTCTTCCACTTTATTTGGACATTTGCATATACAAGTTCTCATCTGATTAGGGTTAAGGAAAGGAATAGAATATGTGAGGATCTTCTTCACAGTTCTGGCTTCCTCCCTGCCATGTATGGGCTCCATCGGACCAAAGTAGGAATCTTCCTCTACTCCCAGTCCAGCATACTTATTTTCTCTATGGATCCCAGACATTTCGCAAGCTCTAAGATCCCAACTTCCACTAACAGGAATTAGATTTTGATTCTTTTTACTGAAATTGTTAGGACAGATTAAAGAGGCCAAGAAAGGAGCTGTTCTCTGGAAATCACAAAGCAAGAGATGGTATGAGAGCTCGTTGAAGTTATCTTTCTATATCACACTTGAGAGTTAAAATGGAAGGTAAACACCAAAGCTCCCATTCTATGGCTTCATTTCTATATGTACTTAGTTCATCCCAAATCATAAGAAAGAAGATTCTAAATAAATATTCTGAAGTAACTAGAATTGAGATGAGAATAATGGAGAAAATAGCCCCTGAGAGGCAGAAACTGAGACACTCATGACAGATGGACCATTCCATGAATTCAAGAATAAAATTATTGGTCAAAAAAAAACAAAACAAAACAAACAGCGGAAGTCTCAGAACGATTGGGTCCCCGTTTGAGAAATTAGTTTTCTTTTCCAACCCAATACTTCACCATTCCTTTCTGAAACCATACTGATCAGAGACCTTGGCTAAATCAAGACTCTCCACTTTTAATATCAAGCAGAGAAGAGAATGTCCTGGGGACAGGCAAGATATATAGCACATTGAAACCAAAGTTTTACTAAGAAATTCTAGAGAATGCCTACGAACTACCCAAAGCATGGATCTGGCTCGTGCCCTAAAGCGAGACTCACTCTAGGAAGACAAGAAAGTCATTTTCTACAGAAACAAAATCCAAGAAAACAAAAATGGATGCTGCCATAAAATGATTTTTGAAAAACCAGAACATTAAAGGAAGATAGGATGGCCCGAGCCCCCAGAATCTTGATTTTATTCAGCCACTCTTACAGCTTAGCTGGCCCACATCTACAGGGAAACTCTTCCCCATTAGGTTGTCCCTTAGGCCTCCTTTGACTTTTTTGTGGGCACAAAAACAAGAGAGGAACTGGAGAAGTAGTGTTTCAAGTCTCCTAAAGACTAGAGAAAAATCGAAAAAAAAAAAAAAAATAGAGAGCATGAGGGGTGAGGGTGGGAGTGGTTTCTGTTTCAAATCATCCCAAACAGAGACCAGGTGTACAATCGTACAGATGTGAAAGCACATGTACACACAAGGTGTCAGGGCACGGAGAGAAGATGTCAGGCCCTAAAATGAGAATAAATAGGAAAGGAATAATTGTGATGGGACCTTGTTTCTTGAAACCTCAGTTGCATGTTGCCCGGTCCTGTGGAATGTAGAAGGCCAGGACAAACTGGGCTCACCGTCATGGAGGACTCTGTGGACCTTCTATCCAGTGACTTGGCTCTTCGATGCGGAGACAGGGGAGAAGCAGAAACATCTGGGATGGAGCCGACGGTGGAGGCGATAGCTTCTGTGGTACAGTCCTGTGGCAGAGAGCAGCCTCCAGTCAGTATAACCCAAACTCCTAAGGAAGCTGTAGAGTTGGGCTGAAGACCTTGAGGACAACCCTTGACATCATTTATAAAGCCTCTGCTTAAGATGAAGTCAATGAAACAAAGAAGGAATTTTCATCAGAAGATTATAGGCTTCTCAAGCACGAAAGGGGTGGGATGAGGACACCCAGCTGCCCCTTCTATATGACCTTATGCGGCTGTGGTTCTCAAACACCTGCAGAAGCCAACTTAGCTCACTTTTAGAGCAAGACTTCTCACTGAGATGTGTCCAGCATTGCTTTTCTCTAGTCTACACAAACCGCTCTCTGACCTCCCCACGCCCACCAATTCTCACATCAAGGGTTTCCCAGATTCACAGAAAGAACAAAACTATCTCATGGTTGTAGGAAAATGTGGAAATAGGGAGAAAATTTCAGAGCCAGGTAAAGTTCTTTGTGGTTCACATTCATGTCAACATGGTAACAGAGGAAGAAGAAGAAAGACACAGGAGAAGCAGAAATGAGGGCTTTGGAAGATACCAGCTAGAAAACATATTCTCATCTCCTTTTTCTTTATATCTTATAGAAAATACAGGAATGCCTCAGGTAAGGTGACAGCTGCCACCCTGGATAAGTAAAATTAGTAAGTGGATGGCCTTCTAAAAGGAGAAACATAGAGTGAGACTGTAGGAAGCAACTGTCTTTCAGAGAAGACGGGAAAGAGGCATTTTATCCAGCCTCATCATTGGTGAGTATCAAGAAGAAAGATGTTTAGCACAACTTTTTGAGATACCATCAGGATCTGTATATTAAGCATCTGTATATAAAATTTGTATATTAAGCCCTGGGTATAGTCATCAGAGGTGCCTTTTAGCCAATTAGGAGCCACATAAAGTCTCACCATTGTGCACAGCTTCCCCAGCACTGAAACATGGGAGGCTGGCACCAGTGGCGGCTAGCCAGAGACTATCCAAGGGGGCTTACCCGCTTCCTGGGGAAAACTCTCTTCTCACTTCGGCCCTGGCGAGTGTCACTTGACAGCATGGGGCCAGCTGACAAGTTGGTCTCCATGTGCTCAGCCTTCTCAATATCCAAGGCCTCAAATTTTTCAATTACCTGGGACCTCCTGTAAAATAGACAGGACACAAAAGCCACTGAATGGAAAAGGAGAAATTTATACAATGGCCAAGACCACCTTTGGCAGGTTCATTCAGAGGCTGACCATTCTTATAAAAGTGGGACTTGGAACATCTGTTCAACCCTTAGCTCTATGATGCTCACCCCCTTCCCACTGAACTTTGTGAGTAAAAAGCAGAGGGAGCAGACAACAAAGACAAAGGGATGAAGAGAACTTATTAAACTTGGCTCTGAGTCAAAGAACCTCAGACACATTCAATTTTTCATTGTTGAATCAAGAAGAATTAAATGAATACCATGATAGCCTGTTGCATATAAAGCATTTTCTTAGGTGTGAACCCCTGCACCTTTCTCATTGCAGAGTTTTAATATTTAGCATCAGTTCCCCCTTTTCCATCATGGAAAGGCCTCGCCCTTCTTAGTACACATTCAGGTTTATCTGAAGCATGAACAGACAGTTCTGAATCCCTGCATATTACCCCATGATTCTTTCCCCACATCCTCTTTTGAACAAATGGGCTGGTAGGTTTGCTTACATGTGCCAGTGCACATGCATACACACACACACATACAGAGGCACATGCACACACACATTTTCACTTGTATACAATCAAAAGGTAACCACCACCTTGCAGCAGGAAGGAAAAGATTCAGTTCCCAATATTATTCATCATTTGATCACGACACTGGCTTAGCCTCCTGTTGTTCTTGGTTTAGCAAGAAAAAGGCCCATGAATTAACATTGTTTTTGCCGAATAGTAAAAAGGATCAAAACCAAATTAAAATAAAAACAAGCAAGTTGATTTCATGGGAGAGGGCTGGATGCGCCATCAAGTTGTCTACTGCTGGAGACTGAGATGAGATGGGAGCGAAGCAGGTGGAGTAAAGGCGGATAACGTCACACAGCGACACAGCAGGAGAAGGTGGAGAGGAACAAGACCTGAAAGAAAACAAGGCTGGAAAATGAATGAATAGAAAAGATATATATTTTTAAAGCAACAACAAATCAAATTTACTCAAAGAATTCAAGACACAAAAATCAAAGATCATCATTGAAAAAGGGAGAAAATTCACAAATCACAGCTCTAAAAGGTTAATCCCGCTGACTGAAGTGGCTAAGGGGTTTCTGAAAGAAGTTAATCAGCAGCTCTCTAAGCTCTTCTGTAGCTTCCCCCAACAGTCAAGGGAGCTGGAATTCTCTAGGAATAGCCAATTCCACCTCCCTCCCCAAAGCCATCACCCTTTCAATGTCACATTAGAGGAGAGAAACCACAAAAACTAGGGTGTTGGTGACAGTACTGGTCCTCTCAAGACTCTTCGGTGTACAGAGTGTTACTTTCTGTCTTTGCCAATTAAAGATTACTTGTCATGTTCCCCCCATTCCCATCCCCCAACAGTTCACCTGGGCTATTTGGAAGACAAAGGACCAAAGAATGCTGAAGAAGCTATTAGGGACAGACTCTAAAATTCTCCTTGATTGGCAGAACTTTATTACATTCATTATGAACAAGAGACACAGAAAGGCACATAGCTGCCTCTAAGCCTTGACTCTAAAGGGTAACAGCACCCATCACAAGCCCCAGAAAATTAAAATTCATCCTTGAAATGAAGAAATGAGGGAAGGGGTTGAAATTTCTGCAACAACCTGAAGAACCAGATTATCCATGGGAAAAGTCAGAAGGCAGGCACTTTCAGGATGCTCCATTTAAGGCTGGAAGAATCACATTATTTCTAAGGATATCAAGTTGAAGTTTAAAGCTCTGGTTTGCAATTCCATCTTTAAATTAGGCAGCAAAGTCAGAGTGAGGAGAAACAGGAGAGACATGGCAAGCCATGGCATAACGTGAGTTATTTTACATCTTTTAATGTCTTGACAGGACTCTAAGTAAGGCATCTACAATGTCCTGAATTCTTTTAGTGGGATGCTAATAAATCAGGATGCATTCAAAGGATTTTGCATTTGGTTTTTCTTTTATAAGAATACTTCAGCCTGTGGACATTAGAGTTACAGGAAACTATTGGATGGTAGCAGTAGAGAGCACTACGAGTACTACTGTGGAATTCTACAAAGAGGAGGCAAGGGATAGAATAAACCATCTTAGTAACCTCCTATTATTATTACTATATAATATCATTGATAACACTAGCTACAATGCCTTTATATGTGAGGCATTCTGAGGGTCTCTTAGACTAAAATTTTGTTTTCTACTTCTTGTACTTTCCGTCTTCTGCAAAGATGCCAATTCTCTGGAAAACAAGTTGATGTTACAACTGACATAATTAACATAACCCTCTATCAGTTCCTGCCATAAAGGAGTGTGTACTGCGCACTTCAGCCGCACACAGGACAATTAACCTGCTCCAATCTCTTAGTGAAATTGGCTCAGATGTACAGAGAACGTCTATGTCGGTGGACTTCTTGAATTGAGACTGATTTTTCCACCTTTCTCCTGTTCTTGTAGCTGCTGCTTTCCTAGAGTTAGAATTCAGCAGCTGCTCTGCCAAATGGGTCAAGCTTTGTGGCAGGCTTAAGGCTCACATAAAACTGGTTCTGTAGATCAGCAGCAGGGTTCTCTAGCAGGTTTGTCCCAGTTGCATCACCAAGAAATTACTGGCTGAGAATATCAGGGTTGAGAAAGACGCTAACCAAAATATGGTGGGCTTTTTTAGAAAGAGTGACTATGAACCAGAAAGCAGACGTTATAATCAGGTTTTCTCATGGACAATCCAGAAGCTGGTGTTACTCAAAACAAATCAGATCCAACATATCCAGGGACAAGAAAATGGATCCTTGCAGTTGAGGAGCAGAGTTGGCGAGCATGCTGAATGAAAGCAAAGAGAAAATTCTATCCCAAGTCATAATAAAATCACTAAATTCCAAATGAATTATTCTAAAAGCAGCCAAGCCAAGCAGATAAGCACCAAATGTTAATTCTCTGGTATGGCGCTAAACCAGGGTTTTGCTAACCCCATTTGAAAATTGCCACATACAGCTCCCCCCACCCCTACCCCACCTTAGGAAGCTGAGTTTCTCCAGTACCCTCCCTAGCCCCATCTTTTAGGAGTGTGTTTTTTTTCTAAAGACAATGCAAGACTAAAAGAGGAACTTATTACATCCTGGTTTTGTTCCCAGAGGAATCAGAGCTTCGCCCTGAATGTTTTTCCAGGGAACTGGGCAGAAACCCCATGGCAAACTCTTCGTGTAACTACAGAGCAAAAGTGAGTTGAGTCTCACTCCCTACCTTGATAAGAACAAGGCCAACTACCCTTGCATTCTTTCATTTAGTGCTTCAGTGACAGATAGAAAAATGGCACACTGAGAAGGATGTTCACAATACACAACACAAAAAGTGACTCATTCTGGTACTGCACCTCGAAGCTCTCTATCTCCAGTATAGACTCCTCCTTCTATGCAATAAGCTTCCTTATACAAAGCTGTTTCAGTGGTGAGGAAGTGTGACTTCAAGGATATTAGTATAGTGAAATAAGTATAGTTTTCTGATCTAAAACGTACAATGGTTCTAGATAACCAATGAAATGGGCTAAGGTAAGTAAAGCGCTCTACAAAGTACTATACAAATAAATGCTATCAGTCTAGTTGCTTCATTGTGCCCTCTTTTCAGGACATTTGGCAACCCTCCCTATACACATAGACTATTCTATGTTTCTTCAGAAGTATTTTCTTTACCAAGTCATTAGGTTGATGTGTGACCTTTGGCAAATCACTTCTCTAAGATCTCAGTTTCCTCCTTTGTAAAAATGAGGGGGGCTGGATGAGAGGATCCCAAGGTTCCATTCCAATACTCCAAGATACTGAAACCAGGGAGTTCTTGATTATCCATGATAAGATAAAGAGGAAAAAGCAGTACCCAGAAAGCCAAAATGCCCTTCTAAATCCTCAACGGTCTATGCCCCAAATTCGTTGACCTTTAGTCACTGAAGATGTCCATCTAACTATTAATTGTCAGTTTTTGGGCTTCCAGCTGGTGTAAGGGTTTCCTCTGAAAAAGCATTTCCTAGGCCCACATGGTGACATGGCTGACCTTTGGTCAACAGGGGAAAGAGTAACAGCTTAAGCGCTCAAGTTTCTCCAGAGAACATCATGGAACCCTCCCTTGATCCCAAACCAGGGCCTGAAGTGGAGCTCTTGTTTTCTGGCTAACCTGGAAACAGAGGAGCAAGGTTTCTACACAGGCAGAAGGGAGAAAGAGGTTTTTTCACTTTTTGGAAAGCAAGGAAACCTACTTCACTTTAATGAAGATGTAAGAGGAAAAGGAAAGGACACAGTTGCCCAAATTCCACCTCCTTCCAGTAAGGCAGGATCACTGACTGAATAGTGTTCACAGCAATAAGGTTTCAAATAAGAATTACATTGTAAGTCCCAGCAACAGGTTTCCATTCACAATCCTAATCCTTATGAAGATTAGGAGGAGGAAGTAGGAGGTAGGGGTCAAGTGTAAAGGTTTATGGATTTTTAAAGCTAGAAGAATACCTTCCGCTTCTAACCTTTATGAGTGACCTTGGGAGGCATTTCACTACCTTTGGCTTCAGTTTCCTTGTTGGCAAAATAGGGGCACAGAGAGATAAAACGACTTGCCCCCTATCCTGTGATAGACCTAAGGCCTGACCACAGATCTCTTGACATCTAGTTCAGGACTGTTTCCATTTCCAAGAAGGAAAAACCAGTGGCCTTCAGTTTTTTCTTCTCAATGCTCATCAATACTACAGGGCTGCCCCCTTCGCTTTTTTTGCTACCACTGCCTTCTGCCTTGTAAGGACTGACGTGGCTCTCATGTGGCTCACCTAAAACCAGGCAAACACTATAGGCACAGCTTCTGAGAAACTGGACTCAATGGCATCAATGTGAGATGCTGGTCAGCGGCCACAGAGGATGACCCAAGACCCGAGGCAATAAGAGAATCCTGGGCTAGCTGTACTACATAAGCCTTCCTCTAGGAGCTGGCCAATGAACGCAGCATGAAATGTGCCTGTATAAATTTTAGTATCAAGAATATGAGAGGTTCAGTGTGAAAGGGAAAAGAACCCCTGCAAAGACTGAGCCAAAAAGCAAAGGTAGCCTGCTCCCCCTGTAGAGGCCCTTTCACCCTCTCCTTACCTCCTTTGGTTGCCAAACAGACGAGCCACCTCCTCCCTGCCAGGGCTGCGGGCCCGAGTCTTGCGCTCCAGCCGCCTTCTCTCCACCTGGAAGGCTTCTCGATTACTGATCCGGATGGCCTTAGGCACGTCGGCTAGAGTGGTGTACTGCCTGCTGGCTTTAAAGGCAAAGAGGCGCCCCGGTTTCTCGGCTTCCCTCCCCCCAGCACTGCTGGAGTCCGTGTGGATGGGGTGCCGACTTGCTGAGTCCAGGGAGTTCAGGGAGATGCTGTAGACTATTCGGCCAGCAGCCTGGGGACCTGGGGAAGAAAAGGGGCGGCCATGCTCCTGGAAAGGTAGTTCTGGGTGACTATACCTGTTATTGGGGACGCTGGGGCTGGGAGGGGATGGTGGTGGTGCCAACTGCTGCTCTTCTGCCTTCAAGTCCTGCTTAGTCTTTTCCAGGGAAAAGTAGCCACTTTCCACTCTGGCCTTCCGTCCACAGTCTACTCGGTCACCATTCATGGTGCTCTCCTCTGAGATAGGGAAAAGAGGAACGGGGGGAGGGGGGAGAAAAGTGGAAAAGCAGAAAGACAAGGAGGGAGATGCAGGGCGTGTACTGAGCTTGCAGGCCACTCAGGGCTAGCCGCCACTCTCTATTTCAAACAATTCAAATGGAGCCAGGATTTTTAAAACTAGAAAATAAGGAGCAGACATGCTCTCAGGCCTCCTTAGCCCTTGAAAAAGTCTCTTTATCTACCATTTTTCTCTTCTGATTCACTTCTCAACTCTCTGAAAAAGTTTTCCAAAACTGGTAACTCCAATTCCCCATTCCCTCCTTCCTCCTCCTTAACCCCTTGATATCTGACTTGGCTCCCCGCCATTCCATTTATGCTGCCCAAAGGCCAGGAGCCGTGGCCCTAGCGTCCTTGACCCCCACCGCTTCTGATGCGGCTGGTGACTTTCTCTTCCTTGAGAGAGCTCTGTCCTGGTACTGCATCACCAGCCACTCTCTCTTCATGTCCTCAGGTGGCTGCTTAGCATTCTCCCTACTCTTCAAGGTGGGTTTCTCCTTTGGTCTCATCCCTCTTAATTTTCTCTTGGCAATCCTGGCTCTTTCCTCACATGGCAATCTCATTCTTTGTAACAACTTCAACTATTACCTCTACATAGGTTATTCTAAAATACACATACCTATTCCATGACCTCTGTTCTGAGCTCCATACATATAATTCAAGCTGCTTTCAAGACATCCTCACTCGGACTTTTCACCAGCACCTTGAACTGTATGGATCTGAACTGCAGCTCCTGACTTTGTTTCCCAAACCTGTCCTTCTTCCTACTCTTAGGTCAATCATCTAGTCACCCATGTCCTGAGCCTTGGGTTTAACTCTGATTCATCTTCCATCACTTGTCCTATCTAATCAGTTACAAAGGCCTAGTGCTTCCTTCTCAAAAACACTTCTGACACCCCCTTCCCTTTCCTCTTCTCCCCAATATCTCAGGTCCTCACTAGTGCCTGTCTGGAATACTATTATATTACATATAAATATACTGTTTTATTATTATATATTCAATTATTTAAATTATTACTATATATATTTTATTATTAATCTAATATTATAGATATAGATATTATAGATAATTAATATATTATCTAATAATAGATAAATAATATAGATATTACAGATAATATTATAGATAATCTGATAGGTCTTTCTGCTCCCTAACTAACCCTTTGTCCTGCCGCTAATGGTCATGTTACTCCGCTACCGCCTACTAAGCTCAAACTTATGCTTAGCATTTAAAGCCCTTTGAAGGCTGTCAACAACCTGCGTTTCCAGCCTTATCCCCCATGATGACCCTCTATATATTCTGTACATAAAAACTGTTTTGTTTTGTTTTCAGTTCTCCAAATGTGTTTTACACCTGCTCGCTTCTATTTCCACCATCGGAGATCCCTGAAATACGATTCTTCCACCTCCTTGCTAGCGACTCCCTATTGATCCTTTAAAAGCCAGCTCAATGGCTACCTGCTCCACTAAACCATGACTGACACCTCTTAATCAATAGCAACTTTCCCCCTAAGATCCTCAATGGCACTATGTTTTGCATGTCTCCAATACTCTTACGCAATACTGGATGTTACAGTTGTCTATGTTGTGGTCTGATTCTCTTACTAGACTGTAAAGTCAATGAAACTAGAGATCTTGTCTAAACTCTAGATCTTCTCTAGAATTCATGACAGATCACTGCACTCAAATTGGTGGTTAATTAGTATTTTGTTAATGAATTTACCACTAGTTGTCAGATTGGGCAATTTCTGCCACCCCATTCTCCAGACTACCATCTGCCTATCTTCTCTGTCAGAGAATGCTTTTGCCACCTCTTTTCAGAGAGTTAAGAGGCCTAGGCAACATACTTGCACCTTTTTTCTAATAACAATTATCACTGGACTTTCTGAACCAAAGATCAGCACATGTGGTCAGATAATGCAAAGTGCTAGGCTTTTGACTTAGAAGATCTGGGATTAAATACTACCCCTGACACTTGCTAGCTGTGTAACTATGGACAGGTAGGTTACTTGATCTCTAATATAATTTTTTTATCTGTAAAAAAGGGCGTAATACTTTTAAGTGTGTATCTCACAGGGTTGCAAGGAGGCTCAGATGAGATTACAAAGTGCCTAACATACATAAAGCACTTTGTAAACTTTAAAGTGCTAGATGTCAGCAGTTATTTTCACTTTCTTGGAAATCAAGTCTGTCTACCCAAATTCATAGCATTTGAGAGTTAACGTAAAAATGTCAAACAACGCAGGGCCAAGTCTAAGTGCCTGAGTGCTCCACTGGTGATTTTCAGGGCCAAGTCTAAGTGCCTGGGTACTCCATTGGTGATTTCCTGTTATGCTGGCACTGAAACACACACAATTCTCATGATCTGACCATCTCTACAGTTCTATATATTACTGTTTAGACCACATCTCTCCATCTTTCTCTACAGGAAAGGTAACATTCATGACATATATCCGTGGTATTTTATGAGTTTGAATCAAAACTGATGCCCAGCTGGGAAACTGTGTTAAGTCCTATCCTCCTCCTCCAGCATCATCTGAGCTACTTTTATCACTTGAAATTTCATTTTAAATCTGGAGATTTGAAGGGTACAAAGTTCAGACAATTCTTTTAAATCAGAGTAATTAATAGTGGTGGAAGTCATTTATAAAATATAAGAACACAAGAACCTTTAAAATGTTTGAAATCTTTTTTTTTCTTTCTGAAACCAAGGCACTATTTTGCCTGAGGAGAACATCATCAGGAAAAACTAAAATGGAAAAAGGTATTCAGAGAAGGGACTAAGGAAAGGAAAGAGGGGGAATGACTAGAATAGGGGTGGGGAACCTGAGATAAAACTCAGTCAAAGGGCTGCACCCAAGGATCTGGAATGCAGCCTTGAGACCACAGGTTCCCCATCCCTGGACTAGAAGAATCTAGAGCTGAGGTTTGTCAGGGTTAAAGATGGAGAACTCTTCTTTAAAAGTTCCAAAAGAAATTAAGTGTGTACCAGGGGGTTAGACTTTTACCATCAAAAAGAGATTTCCGTTTTTCTAAGTTGCAGCAGGGCACCACCACAGGGAGAAAAGGGAGGAGGATCATGTATACATTCAGGTGAGTTATTATGGGAGAAGTGGGATTCTCCATCTCACTACTAGTTCTTAGGAGAAGCCTTACTAAATCCTAGCTTGGAGCAAAACAATGACAGATTCGTATTCAAAATCCTGCTTGCTATTTATTGTCCATGAGATCCCCCTCAGCCTAGAGTTTCTGAGAATTCAAGAAGGTCAGTATCGGGTGCCCAACCTTGCTTTAGGAAGTCCTCCTCTATTTTCCCTCATCACAGAAAAAAACTAAGGCTGGGAAAGAATACTGAACCAGCTGTCGGTGCACCTGGGTTCCAGTCCTAGCTCGGCAAAAACATGGTAATTAGAAGCCAATCCCTTAATTTCTCTGTGCTCCTGTTTTCTTCTGTGTAAAATAAGAGAACTACACTAGCTGATCTCTAGTTTCTTCTGACTCAAAGGTTCTAAGGGTTTAGGAAGCTATGAAAAAATGACTCAGTAAGTAGCTTTATGGGGAGAGGCACAATTTGTAGAGTACAAGTCTATATCACAAGTGAGAGAACCATTTCCCAATCAGCTCTATTTCCCAAACAGCTAGAAGGAAATGGATGGTCTATTTGCATTCATTTACTTTCATTTGGTGAGAGTAGAAACTAAGTGAACTCACAGGGAAGTCATTTTCAGCCTAATTTTGCTTCTAATACAGAACCTAGGTCTAGTCTACCAAAGCCAGATAAATATTTAATACAATTTCTCTGAAAATTCAGACAAAGCCCCACTTTTACCTGAATTCCTTGGATAACCCTAATTACATATTTTCTCTCTGAAGTTCTGGATCAAGTATGTCTTACCTTCTTTGTTTTCCAGCCCAGGTTCTTTCAATGAGCTGGCTGGAAGGACTTGACTGGATCCAGAATTCGGTAATGGGCTAAGGGTACTCCCATCTGGCTGGTCCTTGACCCTTATCTCTTCCTGCCAGAGCGTAGACTTGGTGGTGGGGATTTTTTCTGCACTCGGAATGTTGCTGCTGGTGACAGCCATCTTGGCAGGGCCAGGCTCCTAAAGGAGAAAGACAGAAGTATTCAGTGGAGTAGATCTCTTTGGAGGATCAAGAGGTTTTTTGTTTCAAATTACTTTAAAACTATGAATGCTGTGACTTTGTTCATCTGGAATCATTCTGTCTTAAATTTTGGCAAGATTCAACCCTAAGAGAACAAAATGAACCCAAGAGACTTACAAGGGCAAAACTGAAGTTATTTTCTATATGTGTTATCTTCAAATATGATAGTCTTCCTAGTCTAGCAAATTATAGATAATGCTAATACCATGTAATAACTACTTAGAACTTTTCATTCCTAGATCTTCAGAGAGGGGAAGGGGGAGAAAGAGGAGAGAGAGAGAAGAGAGTAGGGGAAAGGAGAAGGAGCCTGCCCCTCTTTCCCCGTAAGAGGTTAAGGAACCTGTTCAAATTCACAGGAACATTTGGATACCTAAAAGGCACATTCCTAGAAAACTCAACTCACTCCCTAGCAGGAATAGGGAACCTATGGCCTCAAGGCTACATGTGGCCCTCTAGGTCCTCAAGTGCAGCTCTCTGATTTAATCCAAACTTCACAGAACAAATTCTCTTAATAAAAGTATTTGTTCTGTAAAACTTGGACTCAGTCAAAAGGCTGCAGGTTCCCTACCCCTGTGCCTAAGCCATATGGCTCTTTTTTCCTTCCTGTTCTTTATATAGGTCACAGGATAATGCTACAAATCATTAACTGTAAAATATTAAACTGTATAATGAAACAGAAAGGAGTTAGTATTCAAAAATCTGTGGGAAGACAAATGCATTAATATGCTGTTGGTGGAACTAGGAATTGGTAAAAAAAAATTAGTTTAAAAAAAAAAACCTCACTGTGAAAAACAATTAGGAATTACAAGTGAACAGCTACTAAGTTGGCCATACCCTTTATTCCAGCAATCTCATTCATGTTCATATACCACAAGAAGATCAGAGACAGAAGGCAAGGTCTCATATATTCCAAAATACTCATAGCTAACACTTAGCACAATGCTCGGCACATAATAATAGGTACTTAATAAATGTATACTGCTTGTTGACAGTCACACTTTCAGCTCTGGTCTTTTCATCAAGAATGCTTCAAAGTCCTCTATTTCACTGAAAGACCATTCTTTACCCTGAAGTATTATACTCAGTTTTGCTGGGTAGGTGATTCTTGGTTTCAGTCCTAGTTCCTTTGACTTCTGGAATATCATATTGCAAGTCCTTCTATCCCTTAATGTAGAAGCTGTTAAGATCTTGTGTTGTACTGATTGTATTTCCACAATACTCAAATTGTTTCTTTCTAGCTGTTTGCAATATTTTTTCCTTGACCTGGGAACTCTGGAATTTGGCTATAATGTTCCTAGGAGTTTGTTTTTTTTGTATCTCTTTTAGGAGATGATCGGTGGATTTTTTCAATATTTATTTTGCCTGCTGGTTCTAGAATCTCAGAGTAATTTTCCTTGATAATTTCATGAAAGATGATGTCTAGGCTCTTTTTTTGGTTATGGCTTTCAGGTAGTCCCATAATGTTTAAGTTGTCTCTCCTGGATCTATTCTCCAGGTCAGTTGTTTTTCCAATGAGATATTTCACCTTGTCTTTCATTTTTTCATTCTTTTGGTTTTGTTTTGTGATTTCTTGGTTTCTCATAAAGTCATTAGCCACTATCTGTTCCATTCTAATTTTTAAAGAACTATTTTCTCTGCTGATAACAACAACAAAAACAAAAAAAAATCTAGGAGCAAAATAGATACTCATCAATTAGAGAATGCCCAAATGAATTGCGATATATGAATGCAATGGAACACTATTGTGCTACAAGAAATAAGGAGTATTAAGAATTCAGAAAATGATAAGTACAACAGTACAAACTGACTGATGCATTATGTAGAAAAGCAGAGCCAAGAGAATGCACATGACTATAATAATGTAAATGAAAAATAAAACCCACTAAAAGGCACCTGAACTCGGATGAAGTGCAGTC
The DNA here is from genome assembly GCA_023548195.1 of Bettongia penicillata ogilbyi. Classification (NCBI taxonomy): domain Eukaryota; kingdom Metazoa; phylum Chordata; class Mammalia; order Diprotodontia; family Potoroidae; genus Bettongia; species Bettongia penicillata. The sequence goes on from JAJHZJ010000202.1 coordinate 658,274, forward strand.
ACTACTCATACACTTCACTGAGCGAACAGATGATGTTAATACATTTCTCTCCTCTTGGAAGAGAGGTAGATGAGTGTAGACGTTGCCCATGCAATCAAACATGACCACTATGTCACAGAATTGATGGTTGGAAAAAACTTAGGCAGTCATCTTGCACAATGGTGTCAAACTTGAACAGAAATGGAGGCCACTAAACCATACATTACCATCTAAGGGTCACAAATCGACTTAGTTTTAAAATGTAATATTATCTGGGTTTTATGGGAATTTTAGTTATTTTATTAAATATTTCCTAATTACATTTTTACATGGCTTGAGTGACCCAGCAAGTCTGACACCTCTAGCCCAACCTAGACGCCTCCTCCCTCCAAGAAATCCCCACTATCCTATGCCCCATAAATGGACATCTAGCCTTGTCTTGAAGACCATCAAGAAGGGGAAAGCGCATATCTAAAGGTGGCCCATTCCATTTTTGGATAGGGCTAATTGTTAGGAAGCTTTTTCCTGATGGGGAGCCTAAATCTGCTCCTTTGCCATTTCTAGATCAAAGAGAAAAGGTCCAATCCAGGGGTGTGGAACCTGTGGCCTCAAGGCCACATGTAGCCCTCTAGGTCCTCAAGTGTGGTCCTTCAACTGAATTCAAAATGGCCATATGTGGCCTCAAGGCTGCAGGTTCCCCACCCCTGGTAATCTCTCCTCCTCATGAAAGTCCCTCAAATGCTTAAAGACAATTATTATAATGTCCCCTTCCTTCCCCCATGAATCTTCTTCTCATCAAGCTAAAGAGTCTCATTCCTTTCACTGATCCTAAATAACTCTGTTACCCTTCTACAGATATTATCCATATTATCAATGTCTGTAAAACTTAAAGCCAGGTCCTGGTAACTGAGTGTGGGCAGAATACAGGGTTATTATTAACAATTTCCTTTTCTTGGAAGGTATGCCCCTCTTAATGCAGCATAAAATCAAATTAAATGTTTTTTGGCAGCCACATCACCCTACTGACACATATTGGACATTTGGTTGAATAAGACCACCCCCCCCATTTTTTTTCTGTCTGTACCATCCACAAAAAATTCCATCTTTTACAGCAAGCCATTCCCAATCCTTCTTAATCATCTCCTATTTATTCAGTATATAGCTATTTGTACATATTTGTTTGCTTGTCTCCCCCATTAGATTGGGAGCTTCTTGAAGTAGGATACTTTTGCCCCTTCTATTATCCCTAATAGCACAGTGCCTGGCACACAGTAAGTGCTTAATAAATATATGACGGACATCTCCTTGTGAAGCTCATTTTTTGTACCTAAGCACAAAACTTTATCCCTGTTATGTTTCATATTATTTGGTTCGGTCCAACGTTCTGGCCTGTCAGGATCTTGTGAGATTCTAATTCTTCTGTCCGGTGTGTTACCAAGACCAAAGAGAAACAGTGGCAAACTTTCAATGTAGGTTTAAAGACTTCACAAGAAGATGTCCAGAAGTCTGTGAGCACAGTTGTTGCCCGGGGGGAGAAGAGACATCATGCCAAAGCGTACAAAAACTACTACAAGGTTAAGAAAACATGTCTGCTTAGCAAATATACCTAAGGGGAGCAGATGCCAGTGTGAAGTCAGACCACTGGTGTCCAAAGCCACAGTGTTTTGTAAATACAGTAGGGACAGAACCTCACAGAGACAGAACCTACAGTCCTCACAGAGACATGTAGCCAGAAACTGTACAACTGAGCAACTAGGTCAATTAAGAAATACTATGGGTTAAGAGAAGCACGAGAGACTAACCCAGAAGAAAAGAATAGTTTCACAACAAATATAAGTAGCTTCTAGTCAAGACTGGATAAAAAAATTAAGAATTCTTGATAAAACGAGTGGAATTGGAAAGAATTTTTGAAAATGCAAAAAAAAAAGAAGAAAAAACAACCTAGAAATAAATACATCAGAGCAACTAAGGGGCTAAATCAAGTATTTCTGTTCCAATGGGGGAGAAGGGACAAATGTCCTTCAGAATTCTACTATCTTCAAAGATGACCGAAGGAATTAACAAAAAATAAAGGGATCACATTGTGGTTTTGATTGTTTTCCAAAAGTAAAGACAGGGAAGGAAAAATACAACACAGAAGAAATGAGAAAGTGGGAAGAATGAATTATTTCACATAATTTGGACGTACCAGAAGAATATACAAACATGGAAGAAGTGGTGATAGAAATAGACATCTCATGAAACTATCTCAACTAGTCAAAAGAGGGTTGATTACATCCATACACACACACACACACACACACACACACACACACTCACTTGGCATAGAAATGTATTAAATTCAACAAGGAAGGAGGAATGGACGACAAGAGTGGAAAAAAGTAGAATTGGGGAGGGAATCATTACAAGCACAATAAACTCCCAACTCCAGAGGGTGGATCATGGAGGGATTAAAAATCCAAAGTTTTAAGAACCAGGGCTCAGGATGTGGACTAGGTGAAAAGAGAGGTAGGAAAGTGGGAGAAAATCACTTCCAGATGACTAGCTTCAATCACATTATTGGTAAAGAAAAGGAGGCTAGGGGGAAAAAGAATAATAGGGTGTAATGGAGGAAAATAATCAAATGGACAAACAATAAATGTGAACGGGATAAACACACACACAAAGCAGAGGAAGGTAGCAGGATGGCTGGAAAAGCAAAACCCAACCAAATGTTTACAAGAAATATACCGAAAAAAGATGCAGAGTTAAAAGGAAATAGAGGAAAATTTATTTTATCATGTGAAAATTTAAAAAAGCAGGTAGTAATCATGTTATTAGACAAAACCACAGTAAAAGCAGATGTGGGTAAAAGCAATAAACAGGAAAGCAAAGTTATGCTTAAAGGCACTCCGGCTTATTAAGGTGTAAATAGCACTAAGACTTTGGGGACACTTGTATACGCACAATACGCAAAGCACAGAAAAGCTAAAGGACAAACACTAAAGTTGGGGACCTCAGAACGAAAACTATTTGGGAAAGAAGTAAAGGACATGAAGAGAATTTTTCAGAAACTGACTATATGCCAGGGCATAGAAACTTCATCCACAAATGCTGCAAAGTATACTCTTCACATCTGCTAGCAAAAATATAATAATGATGATGATAAAGGTCATTTAAAGAAAGGATTCAAATGGAAACTAAATAATATGATTCTAAAAAACTTACCGAAGAACAAATCATAGAAAAACAAGAGATAATTTTGTAGAAGAAAATGAAAACAATGAGACAAGGTACCACAACTTTTGGGATATAGCCAAAGCAATTCTTAAAAGAAAAATTTTATCTCTAAACATATAAAACAGGTCAGGGAATTAAGGAAGACAAAACTAAAAAAGTAAATATAAAAACACAAAAGAGATATTCTGATAATCATGATACATTTTTAAAAGAAAGCAAAATGGAATTGACAAATAAGACCAGGAGTGGTTAGAAAATGAACAATCTGATTTTTTTAAAATGGAGACCAAATTGCAAGATATCGAAACAAAAAAAAATTCACAAAATATTAAGATGAAGAAAAATAAAAATGTCTGACCAATTATATGCTAACAAATGCTATAACTTCAGTGAAATGGAAGAAAATCTCAAGTACCCAGATTAACAGCACAAGAAACAGAGAATTTAAATAACCAAATCTCACTAAAAGAAAACTCTCAAAGAAAGGAACTCTAACACCGGATGGTTTCTAAAAGTGAATTTTATGAAACCTTCAAAAAATACCAATATTACTTAAATTGTTTTCAAAAATAAGAAAAGAGATGATCCTATCAAATACTTTCTATGAGGTAAACATGGTCCTGAAACCTTACAATGGAAAAAAAAGGAAAGGGAAAAAAAAACTATAGACCATTATCTCTGGTGAATATTAAAGCAAAAATACTGAATAAGATATTAGCAAAGAGGCTACAACAACCCATTAAAAAATTATACATTCTGTCCTGGTTAGAGTTATACTAGGAACAGAAAGGATGGCTCAGTATCAGCAAAAATACCAAACATAATTAATTTTAATATCAAAGTCATATGATTTTAATAAGAGATGCAGAAAAGATTACTGACAAAATTCAATATTCCTTTTTATTAAAATAGGAATAAATGAACTGTTTCTTAATATTGCAAATTATATTTGTCTGTTCAAGAGCTAGCATTAGCAATTAATGGGGAAATATACAGGTTTTTCAGTAACACCATGGAATAAAGGATATCAACTGTCATGGTTACTGTTTGACAGAATCCTACAAATGTTAGTCATAACAATGAGACAAGAAAAATTAATTAAAGGAATAAGAGTAGGCAAAGAAGAAACAAAATGATCACTTTTTTTGCAGCTCCTACATATACAAATATAAACTTCACTGATATAATAGCTTCAGTAAGATGGTAAGATATAAAATAGACCCATAAATCTCATCAGTTTTTCAATATGTTACCAACAAGAGGAAGAAATAGAAAAAAAATTCCATTCAAAGTAGCAGCATGAAGTATAAAATATCTAGGATTCCTTCTGCTAAGTGTAATGGTAATTTAAATGGGAAGATCTTTCCCATTCATTAATAGGTCCATGTGACCTGCTTAAGTCACATGGAAGCCTGAATCACATGAGTCTAAGCTACATGGAACAGGAAGGGGTGGAACAGGAAGAGACCAAGCTAGAGCAGAACTGAGAAAATTTGGTCAGAGCAGTCAGACTGAGGGAGACAAAGAAAACAGGGATCTGGCTAGCATGAGTGATTTGTTTAAGGGAGCTGGTTTGTGGTAAGACTAACAGAGGGAAGGTTTGGGGCTGGTGTTGCCCTCTGCATTGTTACTGTGTACAGATTTGTTTGTTACTATGATGGACTTGGCTTTCTGGTGTCCGAATAAATGTTTTGGCTCTGTCTTCCATGAGGAGAGTCTATTGTATTTTGTGATTCAGAATTGCACTGGGATATCCATGGTCGTCATGGGCGCTGTGAATATTACAGACACACAGAGGAATTATATGACCATATGAACAAAGTACTAATTACCGAAACAAAGGTTTGAAAAACTGGAGAGATATTACTTTTCATAGATTGTTCCAATATAATAAGAATGAAAATTAAATCTCATTTAATTTACAGAGTCAGTGCCACATCTAACTTTTTTTTGTTCAGTCGTTTCAAACTCTTCATGACCCCATCTGGGGTTTTCTTCACAAAAATATCAGACTACCGGTTTACTATTTCCTTCTCCAGCTTATTTTGCAGATGAGTAAACTGAAGCAAACAAAGTTAAGTGACTTGCCCAGGCTCAAACAGCTAGTAAGTGTCTGAGGCCAGATTTGAACCTAGAAAGATGAGTCTTCTTTACTCCAGGCCTGGAGCTCTATCCACTGTGCTAATTAGCATGCCCACCACACCTAACTACCAAAAGTCTATACTTTATAGCACGAAACAAAATAGTAACAAAATTCATCTGGAGGGAAAAAAATGTCCAAAAAAGTCTTCCTCCCTTATCCACAGATGGGAAAATTAATCTCCTTCCCTTCTCTAAATTTATTTACTCTTTATTTATGTTAATTATTGAGGTTATATATCCACATGACATCTGTTATGGTATATAGTGTGAGATACTGGTTATAAACCTCATTTCTACCATACTGCTTTCCAGTTTCCTCAGTAGTTTTGGTTAACTGGGGATCTTGTACCTCAGTAGCTGGTGTCCATGGGTTTATTCAGTTCTGTGCTACTGTGTCTTATGCCCCTATGTGGTCTACTGTTCAACTTTTCTATTTTTTAACTTGTACCAAATATAGCTGATAATTACTGCTTTGTAGGACTGTCTGAGACCTAGTACGTTATCTCCCCTGAGATGCTTGAACTTTTCTTCCTTCAGATGAATTTTATTACAATTTTGTCTAGTTTAAAGTAATTCTTTGATAGTCTGAGTCGTATGGCAATTTTCTAAGTAAATTAATTTAGGTATTATTGTCCATTTTTATTCTCATGACATGGCCCAACCATGAACTAAATATCTTTTCTATTATTTAAATCTATTTTAATTTCTGTAAAGTGTGTTTCATAATTTTCAGATAGTTCCTCTGTCTTGGTAGGTGGCTCCCAAATATTTTATACATTCTCTAGCTGTTCTGAATGGAATTTCCTTTTCTATCTCTTCCTGCTGAATTTTGTTGGTAATATACAGAAAGGCTAATGATTGCTATAGATTTATTTTACATCCTGGTACCTTATACTACAGTTAACTGCTTTACTGAATTTTTTACTTGGCTCTCTATACAAGTAGGTGGCACAGTGGACAAAGTGCTGGGCCAGAAGTCAAGAAGGCTCACCTTCCTGAGTTCAAATCTGGCCTCAGACACTTACTAATTGTGTGACCCTGGGCAAGTCACTTAACCTTGTTTGTCTTAGTTCCTCATCTCTAAAATGTGCTGGAGAAAGAAATGGCAAACATTTCATTATCTTTGCCAAGGAAAACCCAAATGGGGTTATAAAGAGTCAGACATGACTCAAATGACTGAAGAATGAAATTTATCACTATGGGAAGTCAGGAAGTTATTAGCTGTTTTACTCTCATCAGAAAGACACTCCCAGTATGTATCTGGATAACTGAAGTACCTCGCCATTACTAAATCATGACTCTGTGTCAGAATTGTGATTGGTTTCTGAAACCCTTTATCCTTTCTGTTATGGTATTCTCTATTATGTTTTGCCTCTCCAGAGCCTCAAAGTCACCCCGCCCCACACCCTACTTTTTACCTCACCTCTTTCCTCTGACTAACATATCCATCCATGGTTCGGTTAAGGGTTTCATCATACCAAGTATCAGTCACTTAGCTTTTACTTAATTCTTTTTATTTGTTTTAAGAGAGGGACACACACATAATACTTATTCATACACATAGGTGAATATGTATGGGAATGAATTATTAGGAGATCATTAGGTATAAATAAAAGGCATTAATACATTTTCTTAAAAGAGAGATCTTGCCTTGTAATATGCTTCAAATAATTATATATCTATTTGTTTCTAGGCTTCTGCAGATCAGTAATAAACTGCTCAAGAGTCCTATTTACCTAGTCATACACAATTATTCGGATTTCAGTCTCCCGGATGCCTTTTCTTTGTCCTCCCAGAGCCACCCTTTCAATTAAAGGTACGTATTCTTCACTGTGCTTCTGCTGATCTTTGCCTAGACTGAATCTCTAACAGTTCTTCTTTCTCTAGATGCGGAATACACATTGACTCATAGGGTTAAGGATTAATGCAAAGAACCCTGACTGGAGGAGGAGAAAGTTGTTGAATTCTGAAATACATATTGTGGACCCCAAAGCTAATACTTCTCAAAACTACCTGCAGAACACATAGTTCACCAAGAACAGACTCTATGCAAAACCACAAAGAAAGCAGGCACTGGAACAACTTTTCAACAAACCAGTTTTTCCCCAAACTTGGAAACAGCATTTTGCCACCCAAGCCAAGTATATTTCAGCAGAGAGAAGAAAAAATAATGACGACTGCTATTAGACAGCACTGAGTCCCTAAGGGACGGCAAGTTGTTAATACACTACTCAGCTGACTTCTGCTCCAATGAGGTAAGCAGAACCAGGAAAACGATAGATACAACGCCATTAACGGTGGTAATGGAAGGAAAAGCAGCAGTATAACAGTCATAACTGAATGCTGTGAAATGATAATGACCAAATTTGGCAACTCAAAAGAGCTGAGAAAACTTTTCTTAACCAGGGAGATTTCTGGGGATCTGGATAGGAAAAAAAATTTACCTTTATTTTCACCAACCTGCAAAATACAGCATTTTCTTTCAATAGAAATTTAAAAACAAATATTATTCTGAGAAGGGATTCACAGACTTCAATGGTCTGTCAAAGAGGTACCATGACACACAGGGTTAAAAGCCCCCAGCTATAGAGATTCCATATAAGTGTGGAATCTTGCACAAACTGTCGGACATGGCCAACATGTTGGTTGGTTTTGCTGAAATGTGGAGTTGTTTTTTTCCCCTTTAATTCTTATTATAAGGGAGGAAAGATATATAAGGAAACAATGCGACACGAAAATAGACATCATTAATTAAAAATCACTTATTTCTACTCCTCCTGTAAACACAAGGCTATGAGGACTAGATTCGTATTTTGCCACTAAGCATTTGCGGAATTGGCAAAAGAAACAGAGATTCTGTAGGAATCTACACTGTAGGACACTGATCTAGGTGAGAGGCTGGGTATTTCCTCCTGTGATGGCTTCTTGAACCAGCCAGGCATGAGGCAGAGTTTATCTGTGGAGAAATGGCATTTTGTCCTCCATTCAAAGTTGCTATGACATTGGCATTACCCATGTCAAACCAAAAGATACATGTAATTAATTCACCACAAATTTCCCTCAATACTCCAACAAGTTCCTGAGCTTTGAGCAAGCAAGAAAATTCTAGAGCACAGCAACACAAAGGGACATGGTGTAGGCTCACGGACACAAAACTATGTAGGGTGAATGTGACCTCCATTATAACACACAAACAGTCCCACTTAATAGCACCCTTGTATTTTTTTATCTGTCCTCTGCCAAACACTTTCTGCCCCAAGGACATGGTCAGGCAGCTTGAGTCAGTTCTTGCAGCTACAAATCACAGGTAATTAAAGTGAATTTTCCCTGGCAACACACAGTGGTCCTTCAAAAAGGATGGCAGTCATTTTGCCAGGTTAGGATAACAAGTGAAAGGAAGGATTTTTGTCTTTCAAAACAGTGATGGGATAAGGGGAAAAACCCTGAGACAAGCTGACTAAACAAAAAGTATGGGAAAAGTACATTTGCCTACGGTCACAAAGCCAGCTAATGAACTGAGAGAGCCAGGATCTGAACCCAGGATCTGCGTCCAGAATTCTTTCCATCATTACTAACCATGTCTCAGACACAATTGCGCCTCATGGGATTGTCTGCCAAGTACAAAAGTCCTACGGATGGCGTGTGGGTGTAAGATGCTGAGCAGAGAGCTTACATATCCACAGCAGCACCGAATTCACATTTTGAGTTTCATTCTTAACCTGCAGTCAGCTTAAGTCAGTCAGTTGACAAGCCCACATGATTAAAAAAAACCCAGCTTTAATACTTGAGACACAGAAGAGCTTTCTTCCTAGCTCAGACACATATAGATGAAAGAAGGGAAACGTCCCAAAAGTTCAAGTGTTTTTGCTGCCACTAATTCAACTAAATATAGTTTTCTCCTCCCCTGACACCGCCAAGGGCCAGGGCCAAGGCCAGGATATCTTTTGTGCCCCCAGAAGAGATCTTCTCTGACCTGAACAAAGCTAGAAACAATTATTTTTGTAAGAATGGGAGAAGAGGTCAATCACAAAACATTCCAAGAGCTGAGGGAAAGCTGGGTCAACAGGGGCACTTCTCTAAACTTGTTCACTCAATCACAGGTTTACATTTCCATTTCTGCCTCTTTTAAAAATAGAACATAGAAGAAATGTTTAAAAAAAAAAGGTTAAGAAAATCAGGTGGAACATAGGGTAGAGGGGATCGGAATGGGGAGAGTTCTCCTTCTGGGTCACTTTCCTAGACCAAAAATTAAAAGTTTGTGGGAAATGGCTAGGTAAGAATCCAAATCCTGTCATCCAAATATCCCAAAAGCCCAAACCAACATCACGATGGTGTTTATTCTAGAACGTTTCCTCATTCCTGGTCTCTGTGCCTTGAACGTCAAGAATTAGAAGTAATAGTGACCACAGTCCTTGGAAGCAGCTGGCAGGGTCAGGAGGACAGGAGGAAGCAGAACAGTGGGGGCAAAGGGGCAACAGAAAAAAAAAAAGAATGTTTTTTCTTCTTGTTACTGGAAGGGTTTGAACCAAAAAAAGGAATTTGGACTAGGGAATCAAAGCTTAAGTCACAGTTTGAGGGCTCGGGGGTCAAGGTCCATTTTAAGACTGATTCTGGAAAGCAGCTCCTGAGGTTTTAATACCCAGACATCTGGAAACCACTCTGCCCATGCCACTGCTCCTTCTGCCCACATATATCTGAACCAAACTCAGCTCTGTGCCCTCTCTATCCCATTTCAAGAAATTTTCTCTGACTACCCACAACCCACAGACATCTTTCTCTCTCTAATCTTTCAGTTCCTGTAGTATTTAATATCTCCATCACTCATCTGGCAAATACTCATACCGAAGTGTTATATCATGTAGTAATATTTAATGTTTGTTAAACTTGCTATAAGTAATATTTCCCCAGATAGACTGTAAACTCCTTGACAGCAGGGCCCATGTCTAGGTTCTCTCTGAATCCCTCCCCCTTTACTACCACCTACCAGCCCAGCCTCCCTCTGGCACATAAGAGACAAAACAAGACTCAACGATTTGCTATTGAACTTGTCCCAGAGTCAGTCTTGTGAAGAGAGCCAGACGAGGTCATAAGCTATGCAAGGATTCCCAAGAATCTGGAGAGACAGACAACTTGGTTGGTATCTCTGTCAAGCCCTGGCCTCACCCAATGCCCCTATCTGATGCTTGAAGAAACTTGATTAGAAATGCTGAGCTCTGGCCCTCTAGTTTCCAGTTCCACACTAACACACTTGATGTTGTGTTATCAACTTGTGTGTCCAGAATGATGGGTGCCTACAGAATTGCTAGAGGTGGAGAAGGAAAGACAGTGGGTTCAGGAGGCAGGTTAGGCTCCCTGTAGCCCTCTATTTCTCTGACTGGTCTTCCACAGAATGTTCATCACTGCACAAGAGGCAAGGGGGATGAGAATTTTAAAAGATGAGATGTCTCCCAGTTATGTTTGGAAACCCATAAAACTAGCACCTGCAAAAATTCAGTGACATAGGCTCCATCAAGATGATTAAGAGAGTATTGGGACAAGTCATGGCTATGACCCCCAAAATCACTGCGGCCCTAAGGGAAGAACAGGGAAACTGATGTCTACAAACCAATGGAATTGGTAAACTGGGTTAGACTGTTCCCTTGGGTCTGCCCCATCCCTCCAACAAACTTATAAGGTCAAATCAGGCCATTCTTGGACAAGAGCAGGGAAAGGAATAGGGAGAAGGAGGACATTCCCTGATCTGGGCTGAATCTGTCTTTTCTACAAGTAGTTACCTTATTTGGAGCTCAGGAGTTCAGCTCCTGTACCATTTCCAAGCTGTTGCTATAGTAATGCAATATAACCCTAAACTATGTTGTTCTGCCTGGGTTTTTTTCCTCTCAAAACTCGGCAGCTTTGATGGCGGGGGTGGGAGGGACATGTGGGGGGCGGGAGTGGCTATGTGCGTAACTTCTGCTCTCCAGCATTCCATGAAGTCCCACTTTGAGTCACAGGAAAGATGCCAAGTCAACACGTTCACTGCCCAGAGACCCCATCCCTCCACCCAGCTGCCTTAGTTTCTATCTAACAGGATAACAAAATCTATAATACCTTTACTCTTTGAGATGATTCCCTAGGCAGGAAAGGGGATTCTTCTAGGAAAACCTCGAATTTCCTTCTCTATCCCTCCCAAGAAGTTAGTTCCATTTTATAGAATTCGCTTCAAGAGTGAGAGGAGACAGGATACATGCACACAGCATCCAGAAGCTCACTCTTGGCCTTCTCCCTTAAAGCAGTAACCACTGAGCACTCAAGGGTTAGAGCAAGTGCTCATTCTTCTATAAGCCTGGCCTGCAATACAGGGGGAGTTCAGGTCCCAACTGTCTCCCTGCTCGGGGTGTGGGTGGCAGGCCTGAGGAGGTACCCAGAACAACGGGCTTTTGTCCTCCTGTCTCACACGACCCTGCCTTAAGGAGAAGCATCTCCTCCATTCTCTAGAGATTCATTTCCTTTCCCCCTAGACTGTTCACAGTTGTTACGCAAGCAAAACACAGGGTAGGAGATAGAGGCAGTAACAGGAGACAAGCCCAGAAAGGAAAGAGAAACCCACATCTTTCCACAGAAAAGTCAGGAGCCACAGGGGCAGATTTCAGCCTGGGGAAGGCCAAAAATAAAGTTGTGGTTACTCCATCCTCAGTGTGAGGAATGCAGAAGTGAGATATGGAAACCTGATCCCTAAAGAAGGTAAAGAATCAGGCATCTGGGTGGCACGGTAGCTAGAGGAAGCCCCGAGTTCAAATCCAGATTCAGACCCTTGCTAGCTGCATGACCCTGGGCAAGTCCTTTGACTTCTGTCTGTTTCCTCATCTGTAAAATGGCGGTAATAGCTACCTACCTCCCAGAGTTGTTGTAAGGATCAAATGAGATAGTAATTGTACACCCTAACTAAAAAAGACGCAAAATGGGAAAGAGAGGGAGAAAAGAACACATGATCAGATGGCATCAGAGGAAGGGACCAGAGGCAGCAACTACAGGCTCAGTCAGAGGAACGTTCTAGCAGCGGGACAGAGAAAGTCTAGAGTCAAAGAAAGGCAGCCATTCTCCTCTGGGGACCTACTACCCTTAAAGGGCAGCAAGGAAGACACAGACATATATGACGCAGTGTGGAGAAGGGAAATAATTGGGGAGAGAAAAAGAGATAGAGGAAAGAGTGGGAGAGGGATAGAGGGAGAGAAAGAAAGGGAGAGGGAGAGAGAAAGAAAGAAGGAAGGAGAGAGGGAGAGAGAAAGATAGAAGGAAGGAGAGAGGGAGAGAAAGAAAGAAGGGAGAGAAAGGGAGAGTGGGAGAGAAAGAGAGCAAGAGAGGAGAGAGAAAGAAAGGAGAGAGAAAAAGAGAGAGAAGAGAGAAAGAGCAGGAGAGAGAAGGAGCGGGAGAAAGAAAGAAGGAATGGAGAGCAAGAGAGGGAGAGAGAGAAAGAAGGGAGAAAGAAAAAGAGAGAGGAGAGAAAGAGCGGGAGAGGAAAGGAAGGGGAGAAAGAAAGAAGGGAGAGAAAGGGAGAGTGGGAGAGAAAGAGAGCAAGGGAGAGAGAGAAGGAGAGAGAGAAAAAGAAGAGAGGAAGGGAAAGAGAATGAGAGAGGGAAAAAGGAGAGCACATGAAAGAGAGAAAAAAAAGAGAAAGAAAGAAAGAAAGGAAGGAAGGAAGGAAGGAAGGAAGAAAGGAAGAAAGGAAGGAAGGAAGGAAGGAAGGAAGGAAGGAAGGAAGGAAGGAAGGAAGGAAGGAAGGAAGGAAGGAAGGAAGGAAGGAAGGAAGGAAGAAAGAAGAGGGAGAGCAAGAGAGGGAGAGAGGAGAGAGCATGTGCGAGAGAAGGAAGGGAGAGAGAAAGAAGGGGGAGACGAGGAGAGGGGGAGAGAGGGACAGTGCCCATGAGTGAGCACTCATGCCAAGTACCCTGGGCTGCTTCCAGACTCTACATCTTGAAGGCTAAGTCTACTAATAATTGCTAACATTTATATAGCACTTTAAGTTTTGCAAAGCACTTTGCATATTTTATCTGATCCTTACAACAGCCCTGTGAGGTAGATGGTATCATTATCCCCATTTTACAGATGAGGAAACAGATGTAAAGCCTGCTAAGTCCTCCAGAACTCAAGGACTACAGCCACAGAGAAGAAATCTGAGCTGGTGGGATTCCCACCCCCGCCCCTCAGGCCACGTGGGAGCCCCTAGGAGGAGGGAGGGAGGGCAGGAGAGAGTGAGTCACAGGCAGCTTTTACCATTTATAGTCAGAGAGCACAGAGCTGGGTCAGGTCCCCAGAGGGCAAAGCACTAGTCCCCTGACACTCCAGCTAGGCCCTGAGCTCTGTGAAGTTCTCTCCCAGCCCTCCCCCAGTCCCATCCAGTTATCTCCAATCTCATCTCCTGCAAGGAAAGTGGAGGCTAGCCAAATTCTTTCCAGAGCTACCCCTTTCCTCAGACATGCCGCTATCACGGGTCCCATGAGCCCAGCCCTCACCCCATTGCTGGAGTAAGCTGGAGGTTGGGGAAGAGGAGCCCCAAACTGCATTCTCCAGAAACAGAGGTCAAGAACCAGACAAACATTCACCCCAAGTTTTCATTCAGAGAGCAAACACTTCTATCCTGCTTGCTGGCTACAAACTTCCCTATCACTCCCCCACCCCAAGAGAATCCATACCACTATCACCTTCCCCAAATTTCCCATGGCTAAGCTATAAGGGAGACTCAATGAACTAGGTGAAACAGGTCAGCGAAAGGTATGGAGCAGGAAGAAGTCTGCATCTGGTGTTCCAGGGATGACCAACCCATCCCACCAGCTCCTCTTACTAGAAAAATTCAGGCCACCGAGTCACTCCTATAGTGGACAGATGGAAATGACCTGTAAGAGCTAAAAGGTATCCATCAGGGAGCTTTTCTCTCCATCCCTTAAACTCTCAGAAAGAAGATGCTACACTCTCCTACCCTGACCAAAAGCCCAGTTAACAACACTTCTCTGGTTCCCTTAAACACGAGAAGCGTCTAAAGACTCTCAAGGTTCCCCAGTACTCTCCTATGAAAGAGTAAACATTCAGGTCAGTGATTCTTAAGCTGGGGTCCACGGGTAGGTTTCAGGGGGGTCTATAAGCTTGGATGGCAACAATGACTCTGAGAAGAAAATCAGAACTACATCTTTGTTTTTATTTACCTCTAACTGAAATGTAGCATTTCATTCAATTATGAATTTAAAAAAACCAAACCATTATTCTGAGGAGGGATACATAGGCTTTCTCAGATTGCCAAAGGGGGCCTATAACACAAAAAAAGATGAAGAGCTCGTGACCCAAGTTGTCTTTGGGAACCTGTGCCTCAAACCCTCCTCATACCGAACAGGGGCAGGCTACTCACCTGAGGAGTCGGAGGCTCTACCTTCCGTTTCTTCTTCTGGTTCTGTTTATTGGTCCTAGGGTAGACAATGAGCATCTCCAACCATCTGCAGGGAAAAGAGATAACAGGTAAGCCTACAGTGGCTTCTCTCAATGCTCAAAGAAAGGAGTATCAGACTCTCAGCCTACCACCGTAACTCGAATATCTCCTGGATATATTCACAAACAGGCCACAAAGGTTTAATGCAGGGGACGGTTGGGTGGGTAGGGTCTGGTGACCACAAAAGGTTGCCCAAATGCAATCTTAATTCCATTAAGCGGGGGAGGAGGGGAGGCCAGTAACTAGAATATCAATAATGCCAACAAGCCCTGACTATCCCACCCTGGAAAGTTCCCCCCCAAAGCTTGGCATAACAGGCATACATCTTCAGTCTATTGAGCAGAGAGTCATTCAACCCTGGGCCTGCCAAGGCCTGCCTGGCAGTAAAGCCTGGACAAGAACTCCAGCTTAGAAGGTCCATTTTTCTTCTAGGCCTCTGGGGGTAAAGAGCTGTGCTAGTCCAAGATGGGAGGGGAGGGGTGGGGGTGGGGGGCTGAACGTCACAACCAGACAGCAATTTCAGGGTACCCATACCAGGAATGAGGCTTCTAGGCCTTGGCCCATAGGCCCCATCTAGCTCCCAAAGGTTCTTTCCTTTTATCGACTGCCTGGTCCCCCATAAAAGCACAATCAAGACAAGGTCTAAGGAACACCTCTGACTAGTTTAAAGGCAAACCTGACCACAGGCAGCCCACACCAGAGCCCCAGCCCTGAGCCAAGCAGCTTTGGGCCCTGGGAGTTCAGGGCACGTCAGTGTTTCCATTACTAACCCTTATTTCAGGGGCTTATAACAACCATAAAAATTCCCTCCTAGCTAGGACTTGGCAAACACACAGGACTACGGCAGCATTTCGGAGCCATTTAGGGCCATCTCAGGCTACAATCCTCAGTCACTCAGCTGCTTTCCCAAGAGACAGGAAATCCTTGGTATCAGGGGTCAGCTTCATCACCCCAATGCCTTTTGCAAAAATATAGAAAAACACCAACTTTAAAAAAGCTAAGCCATGTAGAGAATGCTCTGGATCTGACTCCAGGCGTCTGGGAGCAAAGTATGTGAATGAACTCAAGCTTGCCTCAGTCTCCACCAATCAGAGAAGACAGGATCAGTGCATCGGAAAGAACTTTTAGGGGTGATGCAGTCTGTTCTTCACTACCCACCAATCAGTAGCCAGTCACTCTTCCTAAACCTTCTTAAAGCTGATGCCATCTTCATTTCCCAATAATTCTTGCTCCACAGTACCTTTCTTTATAATGGAAAACCAAAACAGTTAAGTAAAGCCATTCAGGTCTGACAATACTTATTTTAGTTGTGTCCAGTTCTTTGTGACCCCTTTTGGGGTTTTCTTGGCAAAGACGTTGGTTTGCCATTTCCTTCTCCAGCTCATTTGACAGATGAGGAAACTGAGATAAACAGGGTTAAGTGACTTGTCCAGGGTCACACAGCTAGTAAGCATCTGAGGCCAGAAAGAGGAGACATCTTCACTCCAGGACTGGAATTCTATCCATTACATCACTTACCTAGCTACAGGTACACAACATTCCATACCTATGATCTAATGAAAGTATTATTTTCCAAAATCAATCATCAGGAATCAATATTCAACACTGCATTTGACTCGATTTTTGTTATCTTTGTATAATTCAGTTGCTTCAGTCCTGCCTGACTCTGTGACTGCATTTGGGGTTTTCTTGGCAAAGATACTGGAGTGGTTTGTCATTTCCTTTTCCAACTCATTTTATAGATGAGGAAACTGAGGCAAGCAGGGTTAAATGACTTGCCCAGGGTCACACAGCTAGTAAGTGTCTGTGGCCAGATTTGAACTCAGTCTTCCTGACTCCAGGCCCAGCATTCTATCCACTGTGCCACCTAACTGCCTATATTTACTATAGTAAGTATTACTATAATTGCTATGTATATTATTTTCCTGGTTCTGCTTTCTGCGATTCTAAATTTTATTCTCAAAGATCTTTAGGAAATGAGGAGTCCATGATTCTCCTAGGAAAACATCCCAACACCTTCATAACTCTCCCCATCACGAGTTCTTATATTTAACCTAATCCCTACCATCTGCAATTTCATCTCAAGACAGGAAGAGGACTCATACACAGGTAAAATGTGACACAAAAATACAGTGTGGCTGGAAAAGAGATCTATATGTAAACATTTATAGTAAAATCTTGGTTATGTCCATCAGTCTTTTCTTAACTTACACACGCATTTATTAATCACTTACCAAAGTTCTGTGCTAGATACTGCAGACACAAGGACCAACTCTCTCCATCCCCCTCCCCCCCGCAAAGCCAACAATTCCTACTGTCAATGAGTTTTCATTGCACTAGGAGTAAACCATAGATATAGCTAGATTAGGCATAGGGATTGGACCCATGATTTCTTTTGTATAAGAAATTCCTGACGGAGGAACCTCCTTCCATGTGAGTACAGGTCAGCATCTTCTCTGTAAGCTATCATTTTAGAGACTTGCCTAGACCACTGAGAGAGTAAGTGACTTGCCCACTGGTCCCAGTCATATGTCAAAGGGGAGAGTTCAACTTAGGTCTTCCTGGTTTCGAGAGCTGTCTCTCTATCCAATCTTCCACTTCTGCCTCTCTGTACAAAGACAAGTCAATACAAAATAGAAAATAATGGCTCAGACCGGCCAGCACAGAAAGATGAGGTACTGAGAAGATGCTCTGCTAAAGGAGAACCACAGATAATAAATGAATAAATAAATAAAGCGAGTTTCTAGTTAGTCATTTTGTCCTCAAGGGAAACCATTCTCCAACTTCCTCTCATCCTGGAACAGGGCCTGGCCTGGACTTCTCCCAACCAGTGCAGATCAAAGAGCTCGTTTAGACAAATCTGAACAGTATGAATAAGGAAATAGAAGGCATTTTCTGGTCTCCCTCCCTGGAACTGGGATCCCATTCTGTCCTGAGAACAGAAGCCACGGCTGTTGGTTCCTTTGGCAGGAAGAAGACTTACTGAGTAATGGAGTGGAGAGTTTATTTAAAAGAAGACTTGAGAGCAGAGCGGACCCTGGCCCAAAGCCAGGGAAAAAGGCCTGTGAGGGGAAGGTCAAGCCCCCCTGGCCGAGGCAGGAAGAAGCTGAAAAGTAGGGCCTCTGGGGACCCAGGTCTTGAAGCACTGCTCTTTACAAAGCCAAAGAGAATGTGAGATTCTGATACTGGAAAGAAGACACATTTCTTGAGGCTTATATCTGGGCTGGACATGGAGAACCCTTAGTCAGGGTCACTTGATAACAAAAGCAACAGCTAGCAAGTCCAGGCACAGTCAGCTTTCAGAACAACTTGTCCTATCCCAGACATGTACAACACCGAACATCCAAGACCACATCTTAATTATCTCTGTATCTCCTGTGGAGTTTAGTGTAGTGTTTGGCAAAAAGTAGATGTTTAATAAAGGGTTTGTAGACATATATAATTGTAGAGTGTGAAGGGACCTCAGAGGTCACTGGGTCCAAACCCTACATGAATCAGCAATCTTGTCTACAATCTCTTTGTTGGATGGTCTTCTAGCCTCTACCTGAAAGCTTTCAGTGATTTAGTATGGCTGATTCCACTCTGGGATGGTTCCAACAGATGATGAAGAAACAACAGCTGACATAAAAGGTTTGTAAAGCACATTGTATAATCTCATTTAATGCTCCTAATAGACCTGTGAAGTGAAGGTACCATTTGTTATTTTTTTCGTTTTACAGATGAGGATACTCATTTTGGAGAAGTGAAGAGCCCGGAAAGTGATCACATAGCTACTAAGTTAGAGAGGGAAGACTGGAACCCATGTCACTCTCTTGGTCAGTGAGCTTTCCACTGGGAACTCCTATCATGTTTCTCTTTATATTGAACAACAATCTGCAACCCTGGAACTTCATTTATCCTAGAGTTCCTCTCTAGGGTCACAGAGAGTAAGTCTAATCCCTCTTCCAAATGATGACCATCGAATGGGTCAACATGGGACCAGCACTTCCTGGTTTCTTTTCTAGAACTGAACCCAAAAACAGAGGAAGCAAGAGAAAAAATTTATGGGGAAAAAAGAGAAGACAACATTTTATGTGACCTATAATCTTTCCTATGGGGTCATTCCTTCAGGAGGATAGAAGGTATTGGCCAGACTTCTCTCAAAACTTTTTTTTTTTATTGCAGAAACAGATCATAGGCGATAAAACCTCAGAGGTTACCAAAGTCACCCAGCTCCTTTTACAAATAGGAAAACTGAGGCCCACATAGGCTAAGTGTCTTGCTCAAGTGGCACAGGAAGGAAGGTATGGAGACAAGGTTTGAAACTAAGGCTCTTGACTCTAAATTCAGCGCTTGCTGTATTGGCTGAAGACAATCACAGCTGAAGTGGTCTGGCTGGAACCAGAAAAATCATAGTGCCCAAGAGCTGAAGGAACAAATATTGATGTTCTACAAAGGACCTAGACTGAAGATGCCTACCAATCCCTCTGCATACCTCAGAAACTGGGCAAGTCACCTTAGAAGATCTTAGAAGACAATTCTCTCAGTTCTCCTGTGAGACAACCTCTAGGGTCCCTCCACCATTTCTCCTTGATGCCCACCTTCTGCCCAACTCATCCCAAGCCCCTCCCCAAAGGGTGAGTTACTACAATTTCATATGAAATGTGTGGTTGCTCAAAAATGTCTCCACTGACCTGCCTGCTAGACTGACTATAATTTCAAGCTCTAGACTTCTTTTTTTGAGTGAGTATTAATCATATCACCAGAAGTCCCCATTTGTATTGGCTTGGAAGAGTTAGCATACTGATAAATAAGTACTTACAAACATCTTAACAAGGTAGCTTATTATCTAGCTCTAACCAAAAAGAACAAAAGATAATTTTTGATTAGAGGAAGAATCATGAAAATATTGGTTTATAGTTGGAAAAGTACTCTGAGGCCATCTAATGCAATCTCCCCATTCAATAAATGAGGAAATTGAGGCCTAAAGAAGGTAAATAACTAGTCCAAGGTCACACGGGTAGTCAATAACAGATCCAGAATGTGAACACAGGTCCTCTGACTTCAAATCCAACCTGTTTTCCACTCTACCCCAGTGGATCTGGAGAAAAGTCCAAGAGATTAGATGCTACCTATGAAGAGGAAGCCTGGTTAAGGGAGGAGCTAGTGGGGGGACTCCCAGACAAGGAGGTTTGTGGAGAAGGACTTATTCACCTTTTCGTGTGTCACAGATCCCTTCGGAAGAATGGGTAAAGACTGAGGACACCTCAGAATCATTTTTTTTAATATATATAATAAAATACTCAGGGTTACAAAAGAAACTAATCGTAGTGAAAAACAATTTGTAAGCAGGAAGTCTGTGATCACGTTCTTTTTATCAGCAGGTCTAAAACTACAATAATTTAGTGTTGCTATTCAGTAGTTTCAGTTGTGTTTGACTCTCCATGACCCCATTTGAGGTTTGCTTAGAAAAGATACCGGAGTAGCTTACCATGTCCTTCTCCAGCTCATTTTACAGATGAAGAAACAGAGGCAAACAGGGTCAACTGACGTGCCCAGGGTCACACAGCTAGGAAGTGTCTGAGGTCAAATTTAAATTCACTCCAGGTCCAGCATTCTATCCACAATGCCACCTAGCAGCCCAAAAATTTTGAAGTAGTGATGGCCATAAATGACATTTTAAGATACCTGCAACAACGCTAATATGATAGGAAAATAGCTGTGATTTCCATTGGTAACAAAGTCACAGATAAGGCTAATTCTATTGTGGTTTGTGACAGATTCATAACTGAAGCCAGATGGCAAAGTGAGTACTGGACCTGGAGACAGGAAGACCCGAATTCAAATCTGACCTCACACATTTACTAGTTGTACGGCCTCATAGCATCTCCCTCACAGGATTATTATGAGGACAAAATGAAATAATATTTAGAAAAGCACTCTGGAAATCTATATCAATGCTAGTTAATAGTAATTATCAGAAATGCTAAATTTCAGTTACAGATTATAGAAATAAAGATCTTTTTCCCCCTCCAATCCAGTTTCACAGACTCCTTGAAAGGTATTCATGGACCTAGGCTGCAGAGAGGCAGAGCTGTGAAGGAGAGGACCTACATACAAATCAGAGACAGAACTGGAAGGATCCGTAGAGATTGAGTCCAATCCTTTCATTTTTAGAGACAAAACTTAGGTCCATGATGGATATTACTCAGGGTCCTACAGTCTGTTAGTAGCAAAGCTAAGAGTAGGACAAAGATTTCCTGACTTTCATTCCTAGGCTCAGCTCTCTCTTGTCACTTTTTTTTGGGGGGTGGTGGGTGTGGTGGTGGCTAGAGTACACCCCTGTACTCTATTCAATCAAAAGATGGGTAAATGAAATAGCCAGGAAGCAAAATGAGGACTTTAAATTGTGTGCCTCAGTGACTCATGCTATCGTGGGTCACAGTGGGCATCCCCAGATCAAAAGTATCTTTATCCCACCGATGCCAACCAGCTTCTAAAAGTCCCTGTTCTTATTCCTTGCCTGACAGAAGGTCTCTTTCCCCAGGGCAGAGATTTGAAAGTCCTCCTATTGAAGCAAGCTTCTGTATTCTGTCTTTCTGATGAACCCCAAAGGGAGGGGGCAGTTAAGGGGAGCAGTGAATGGCACCAGCCCTGGAGTGTGGTAGGTCTGGAGGACCTGAGTACAAATCTGACCTCAGACACTGGACACTTACTAGCTGTGTGACGCTGGAGGGAGGGAGGGAGGGAGGGGGAGAGAGGGGGAGAGGGAGGGAGAGACAGAAGAAGAGAGAGAGGGAGGGAGGGAAGGAGAGGGAGAGAGGGGGAGAGAGAGAGAGAGAGAGAGAGAGAGAGAGAGAAAGAGAGAGAGGGAGGGAGAGGGGGAGAGGGAGGGAGGGAGGGAGGGAGGGAGGGAGAGGGAGAGAGAAGGATTTTAGGTAAACAGGGATAGATTGTAGATAATTTAGAGAAGGAGCCCTGGCAGAAAGCATGTAAGTGAGGTGACTAGACTTTAATGCCATCTCTTTTTCTTTTTGTTACTGTCAACATGGCAGCTGAGGGGCCAAGGGATGACTGGATTACCAGAGCAAACCATCAGCCAAACCCCTTTGACTTCTGCTCTCACAAAAGACAAGTAACAGCATCCAAATGCATTAACAATCATAAAAAGGTAAACCCTGTAAAAGGAGGAGGGGCAGGGCAGTTAGGGGAAGGGCTATCGCCCAGGTGGCCCCCGTTCTAGTTGTGAGCTGTTCAAAATGGATTCCAATGCTCAGGTCCTTTTAGAAGAAGTGAGAGGAAGTAGGAATTGAAGGAGGGGAAAGAATCCATACCACAGTCCCATTTAAGAAAATGGCAAGAAAATTCCCTTAACACAGCCATGTTGCATCCTGAGCACCCACCAGTTTACCAGTTAAGAGACAAAGAAGGGAAGAAGAAACAGGTGGTAAACTCAAAACAAACAAAGGAAATCATTATTTGATCTACTCCATGAGAAATAACAGCCAGTTCTCAAATTAGGGCAGTCTCTTGGGGGGAGGCGGGGAAGGGATGGGAAAGAAGGCAGTGGCAAGAGGTGAGGGGAGGCTTGTAAGCTCTGAATTGTTCACAATACCAAGGAACTCCCTCTTAGAATGATTTATTGAAACCAAAGGATTTAGATAATTTCCTAAGGTCCTTTCCAACTCAAAAATCAGTTTGACTCTTGACAGTATTTGGCTTAAAGTGAAATTAAACTGTGATGAGATGTAAAATATACTGAAATGCGCCTGCCATCATGGCTGAGTGAGGGTTACTCCTTTGACTTAAAGCACTCCATGCTCCCTCCAAACTCATCCCCAGCACCTCAGTAACTACATCTACTTCTCAGCCATAGGGGTTATTCCAAGATGAAACTACAAATGCAAAAAAAGATCAAAGTTAAGGGAAGGGTTTAAACCCAATACTATCCTGGTCTCTTCTCGTAAGGAGCCTGAAGACACAGGTGGAGAAAACATCAACCAGCGCGCCCAACCCTAGGTTTGTCTGGTGTCTGTGTGCTCAATGCTATTGCTTCATGCAGAGGTGCGAGAGTAAGAAAGTGTTCAGAGGACGGGCAATGTGTGGGAAACCAATAATGAAGAGGAACACAAGGCAGGCACTCAAATACATCTGAATGAATTACTGAATAAATGGATGAAGGACCAGCTTCAGTGAACTGACAAGAGTCCTCTTCAGACTTAATGCCTGGCTTAATTTCCACGTTAGAACATACAACCTACTGCCCCTTATCCCAGACCATTTTGCACAAGGGTAGAATGAGGTACAGAGAAAGGAAATGATCAGCTAAAGGTCACATACAAACAGTAGTTTCAGGATCCTAAATTTAGAGCGCAGAGTTATATAGTTTCTTCTAAATGGAGTAAGAAAAGTCATAGAATTTTGGAGTGAGAAACGGGGGTCCCACTATACTTGTCTCTTGTCAGACCTCACCTGGAGGGCTGGCTTTAGTCCTGGGAATCACAGTTTAAGGACAAGAGGCCAGAGAGTGTCTAGAGGACAGGTAAGATGGTGAAGGGCTTTGAGTCTGTGACATATAAGGATCTACCAAAGAAATCTGACATATTTAGCCAAGAGAAAAGACTGAGGTGGGGGGAGGGAGAGGAAAGAGGGACCTAATAGCTATATTTTCTAGTATTGGGAAGCTTTCAGAATAAGAGGGAATAAACTCCTGTTTGGCCTCTGTGGGCATAACCAAGAACAAAGAGCAGAAATTGCAAAGAGATTGCTTCAGGCTGAATGTCAGGAGAAAGCCCTAAGGAATCAAGCTGTCCAGATGTGGATCCAGATGTGCCTCAGGGATCTTCAAACAGAGGTGGGATGACTAATTTGGGGGTACAAGTGGGGATTCCTTTTGTGTACTGCTTGGACTAGATTGGCTGCTGAGATGCCATCCAACCCACAAACTGTGTGATTCTGTGACCTCGGACATCACTTAGCCCAACTCCACCATTCCTTCCTGTTAAAAAAAAAAAAGATTCCCAATACTTATTCCCATTGATGCTCTTCCTAGAACTCAGGGCCTTTCCAGGTCAGAGGAATACAAAATAAGATAGTTTTCATTAAATTAGCCCCAAGAAATAAACCAACTTCAAGAAGTAAACTATGTTCAGAACATAGACTGTTCTACTGAGTCAAGCTTGGTGTGACCCAACTACCGCCACCCAAAGGGAAACAAGCTCAACTTCTCACAAGGTCCCAGGAGAGAAGGGAAAAGAAACTAATGGAAACCAGCAAAGGAGCCTGGTAAAAAGAGAGGGCAAGGAGCTTTGGGGCTGGCTTGTGAGCCTCTGACCCCACCTGCCACTCTTCTGGACTGCTGCTGTACCTGCTCAAAGGCACTATCTGGGCATACCCAGCCCACACTCCATCTCCCAGTGATGGCTACAAAAGAGAAAAAAGGGCAGGGGCTGCAGAGGGAGGCACTCCAGAGACTTATCAGCCTGTTGGGAACACCCTATTTGCTAATCAGGAGGAGCTGAGCTACCTGCCAGAGGAATGAGGATAAAGGCAGCTAGAGTTTAAACATTAAAAATTTATCACTCATCGAATGTCAGTGAGTAAATTCAGACATTTCACCGAGGCAGTCCTCACAATGCAAACCTGCCTGGCCTTGTCCACTTTCCCTATCCATGACCCCCAAGTCCCCTCCCTTCTCCCTGAAGTCTCTGAGACACCACAGGGTAAAGAAAAGTGAACTCTGAAGATGAAATCACACAGAAGACAGGGATAAAGCAACTGAGTCTCTGCATCTATAAAATGGGCATGATTATACCAACTTCTATCACCTTTCTTCAAACAGTTTTGTTATGGAATTCAAATACAATAATGGATGTAGAAGTATCTTAAACCAAAAATGTAACTGCCAGAAAAGAACACTGTAGACTCAAGTTTTTGCCATTTATCAGCTGTGTGCCCATAGAGATGATACTTCTCTAGATCTGAATTTTCTCATCTGTAATATTCTACAGCTCCAAAGTACTCGAACTACAAAGTGCCCTGGCTTTGGACTTGAGAGGCCCTGGGCTAATTTCTTGGGCCTAAGAGTGGAACTCTGTCCCTCCTCATCTATTCTCTGGCTTCCTCCAAGCCGCAGCTAAAATCAAACCTTCCACAGGCAGCTTCTCCTAATCCCCCGTATCGCAAGCACCTTGTCTCTATCGGTTAGCTCCAATTTCTCCTGTATATAGTTTATTGGTACAGAGTTGTCTGCATATTATACTATCTCCCCCATTAGACTGTGAGATCCTTGAGGATAGACACCCTCTTTTACCTTTCCCTGCGTTCCCAGTGCTTATTAGCACAGTGCCTGGCACAGAGCAGGAACATAATAAATGCTCACTGACTGACCTGTGAGACCTAGGACAAGTCACTTAACTTTTCTGGGTTCCAGCTCCCTCACATGTAAAATGAAGGAGCTGGCATCCCTTCACATTTCTAAAAAGATGAACTCTGGACTCTGCCAATGTGAGCTGGTCTTCACAACTTTGGTAAGGGGCAGCGGTACTGTGTGCATTATCATCCCCATTTTACATATGGCAATATAGGCTCAGGAATGGATAGAATGTGAGGTAGAATATAGGTTTTTGATTCTAATTCTAGTACCCTTGAACTATATCATACTTTCTAAAATTCATAACAGTTAACATGTACATAGATTTTACTATGGGCCAGGTACAGTGCTAGGTACTTTGTAATTATTTTATTTTAAGCTCCCAACAACCCTGGGAGGTAAATGCTATTATTACCCCTAGTACTTTTTTTACAGTTGAGGAATCTGGGGCAAACAAAGGTTAGGTGAGTTGGCCAGGGTCACAAAGTCATTAAGTGTCTGAGGGCACATCTGAACTCAGGTCTTCCCGACTTCAGACCCAGCACTCTGGTCACTGTGCAATCCTGCTGCAAATTAAGGAGCTGACATGCTGGCTCCAGAGAAATGACATCAGAACACACTTCCTGATCTTAGAAGAAAAGTAGTGGACAATGGATGTAGAATGTTGTACGTACCCTCTATCGTTAAGGTTCGTACATTGGTTCATTTTGCTTAGCTATTTTATTTTGTTTTTATGAAGGAGATTACTTTGAGGGGAAATACCAGGAAGTGACTGTTATAAAAATAAAATCAATTAAAATTATTAATTAAGAATATAATAAAATTAGGGTGTTGGGTTAGATGATTTCTTGTCTAATTCCAGCTCTGACTTTAAAATAAGATAAAGATCTCCACTTAGCTCTTAGCTATCACAGCCTGAGACCAGCCTTTGAGAGGTCAGAGGGGTACGAACACTGGCCTGGAGAGCTAGGCTGGCACATGTCTCACACCTCTCCTCTCATCCCAGAGGACTGAAAAGAACTGAACTTAAAGTAAAACAGAGTAGTACATCCCATCGTTTTCCTCTCAGATCAGCTCCAACAGGTTTTTATTCCTAAACTTCAAAGCTATGAGTTAGGTGAATAGTATGATGCAGAAACCACCACCATCAGAAACTAGGTTGTAGATTGTACAGTCCAAATGAGAAGTAACCCAATATGTAACAATGGGGTAAGAGGATGTCCTCTGATCTTGACTCTCGTCATTTCCCTACCAAAGTCTCTCACTTTCTCAAACTATGCCTCTTTTTCCTTGACTTCTACAATCACTTCCCCCATGAAGCCTTCCCAGACTGGCCCCATGCTGCCAATTAGCCTACAGAACTTAATATGAATAGACAGCTCTGTAGAGCTGCTCCATATACAATATGGAACCAACAATTCATAAACACAGGAAGATTCTCCTTCTGCGAATGCGGCTAGCCCACAGCCCTTCTGCAATCTGATTCACCGTCTTAATAGTGTCTGCACCCCTAAAATCAATCCAGCCCCCCGTGGCCAAACTGGTATTTACCTGTGAATCGGCTGTCCCTGAAACCAAGGACAGGTAGTCCTTTACCGGACTCATTCCAGAAACTCATCCAGGTTGGTGGAACCTGTCAGAGCCCACACTCTGAGAGCACAGTCTTTGAGAAGCCTGGGTCACTTCCATGAGCCAGTGAGGAATCACAAGAACACTTCAGGGCCTGGTCCCCTAAGATGTTTCAGCTTGGGTTTGGTAGGTTTTTCTGTATGTCTTAACCACTACTTCCTCCCTTGGACCCAAAACACTATGCATGGCCTTCTATTTCTGTAGTGTCTCATACACAACATAGTATTAAAGTTCCCACCCAAAGAGGACTTCAGTTTTTGCTAAGACTTAGGCTTAAGACTTTGAAAGCCTCTTTTAGCAGATATCCCTCACGTAGTTCCTAGTGTTCTCTCTGCCCCTCCCCTGAAATCACCTTGGATTCATCATGTAGACATTTCATATCTACTGATGTGTTGCTTCTCCTCAATAGAATATAAGTTCTCTGAGGAAAGTGTCTGTGTTTTTTCTTGTCTTTGCGCCTCCTGAGACTTGGAGAGGCACCTAGCATATCATAGGCACTTATAAATGCATACTGAATTCAACTGAACTGGAAATCTGTCCCCACTCACCTCTAAGCCATCACAGGCTCAGGAAATCAATCCTAAGGTCAGTGGGGTTCTGGAAATATGTGCAGGGGAAGACTTGGTTCCCAATCTGCACCCTTCAGAAGTTGTCAAGGTAGTTCCTAACAGGGGTACTACACATGTATAACACATTCCCTGCCCTCCAAGAGCGAACAATCTATGACTAAGGAGACAAGGCATACACATACACATTCCTCCTCGGTTTGGCGACACCCTTCTACTTGGGATATAACCACAAAATGTTAGATCTGAAAGGGTCCTTCTAGCCTTGGAGAGCTGGTCCAACCTTGTCATTGTACAGATAACACAATGGAGGTCCAGAGAGTTTGAATAACTTTCTCAACATCTTACAACTTGTATGTGACAGAGCTGAGTTTAGAAACCACATCTCCTGACTCTAAGGGTCCTGTGCTCTTTTCTGTAAAAACCACAATGCCTTGTAGAAGCCCCATCTCTCTGATCAAGTCAGGCCAACTTCAAGACCAAGGTTTAGTTCTAACTCCTTCATGAAGGTCTGAATTGATCCAACGTGCAGTAATTTCTCCCTTTATTTTCCCTAAATCACTGACCTCTCCCTTGAGGGGACACATCATGTCTTCTGCTTCTTTACATCTCAGTACCTTCCATATAGCAGGAATTTGATAAATGCTTAATGCTGAAAAAGGAAGGCAAGTCAACTTCATTAAACTTGGTTTTCTCCATCTGTAAACTGGAGATAATATCTCTCACCATCTTTCTCACAAGGGTAGTCTTTAGAAGTTAAAAAGCAAGAAAGATGAAGTCCTTTGTAACAACCTTAAAAAACTCTGTATTGATGATATATATTATAGTTAATAAAAAAAAACCACTCGTATTATTGAAGCAACACGGCTTAGAGGAGAGAAGGGAAAGGAAGGACGAGGACAAGGCAGTTTGGCATGACAGATACAGGGTAAACCATGAAGTCAAGAAGACCATGCGTCAAACTCTGCCCTTTGGTACATACTAACCAAGTCCTTTAACCTCTCAGGCCCCCAGGGACTTTGAAGTTGCAGCTCCAGCATCAAAAGATATTAAAAGAAGGAGTTTCTACTGTGGAAGTTACCACAAAATCTGTACAAATCATCAACTTCACCATTATCATCATTATTAGAATTGAGGGATGGGGATGCCAGGTGACCCCAAAGATACTCTGCACTCCTCTCACTCACACATCATATGTTTCTTCATAGTCAATAAGTGAGAAAAACTTTGGGTCTTATTTATACAAGGCAGACTTTCAACTCAGGACTTACGTGGATTGGCCAGACTCCTAACCCTTAATAGTTAATGTCCAACTGTACCTGATCATATGCATGACAGAGTCTGAACATTTGTACCCATGAAGGCAACCCACACAGAGTCCCTCAGGGCATGTAGGCTCAACATGCCAGGGTAAATAAAGCTTTATTTTCAGAAGCCCTCTCCACAGACTCAGGAAAAACTTACCCACTGATGATCTCTTTGTTTTCTGCTCGGATGAAGTGTTCCTTTTCAGGTGTGAGAATACACAAAGAGAACTTTTGGCCAGTGCGACCCTCTCCGTCTACCACATCTGTGCACTGGTTCATGTTGATGGTGCCCTGAGGAAGGGTTGTAGGCTACAAGGAATAGAAAAGTGGAAAGGATTATTCACAGGAAGGAGCAGAAGCTACATGATAAGGCAACAAATACAAGTACCATGTCAAGGTAACGTATTTTTCTTTTAAAGTAAAATTTTACTGTTAACTTTCATTTTTATATCATCCTCATGTCTCAATGTAACCTTTTTCTCTCTCTCCGTTCCAGAGAATAACTCTTTAATAAAAAAGAACAAAAGGTTCAGAAAAGGTGACCGACAAATCAAAAAAATCTGACATTATATGCCCACAGTCACCCACCTCCACAAAGAAAGGAGGGAGGTACTCTCTCATACCTCTTCTTTGGAGCCAAGCTTAATCTTTATAATTTCACACCATTCAATTAAAAAAAGAGATTTATACTGTTGTTGTCATTGTGTAGGGTTGTTTTCCTGGTTCTGACTACTTTAACTTTGCATCAGTTCATATGAGTTTCCCCATGTTTTCCTGTATTTCTCATATTCATCATTTCTTCTAGCACAAAAATATTCCATTCCATTCACGTTTGACAAATTGTTTAGCCATTTCACAATCGATGGGCATTTGCTTTGTTTCCAAGTTCTTTTCTACTATACAAAGTGCTGCTGTACATTTTTCGATATACCTGGGAGTCTCTTTTTTAAAAATTGCTGACATCAAGTTACTTTCAGCCACCCTAATTTCATTTCATCTATGTTAATCACATCTCACACAAGAATTGCAAATTTCATAGCCTCATAGTTTATATCATGGAAGGAAAGCACAGAATTTGGGCAGCTTAAAGATGCCAAGTCCCCTACGGCACTCTTTACTCCATTTATTCTGTTCTCAGGTGGCAAGAAACAGAAACCACCTTGCTTTACCTGAAGGAGAATCAGAACCTCTAGCTGGAAGACAATGCCCCAGGGGACACAGGAAGGGTAGAGACCCATTAGGTAGAACCCGGAAAATGAGGATTAGGCAGGCAAGGCTCCCAGACTCAGAAGGGCCAACTCCAACTACTCCAAGAAAGTAAGAAAACAATGCTCTAGAGGAGATGGTTTTTAAATAGCAGAGTTATTTTTAGAGGCAGGGTAGGGGCCAGGAAGACAGAGAGGAGAGACCACAGTCTTGGCCACAGGTCACAGAACCAAAATGGACCTAAGCTTCTACTAGACACATTTAGGGACAGCACAGGAAATTGTCTCCCAGGGGCTCCAAGAGATCTTCCACAGAGCCTTCCAAGCAGGGTTTGGCAAAGGGACACAATGGTCCACTGTGATTACTTTTAGATGCTTCCTCCCACCCCAGGCCCCCCAAATCTTGCTAACGGTGAAGGCTATAAAACACCAGAATGGGTGATCATTGGAAGGGATGAAATGTCATTCTCTGGAATACTTTTATTACTATCGGTATCAATGAAAATAATAATCATGAACAACTTTTAAGAACTTGACTTCAGTTCTCAAAGATTCTAGTTTAGTTCTTTCAACTCATCAAGTAAGGCTGATTATAGGAAATCTTTCTACAAGATGAAGGATAAAACCTTTTAAGGAAAATCCTAGCTGCCAGAATTCTGTGTCTTCTGGGCCTCCTTTTTCTCCTTCCTGGATGTGAATTTTATGGATCTAGGAGCCTGATCCCTTTCTACTTTTCCAGTCCTTTCCACCTTTCTTCCTCACTATGGACTCTGATCCAATGACGCGTCTCCTTGTAGCTCCTCGACAGGCTGTCCTCATACCTGGAATGCTCTCCCTGCTGGGCCCCCTGGCTTCCTTCATGTCTCAGCTAAAAGTCCTATCTTCTACAGAAGCTATGCTAGTGCTTCCTCTTTGTTATGGGCTCCAACTTATCCTGGATGTATCTTGTCTGTAGTTGATTGCAATTAGATTATGAGTTCCTTAAGGGCAGGCAGTTTTTTGCCCATTTGGGGGGTACTTCCAGAACTGAGCCAGTACCTGGCACATAGAAGACACTTAACAAAAGCTTATTAACTTGTTTTGATTATGATCT
Organism: Bettongia penicillata ogilbyi; assembly: GCA_023548195.1. Classification (NCBI taxonomy): domain Eukaryota; kingdom Metazoa; phylum Chordata; class Mammalia; order Diprotodontia; family Potoroidae; genus Bettongia; species Bettongia penicillata. Next base: position 689,222 of record JAJHZJ010000202.1, read on the forward strand.
GATGCTTCCCAGCTCTCTTTAACACAGGCAGATCACTTAAACTTTCTAAGACTCAGTCACTGCATTGACAAAACAGAAATTATATTTGTACCATCTTTGAATAGGAAGGCAGTAAATGTACAGTGGAGATATGGCTGGCTCTGGATTCAGTGAAACTAGGTTCAAACTTGACCCAATGAGAACCTGGGCAAGTTACAAACTCCATCTTCAAAATGATATGTTGGTGAAGCTATGACCTTGAAAAGCAGTTTGAAGCTGTGCCCCAAAGTCACTAAATTGTACATACTCACTGACTCAGTGGTCTTCAATCTATACATGGATACATCATTTAAAAATAATTTTTAGAAATGAAGCAGAAAATCTATCAGTATTTGCTGGTGTTTTCTTGGCCCCTTTCTAGTAAAAGACCATCTTTTCACTTGTTTAGGAGTTTAGAGGAAAACTCTGATATCTTGAAAATCAATTCCTTTAGTTCTTAACATCTTAACAGTTCCAGTACGGACTTCTCTGTTTAGCTATCAGGCTCACCTTTTCTTCCTGACTGAATCTTAAGTGCTATTTTCACTAAGTACTGAGATTGCAAAAGCCAACCATGATGTTTGCATTACCATCAATAAACACCAATCTGTTCCATGTCATGTCTATTTGTTGTCCAATTTCCAGTTCCATGGAAGTGTTCCCAGGATGATCTAGCTTAACTAGATGACAAGTAGTTCTCTGTGTAAGCTTTTCTCCCAAAAATGCTCTTGGCTGTTTCATGAGATATCTTTTGTCTACTTGATAATCATATTAATTTCATCCTCACCACCATCCTCATCATTCTGTACTTGACTGTAGGAGTCAGTAGGCCTCCTTCCTAGACTGAGTAGTTCCTGACATATGGGAAATGGGAAGATTACTTTATTAATCCTCAATTTAACTCAGCTCCACTTTCCAAAAGATTGTTAAAGAAAAGCAAAAAGGGGAGATGCTCAGTTTTAGGTCACCTATATACTAACTCAAGGCCTTATAAACGCTTCTTAGGACCAATCTCTCAGGTTCAGGCAAGAGTCAAAGCCAGCAAGGGAAGAAGGGGTGTGGGCAGCAGAGACAACCTTCAAGGTGAGGACAGTGTGGCTATCTAAATCACACAGCTCTCTTTGTTCTCAGGGGGGATGGTTGGGAGGGACAGTGTTGTCCACAGCTTTGTTTGATGTACTCAATGCAAACAGGCATTACTGCTGTGGTGAGGGCACCAAGGAGAGGAAAAAAGTTCTTTTTATCCGGATGAGTGGCCCAAAGATCAAGAGTCCTGGGTTGTTGGGTCCCCCCTCCCCATTGACATTAATGAAATGGTGAATCTGCTGTTATATGTGCTTACTTATGTTGAGGTCTCCTTTTTAATAACAGCCATTGCTATCTAAGCCACTGTTTGAACTGGTTAAAAAAGAAAAAAAAGATGAGGAGGTAGAAGTGAGAGACCTCTGGAATAGCCAGTTTAGGGATTAGTGGTAGAAACCATTCCTGGCCAAGAAGGTATTTCTGAGAGCTTCTTTTCTTGCTGGAGAGCATGTCTCTTTTTCTATCTTTTTTTAAAGAATAAAACGTGCACCCCAAAGTCCCCTTTGAATGGAAAACATATATATATATATATCTGGGGAATTACAATACAATCAAGGAATCTCACATCAGTCTTCCTGAGGTTGAAAGAGAGAGTACCAGGGTGGGGTCTAGGGAGGGTGAGAAGGAAGGCTGCACATGCCTCTTAGAGCAAGGAGGGAAGGAGGGCACATACATACTCTGTGTGTTGTCAGCATCTGAATGCCTTATTCGCTAATCAGAATCTCTGAGTCCTTTCCTTTACATCATCCAAATTAACAAATTGCCACTGGCAGATCTGGGCACTGCCATGGCACCAGTTAAGAAGAAGGCGGAGAATATTCTGGACTTGGGGTCAAGAAGACTTGATCTTAGTGCCCTCTTTCTGAGAATACCCCCAAGTGATCCTACATATAGCTTGTTTGCATGCCATCTCTCGCATTAGACTGTGAGTTCTGTGTCCTTCCTTGTATCCCCAGCACCTAGCACAATGCCTGGCCAATGGGATAAATGGTATTTGACTGACTAACCCAGATGTTTACAACCTCGGGAAGGCTGCTTAATCTTTTCAAACCTTAGTGTCTTCAAACAGTCAACAGGCATTAAGTGCCTATTATGTGCCGGGCGCTGTGCTAAGTTCTCAGGCAAAGACAAAAAAAATCCATGAAGCTTCCTGAGGAAGACAACACATACACAAAACTATATTCAATATGTATAAAAAGTAAATCCAGGGTAACTGGTAGAAAGGGGGGGAAAAGCACGAGCAGCTGAGGGGATCGAGAAAGCCTTCAACAGAAAGTTATACACAAACTGAGCTTTAAAGGAAACTAGGAATTCTAAGAAATAAAGGTGAGGCAAGAGTACATTTTAGGCACTTGGTGGGGATGGACAGTACAAGGGTCACAGAATGTCATGTATGAGAAAAAGCAAGAAGCTGTACAATGGAAAAGAGAACCAGATGTGGAGCCATGTGGGGTTCAAATCCCACCCCTGACACTTAGGACACCTAGGCCTCAGTTTCCCCATCTGGAAAATGGGGAGGTCAGATCAAATAGACTCTGAGGTTCCTTACAGCTCTATGAACATGTGAAGATCCGTTTGGCTGGGCCAACATGTGAAGACAGGTGATGTAAAAAAGGCTGGAGAGGTAAGGGGGAGCCAGTTGCCCAGAGCTCTGAATACCAGGAGTTTGTTTTTGATTTTAGACGTGGAGTTTCATGAGCAAGGGAATGCAGAAGGAAAATCACTTTGGGAAAAACTGTATGGGGGATGAATTGGAGGAGAGAAAAACTAGACTTAGATGTAGAGACACCAATCAGGAGATGGCCTGAACTAAAGCGATGGTCTATTGGCAGGAAGAAGGGGATGGAATGAGATAAGAGATAAAGTAGATTGAGCTGTAAAATGGGAGAAATACCAGTAGTACCTGTTGCAAAGGGCTGCTGTGACACTCCAACAAGATCAGTTATATATGATATAGTTATATATAGTACGTTGTGAACTTTAAGGCACAATGCAAAATGTCAGTCATCATTATTAATAATGTAAGCGACTCCACCCCTCAACAGATTTAAAGAAATTTGCTAGCTAAGCTACCACCAGTACAATCAGACCATCATGGAAGAGCTGGTAGAAGAGTATGAAGAAAACAAGAGGGGAGAATGATAGACCAAAGGCAGCACATTCCAGAGGCAGACCACAAAGAGAGGGGAAGTAGGAGGGGATTCAAAGGTCCCTTCCAGCTCTGAGATGTTATGAGTCTATGATTCAAGAACTAGGGATGAAGAGGGACTGACAGGGTGGGGATGGGACTGAAGGGGGAGTGGGGATTTACAACCCCACTATCCAGTCATTGACAAAAGGCTAATTTTCTTCCAAGTTCAAAGGGTTTTCTTCCAGGGTCAATAATGACAAAGGGCTTGGTGCACAAGGGGCTATTAATAGAAGCTTCTCTGTTTGTCAAAAAGCAGAAAGGAAAGAAAGGACAACCACAGTGTTTGTCTGTTTAAGACAGGTATGCAGCATGTGTGTACGTGCGCACGCGCGCACACACACACACACACAATCATACAACACACCCAGGTGATGATAATAAGAAAGGTGTGATACCTGACTGAAACTGATAAGCCTTTTGGAAAAAGGTTTCCTTCTTTTCCAATTAAAGGGTTATATCAGCTGAGGCAGTTAAGTGGTACAATGGATGGAATCCTGACCCTGGACCTGAATTCAAATTGGACTTCAGACTTATTAGGCATGTGACCATGGGCAAATCACTTAACCTTGTTCGCCTCAGTTCCTCATTTGTCAAAAATGAACTAGATAAGGAAATGGCAAACCACTCTAGAGTCTCTGCCAAGAAAACCCCAAAATGGGATAATAGAGAATTGGATCCCAGTGAAAAGACTCACTAACAACAGAACCAGCACCCCTCCATTCCTTCAGACCAATCCCATTCCCTGAAAAGGCAAAAATGTGGGCTTCCAACCTCCTCCTCAAATCAGGTGCTTAGAAAGAACACTTGCCTAAACAGCTATCCTGCTTGTCCCTCAACCTCATTCACATTACATCTAGAATTTATTTGCCTCCGTTCTTTAAAGACTTCAGAGAATTTCACCATTAGCCTACCACCCATCTTCAGTATGTTCTTGTAAAGTGGGGCTGTTTATCAATACCATTTCACAAAGACAAAGCTGTGCCTGTCAAGACCAAACTAAACCCAAGTGGTCAGTTTTCCTCAATGACTTCGTTGAGTTCCAAAGGCAGGTAGCACTGGAGGGATTGTCCCATCTTCTTCTTCCTTTTCCAAATCTGTCACCATCCCTCAACCCCAGAATTATTCAGATAATCCTTTCTGTACACCCCTACACCCTCCCCAAAGGTTGTTCCTAGGTCTCAGCAATATGAACAGAGAACTAAATACAGTCACAATCCACTTCATAGTAACTGCCTTCTAACACTTTGGGTGGATGGACCACTTGTGGTGAACTTCTGAGAGGACATGGATAAGAGGTGATCAGCATCCCTGAAGGGACTTCCACACTGATGAGATGGAAGATCCCTCTGAGAATGGCTTGTGTACCTAACTGGGTTATAGCTCCCTTGAAGACAGAGACCACAACATATCTCTTATGGAACCACCCAGGGGTAAACCATTCCCTAAGCAGGTGAGACACATCCATGAGACGTCAGAATACAGGCTCAAGAATACCTAAGCAATAAGCTTTCTTTAGTCAGAGTATCAAAGGGAATTTGGGAAAGGACTTTCCGAGTGACTCTGAGGCTCAGGCAGATTCACTTTTGTCCAAGACAACACAATTGCCTAGCTGCTCCCTCTTCTGATCTACCATTGCCTTCCAACTCCCATATCCTTTCCCAGAAGTCCTGAGTACAAAGGAAATCCTTGTAGGTTTCCTGACACGTCAGTCTTCCCTATCAGACAAACTTCTTAGCAAAGAGAAAGCAAAAAAAAGAAATAATAGGCTGTACTCCCCATCTAACTTCAGGGAATGCCCAGCTATCAAGGTCAAGTTGCTAACAGGAACTCCTCTCCCCTCACTGTATATCTTCCTGAGACTTTGCTTTTAGACTTCACCAAGGTAGAAAGTTTGCAATTTTCTTACAGACACTAAAAAAAATCCAAGTTTAATTGTCTATTTCTCAATAACATTCTACTCTCCACCTCTTTTAGTGATTCAGTTGGACCCGTTCATCTCTTTGTTTTTGGGGGGAGACCTTGGGGTTTAGTGGATGAATTTGAAACCCAATATTCCTCTTCCATCATGCCAAAGTTTTTCTCTATTCCCAATAAAAAAACACTAAGATTATGTGACTTCGTAGCTAGGATCATATAGTGGAAGGGCCTCTAGAGATCATCTTTAACTGTAAAGGAAGCCTTCAAGCCTGGCGGAGAAAGGAACAGAAAAGGAAAGAAAGGTGAAAATGGAGGAATGGACAAAGGGCCTCCTTCAGACTCCTAGAGCTTAAATTTAGAGCCAGGCTTGTCTTCTGCTTTGGAATCTCTGGTAGGGAACATGGCCTGCAGGGAAAGATTTCCCTGTGGCCATAATTTCTGATTTTCCATTGTGAAGCACCAAGACAGGGAAAGAAATTGGAAACCCCCTTTATACATCCAGGTTGAAACAATGCTCCAGTTCAGGCCCTGGGGAAGAGGACAGGAAGTCCCAGTGATCTGGAAAATCCATGACATACACTGGCCTCCTGCCTGCCCCTCCCTAGAGCACCCAACTAGGTGGGCCTTTGGAAAGTGCCCCTCCCTGTTTCACAGGCAAAAGGAGGAAGGCCCAGGCCAGGGTGGAGGAGGTCCCTGTTGTGTCTGCTTGGCTCCTTCCTTCCTTTCAGCAAGCCCTGCAGTCCAGGTAGAAACAATGTGCACAGGCATATCCAAACGGAAAACCAGGAGTCATAAGGATTTTTCTCTCTACCTTTTCCAATTTATCCATTAGGTTAGTAAAACTAATGACATCAGAATCAGGTGATCCTTTCCTTCCAAAGTGTACAAGGGCAGGAAAATAAGGAGAGAAGTTGGGTTTATTTGCAAGTACGGATGTAGTGGAAAGAAAAAAAAATGTTGTAATTTCAGAAATCTGAGTTCTAGTGTGGGCCTCAGTTTCCTCATCTGTAAGATAAAAGGGTGGAGGGGGAGGGTGAACATTCTAGGATCCATCCTCCCCACTTCAGTAAGTCACAGAGAAATTGAAAGACTTGCCCTAACTCCCTCAATAAGCTAATGGTACTGGTGTGACATGGGCATGAGTCACTCAGCTCCCAGCCTAGAGTTCTTTCCCTGATAACCTGAAATGACAATGTGACCATCCAGTCTCTGAAGGAGATGGCATTGACTGTGTTCAATTCTCAACATTCCTCCACCCCAATTTCCTCTCTAGTAACCCATGTGGTCTTGTTCCATCCTGGAAAAAGGGATCTTATCAAGAGAGGCACATATAACACAGATTCCATCCTGAGAGGGGATACCTACCTGCTGGTTATCCTACCTCATTTAAGAGAGGGCATATGCTAATCAAGGGCAGCTGGGTGGAGAAGTGGACAGAATACTGAGCCTGGAGTCAGAAATAACTAAGTTCAAATCTTGCCTCAGATACTAGCCGTATGAGCCTAGGCAAATCACTTATCCCTGTTTGCCTCAGTTTCCCTATCTGTCAAATGAGCTGGAGAAGAAAATGTCAAACCACTCCAAACTGGGTCAAAAAGAGTCAGACATGACTGAAAATGACTAAATGTACCATATACTAATCAATACAGCAGGGACAGACCTGGTAGAGAGAGAGAAGAAAATCTGAAGAAAGAGGCTGAAAGATATTTTTGTCACATCCATCCTATTCTTAGGATCCCAGAATAAGCCCCAGGATTAAATTGTAATTGCTATTGTTAGTGTTAGTATTCCAAGTAGCCCCACCCCCGTCACCCTGTTTCCTCCAAGCATATGCTTTGTGTGTTTACAGCCCCCAGCCTTCCCTGTCCTTAGCTAGTCATGTCTAGTACTATGCTTTAGCCATTGCCTGGGAATGGGGACAGAGAGAAAAGGGGAGAGACGAGGAATGCTATGTTTGCTACACATGAGCTCTGGGTCCTAGGCAGTCAGGCAGGCATTAAATACACACACAAGCTGAACATAATGAGAATTTTCTCATGGAAATGGGAGGAGAGATGGTGAAAGGGAAGACAATTCAATTCAATGAACATTAAGTTCCTACAACATACCAGGCTTTGTGCTAGCTGCTGGGGCTACAAAGAAAAAAAGAGAGAAACAACCAAACCTCCTAGGGATCAGGGACAACCCAAGGTATATAGGTATTTCTCATTTGCTACAACTGGAGGGATAAGGAAAAGTTTCCAGTAGAAGAAGCCCCTGAGCTTCATCTCAAAATAAGGTGAGTTTTCTAACAGGTAGAGGTAAGAATGAACACCATGACAGTTTGTTTATTAAGACACTCTACTGGGCCCAGGGGACGCAAAAAGAGGCAAAAAAAAAAAAAAAATCGCCCTGCCTCTAAGGAGTTAAAATTCTAATGGGTAAGACAACACATGCTACATGAGGAACTAGGCACATACAAGACAGATACGTAGTAGATGAAGGGAATCTGAAAAGGAGACAAGAAATACTACAATAGGTAGAATTGGGGCTGAATCTTAAGAAAGCCTGGGAAACTAAGGGGCAGGAGTTTAAATGGAAAAGCAGTCCAGGCATGAGGGGCAGCCCTGGGTAAAAGGAGGAAAATGGACATCAGTTTACTGTTATCTGAGGCAAAACAACTGTGAATCATAGAGGGAAATAAAGTGTAAGAAGAGAGAGGGCTTTTCCCCCCATTTTTAATATTTTATTTTTTTTCTCCAATTACATGTAAAAATAATTTTTAACATTCATTTTTTACAAGTTTTGAGTTCCAAATTCCATCCCTTCTCCCTGCCCAGATAGTAAGGTATCTGATATAGGTTATACATGTACAATCATGTAAAACATTTCCATGTTAGTCATTTTATGAAAGGAAGGAAGGGAAAAAATGCTTCAGTCTATATTCAGAAGCCATCAGTTCTTTCTCTGGAGGTGGAGAGCATTTTGCATCATGAGGTCTTTGGGACTGTAGAAGAGAGTTTTGAATGACAAAGGACTTTATATAATTTGATCCTCTTAATGAGCTATTACTGAGCAGGGGGATGACATGATCAGCCCTTCTCTTTAGGAGAATTATGGACACCATTGAGTGGAGGACAAATTGAAGCTGGGGAAGAAATCTGAGGTAGGAAGACTGATCAGAAAACTGATGCAATAAGTCCAGGCTAGAGGTGACGAGAGCCTGACCCAAGATGGTGGCTAACATGGACAGAAAGGGCCCCTTTCTGGGGATGTTGTGAAGGCAGAAACATTCTTGATGATGTTACCTGGAGACTTGGGATGGACTGGCTATATGGGATGAGAGACAGATGTCACTGAGGTTGTGAGAGAATGGTGATGCCCCTCAACAGGAGTAAGGAAGTCCAAGAGAAGGGAGGGCTTGGTGGAGGTTAGGGAGTAGGGAGAAATAATAGATGCTTCTGTTCTGAACATGGTTAGTCTGAGATGTCCAAAAGGTAGAAGGTGATATAGGACTGAGGTTCAGGAGACAAGCTAGGGCCTGATATATAGAGCTGAGAAGCACTTGCAGAAAGGTGATAACTAAACCCAGGTGAGCTGATGAGATCACCAAGACAGTATAGAAGAAAAAGAGAAGGTCCCAGCTAGAGCCTTGGAGGATGACCCCAGTTTGTGTTTAGGACATGAAAATCTAGCAAAGGATTATAGAAGAAGCAATAGGACCGGCAGGAGCCAGTACAAAATATTTTCATGAAAACTTGGAGACATGAGTCTGATTAACTATGTGAAATGATGCCCAGAGATCAAACAGGATGGAGATTGAGAAAAGGCCATTAGATTTGTCAGTTGAGAGAACACTGAGAACAGAAGGAAGGCCAGAAGGAAACGGATAAGCAGGAAAGCTTTGGAAATTACATGTTGATGTATAATCTATATCAGACTGTTCGCTGTCTCAGGATGGGGGAAGGGAGGGAGGGTTAGAATTTGGAGCTCAAAACTTCAAAAAAAATGTCACACATGTAATTGGGCAAAAAATAAAATATTATTTAAAGAATACATGTTGAATTTGTCATATACTTAAAAGGAAAAATAAAGATATGTATTCCAAAGAGATCATAAAAAAATGTAAAAAGACCCACATGTACACGATTTATAGCAGCTCTTTTTGTGGTGACAAAGAGATGGAAATTGAGGAGATGCTCATTAATTGGGAAATGACTGAACAAGCTTGGTATACGAATGTAATGGAATACTATCGTGCTATAAGAAAGGATGAGCAAACAGACTTCAGAAAAACCTAGAAAGTCTTACATGAACTGATGCTGAGTGAAGTGAACAGAACCAGGAGAACACTGTATACATTAACAGACACGTTGTGTGATGAGTAACTTTGACAGACTTAACCCTTCTCAAGCTACGCAAGGATCTAAGACAATTCCAAAAGACTCATGGAAAATGCTACGCACATCCTGAAGAAGAACTATGGAGCCTGAACATCATTCGCTTTCTCTCTTTTTGTTGCGGTTTCTTCTTTCTTGTGGTTCCTCCCATTAGTTCTAATTCTTCTATACAACATGACTAATGTGAAAATATATTTAATATGAGTATATATGTAGAGCCTATATCGAATTGCATGCTGTCTTACGGAGGGGAGAGGGAAGGGGGAAGAAAATTTAGAACTCAAAATCTCATGGAAGTGAATACTGAAAACTAAAAATAAATTAAAATTTAAAAGTAATTGGGAAATATCTAACAATAAATAAAAAATGCAATAGAAAAAAGAATGAAGAGGAAGAGTACATGAAAGGGAAGGAATACGAACTATAACTACAAAGGTGAAAGGCAAATGACAATATGCACAGAGTGCTGGGCTTGGAGGCAGGAAGACCCGGATTTAATTAAATTAATACATTAATTTAATTAATGAAGACCTCAGACTAATTCTGTGATGCTAGGCAAGTATTTCACCTCTCTAAGAATCAGTTTCCTCACCTGTAGTATGAGGATAGTAACAGACTCTCCCTTGTGGGGCTGTGATAAGGGCCCATCAATCACCCAAACAAGCATTTACCTAGCATCTACTATTACGGGTCCCTAACCGCACCAGGTACTACAGATACAGACAAAAAAGACAGTTCCTTGGGAGACAACGCATACATAAATCAGTCTAGACAAAACAGACACAAAGGTACACGTTCTTGGAGGAAGGGCCCTAGCAACGTCTGGTCAGGAAAGACTTTTCCCTTGCAAACCTTACAGTGATGCATGGGTGAGCTGTTATTATCATCTGTGGCTACTGTGATGTCTGACTGCGACCCCTTTGGGGGTTTTCTTGGTAAAGATATTGGTGTAATTTGCCATTTTCTTCTTCAGTTCTTTTTACAGCCAAGGAAACTGAGGGAAATAGGATTAACTGATTTGTCCAGGGTCCCACAGCTAATAAATGTCTGAGGCCACATCTGAACTCAGATCTTCCTGACTCCAGGTCCCGAACTCAATGCACTGAGCCACCTAGGTGCCCATTTTTATTGTAATTACTATCATTAGGGAGCCAGAATGTGGAGGGATTTAAATGTTGAAGAGTGCGGATTTTATCCTATCCAATTCATTCCTCCTTCATAGGATAGCATACAGTCCCGTTTGCAAAGCAGGCAAGGAGCTTACTGGACATATCTAGATATGCCATCCTAGGGAGCCCTGAACCAGGCTCAGCCCTTGACTCCTTTCTCCTAAGGGATTCCAGGAAACTCTCCACTATGCCCAAGCTGACTGACCCCCTAGGCTGCGGATTCCAGGTCCTTAGCTAGGAGAATTTATCCAAGCCAGGGTGCCTGATGCAAGATGTGACTCATTTCCTGCTCAAGTTCCATTACAGGGCAAGCAGCTAAATGTCAGAGGCAAGAGCATGAACACAGATGGCCTCATTGTCTAGCTCTGGCTTCCCATCCCCAGGAGGGCACTTGGAAAGCACTCTTAAAGACACTCTTCCACCTGTCCCCCTATTCCCTAGTTTGGCTACATCCTGGATAGCTTTCCAAAGTCCATCCAAGGAGGCTCCCTCTTGTGCTTTAGTCACCCTATTCCTCTTTCAAACCTTTCTTAGGCTGAGATAAAGCAAAGAGTGGAAAGCAAGGAAGGGAATGTAAGACCATACACCTGCCTCATCTTGATCAGTACCCCTGGGAGGCATACAGACAGGGCCCTACCATGGGGCTGCCCCAAGTGAGGCAAAAAAAGGAGCTCTAGATGGGTGAGACAGCTACCCTCAGGTCCCATGCAGAAAAAATGCCAGAGTGCCTGCCTTATCACATTCTGGGGATAATACTCAATAAACATATAGAGAGGCAACTCAGAGGCACTGATAAAACATTAGAGTCAAAAAGACCTGAGTTAGACTCTGAGTGACCTCAGAGACAAAGCAGCTCTACGATCTAGGCAAGTCACTTAGTCTTTCTCAGCCAAAGTTTCTTCATCTGTAAAATAGGGATGATAAAAGACCTTGCCTCACAGGGTTGTTATAAAGATCAGATGAGAAGTTATGTAAAGCACTTAGCAAACTTCACTGTTGTTCGGTTGTTTCAGCCACGTCCTGACTCTTCATGAGCCATTTGTGGTTTCCTTGGCAAAGATCCTGGAACGGTTTGTCATTTCCTTTTTCGGTTCATTTTATAGATGAGGAAACTGAGGCAAACAGGGTTAAAGTGACTTCCCTAAAGTCACACAGGTAGTAAGTGAGGCCAGATTTAAATTCAGGAAGATGAATCTTTCTGACTCCAAATTCGGCCCTCTATCCACTTCACCACCTAGCACCGTATAAATGCTAGCTATGCTTATCATTAAGCACGTACTATATGGCAAGCCCTATGGGAAGCCCTAGGCATACAAATACAATAAATACAATTCCTACTCACAAGAAGGTTAGGTTGTAATGGTATCTGCATTGGCATATAAAACTGAGCTAGGCTCTGGGGCTTGCTGCAGGAATGTTGGTGGAAAAAGAATGAAACTTTTTCCCTTGGAAGCCTAATGGAGCCAGGCAAGTGATAAGTGCCAGCTGTCCCCTTAGGAAGCAACCCTTCAGACCAAGACTTCTAACAGGAAGAACTTGAAAAGAATGGCCCAGGAGTGGGAGTGTGTGGACATCACACAGCTGTGTGACCTTGAGAAGGGCATTCAATCTCTCAGTGTTCCAGTACCCAAAGATCCGTCACTCTCCAGAGAACGTCAGAAGCCAAATATGGCGCTCCCCCAAAAAGAAAGGGGTACAGAAGGAAGTCTGTTGTGGTTCAGTCATTTTCAGTCATGTCCGACTCTTCGTGACGTCATTTGGGGTTTTCTGGGCAAAGATACAGGAGTGATTTGTCATTTCTTTCTCCAGCTCATTTTACAGATGAGAAAACTGAGGCAAACAGAACTCTACTCCACCACTTAGTTACCTCTAATTAATCTCCTTTATCTACAGGGCAAAGACCAGGTCTTATCTGAATTTTGTATCACTCCCAGCACCCAAGCAAGAACAGGGCTCTATATAAAGCAGTTATTTAATAAATTATCTTTTCATTAACTTTATCCTCATCATCAACCAGATCAGGCAGTCATGAGGTCAAGTGCAAAGTATCCTGGGATGGTCTACTAGACCATGTCATATTTTTACAAAGTAAATTTTATAGATGACTTTTCTTTTCACATCACAGTCTTTCTGGGGGCAATAGCTGCCACCCATCCCCAAGTAACTTTTCCGTATAGCAAAAGTGATCATGTCTGATAATGAAAATTCATTCAACTGTAAAACATATCCAGGGACAGGCTACATACAAGAGAAATCACTCAAGAAATTTGTGATGGGAAAAGGAGAAAAAACAGATGGACAGCCTGAGGGATGAACTGGTACCCCAGAAATGTAAAAAGAATGAGGAAGCTCTCCAGACTCCTTGGACTGATCTTTTGGGGGAAAAACATGGAAAAAAATTGCAAAGGATGAGAAAGCATTGTGGAAGGGTCATACAATCCGTATGAAACAAACATCCACAAGGATCGGAGATCTATTTTAATTGTTGGTTTCATTTAACCCAGTTTGATACCTGTCTTTTTTGTTTCTTTAAACATTATAGAATTATGTATATAAAGAGATAGAATGCATGTTTCAGGACTTGGGAAAAAGGTATCTTTAATGTAGGATATATTGTTATTTATCTGACTATTATTACGCATTATCTGATAAACTGAGAGACAAAGAAAGTTAAAGCTTACATGGGAAATCTAGATTCCCAGCCTCCTACAATGGGACAAGAGGAAGAAGCAGGGGAGCTAGGGGAGAGACACAGAAGTGGGGTGGTGAAGGGGGCATTCACTGAACTGTGCTCACATTACTGTTTTTGGTCTGAAGCCAAAACTCAGGCTGAATCAGGATATTGATAAAGGGAAGCCGAAAGGCAGGTGGTGTGTTTTGGGAGGGCAAAAAGCCAGGCAGAAGGCAAACAGGAAAAGCCGATGTCATTGACAGTCAAACTAGAGGTCATCGAGTCCAAAGTTATTTTACAGAAGAGGAAGGTGAGGTCCAGGGAAGGAAAGTGACGAGCCAAGTCAAACAAGTTAGCAGTACAGTGAGAAAGGAGCAGCTCTCCCGCCACCCAAGCCAGTATTCTTTCTCTACATCACACTTTTTTCTTTTCCAAGGCAGGCAGGGAGGTTTGTGAGGATTCTCACCCGTCCTCACTATTACTCCCAAGGACAGCTGAGTACTTGTGAAAGGGGTCAGGATAACCTAGCTCAGGTCCACACAACAGGTGCCATACAACTCATCTCTATATGGTGTTCTGATCTAGAATATTACTGAGAAACCTGTCCTTAGCTGGTGACAATAAATTCTGGATCAGAACAAGTTCCCCACAAAAAGATTGATTTCTCTCTCTCTCTCTCTCTCTCTCTCTCTCTCTCTCTCTCTCTCTCTCTCTCTCTCTCTCTCTCTCTCTCTCTCTTTCTCCCTCCTTCCCTCCACCCCTCTCTGCTTCGAATTTTTTTAATTCTAAACTTACCAAACAGCATTTTCATATACACAGTAGAACAGAAAAAAGGGATTGTAACATATGCACAATTTGCTTTTTAAAAAGTGTATTTACTAAATCCAACATGTAACTTCCAAAGTGGTCCTGCCTGTCTTATTCTTTCTGACTTTCTTTCTTTTCCATGCATTTAAAAAAATACTTCAATATCTCTTATCATTGGTTTCCTCTTTCACACCTCTCCTTTCACTTCCACCCAAACTGGCAAACAAAAAAACCCAAAACCCTTTTTAACAAATATATATATAGGAATGAAATGAAGCAAAACAAATTCCTACATTGGCCACGTCCAAAAACGTTTGTCTTATTTTGCATCTCAAGTCCATCACCTCTCTATCAGTTGCTTGGTATATTATCAGTCTTTTGTAAGCAGGGTTGATTACTGCTCAGAGTTCTCAAGTTTTTCAGTTTAAGTTTTTTTTTTCTAACAAAGTCACTGTTCTCCTGGTTCTACTTGATTCAATCTGTATCAATTCATACAAGTCTTCCCAAGTTTCTCTGAAACTGTTCCATTTGTCATTTCTTACAGCACAATACTCCATTACATTCACAAACCATAAATTGTCCATTCATTCCCCAAGTAATGAAAACTCCCTTAGTTTTCAGTTCTTTGCTGTAACAAAAAGAAATATTGCAAATATTTTTGTATAAACGACAATCTCTCTCTTTGACCTCTGATTAATACACACCTAGTAGTGGCATCACTATGTAAAAGGGTATGTAAGTTAGTGACATTTTTTTTTATCTTGCCCCCTTTCTAAGCTCTGACTTTAGCATGATCTCAATTAAGACACTATCTAACTGATGGTGGCAGGGGACACAGGAGGAACCCAAAGAAAAATAAGGACATCCGAAGGAGGGAGGGGAGTCTGGGACAGAGGCAGAAATCTAGAAAAGGAGAACAAAAAGGGGTTTGACAAATTCTCATTTCAAGGAGATGAACTGGGTGTATTTGGAGGTGTCTTTAGGATTCAGGAACTTAGCTAATGCCCTGATTCTTGGGCTCTATACTGGATCTGGTCCCATAGGGGAGATAGATGAGGCAAGAACAGAAAAGACAAGGAAATAAGCTTCTAGAAGTTGTTTTCCAAATATCTTAACTCAGGGAGACTACAGGTAAGGGTATGTGGAATACACAGGGTCAAGTCCTGTGGGATGATATAGTGGAAGAGAGAAGGGATGGATGGAAGAGGGGAGATAGGAGTAAAGAGGATACCCAGAATATTCCACTGGGATGAGTATGTGGGGGTCATCTGGGTTGTGACATACCAACCAAACTTCCTTACATGAAGGTGAACAAAGAGACCCAAGCAACCTGTTATTTTAAGAAAAGGGGGAGAGGGTGGATGGGAATGGGAAAAGAATGTTACAAGGGAAGTGTTTTAGTCATTGCCATGTCAGAAAGTTCATGGCCTAAATACCTATTATACCTATTAATACCTAAATACCCACCTCCAACTAGAATGAGTGAACTCAACTGACTGGACCAGGGACCTCAACGTTAGAAAAGGCTTTTCCTTGGCTGATCTTTACTGTCCAACAAACTATCCTGAAAGTCAGACAACCTTCCTTCTGGTTTGGAGAGAGATACACAGACTGACATTTCCTCTTCCTCACACACAGAAGGCTGTGACGATAATCCCACTCCCCTAAAGGGGAGTTTGCATGAAAGACAGTTTCCAAAGCTAATTCTAAATAGATGCTGGATCTGAAGCATGGGGAGGAAAGCACACTGGATTTGGAACTGGAGAATCTGGGTTCAAATCCCACCTCTGGCACTAGCTATCTGCGTAAGCCCCTTAATGTCTCTGTCTCATTTTCCTTGCTGATAAAATGAGTGACCTCTAGGTCCCTTCTAGCTCTTAGGATCTATGATCCTATGACCAGAGGAACCCTGTTCTGTCTTACTACCTATGGCACTGAGGGGCAACTCAACCTTTCGGACTTTCAGCTTCCTCATTTTAAAAATGACCTTTAAACGTTCCTTTCAATTTCAAATATACATGACCTGACTACAAGAGGGCCTGAGCTTCCTCGACCTTCACTATATCTTTACATAAAGTGGAGAGTAACCATAAATCAGTCAGCAGAGTCAAGCAAAGACAGATAATGAAGGGAAAACCTGTTGTGCTTGGGAAGCCCAGGACTTCCTAGATAGGTGGAAGCGTGGAGGCCCATAAAACGGAAGCCTGGGAAGAAGGGAGGGGGGAGAACCTGGAAGTCACTTTGAATTTGTGGGATTTTAAAGCTGAAGAGGACACCTCAGGTTATCCAGTACAGCCCCACAATTATACAAAGAAAGTGAGGCCCCAATAGGAGGTCATTTGCTTATGCTGACAGCCTGGAGCTGAGATGAAGGTGAAATTCAGATTTCCTGACTCCCAATCTGGGTTCTTTTCACTAATAAACACCACCTCTTCTGTCAGACTTACACAATTCTGGCTAATCATTAAGCCTGTGCCCCATCAGAGAACAGCTGCCTATTCTCAGAGATGCCAGGTGAACCTTTTGGACCAAGTCAGAGACACAGGCTCCAGTTTCAGCTGTCCCTAACGTCGTGGATGACTTGCTCTCTCTGGGCCTCAGTTTCCTTGTCTATAAAATAAGACTGTACTAAATGACCTTGAAGGTCACTTTTCTAGCTCTAACTTTTGAGGCTCCCATCCTAGAAACAAACACACTGTTTTATTTCTTGGTTCTGGAGACTGAAAAGGAAGCAGTTTTGTGGCCATGCAATGCATTCTTCCCTAGAGAAGCTCTTCGCCTACTCCTATACGCCTGTCCCACTTAGAGAGCCCTTAAGGAAAATTTAGCTCTTTAACCAGGGAAACTATATGGCACAGTGGACAGAGTGCCAGGCCTGGAGGCAGAAAGACAAGTTTCAAATCCAGCCTCAGACGTTAACTAGTGTGTGACCCTGGAAAAGTCACTTAACCCTGTTTGCCTCAGTTTACTCATTGCTCAAATGAGCTAGAGAAGGAAATGGCAAACTGTTCCAGTATCTTTGCCAATAAATTCCAACTACACTTATGGAATAGTAGAACTAGATCAGAGATGGGAAATGACTTGCATTCTTACAAATTTGACTCAGCTCTCTCTATATTTTAGAAATTAGGCCTTTCTCAGAGATGCTGACTGTAAAAATTATTTCCCAGCTTTAAACTTCCCTTCTAATCTTGGGTGCAAGGACAGATCCTTGCAAAAACTTTTTAATTTAATGTAATCAAAATTATCCATTTTGCATTTCATCCCATTCTCCACAGATTGTCCTTGAGGCTAAATCCCAGAAGATCTTGAGGAAAAGGATAAATTAAGGAGTTGGGGAAGCCAAGAAGAGACACTAAGCAACCTCCAGCTGAGGAGAAAACCCTAACATATGGAGGTGCTTCGAGGGAGGGGCCTTTGACGATAAGGCTCTTGGGTCCCCTTTGTATGGACTGGGTGGCCTGATGATGAGAACAGAGTAAACTAAAAGGGAAGAAATTACACTTGCTAACTTCTCCTGTTACTAAAAAGAGGTCAGAGTAGTCTTAGGGCCCAGAGAATAAAATCTATTGATTTTTTGAGAAAACATATGTAAAAAGAGGACAGGATCATTTCGGATGGCCCCAACAAGAGGATTCCTTCCCATCACCCCCTCCCCGCTTTCCTTTTCCCCTCCATCTCACTATTAGGGTCTAAAGGAAGAAAGACCAAAGGGAGCTTTTACTTTTCTGCTGCCTGAGAACAGTCTTCCTGAGCTGAAGGCCCAGGGGAAGCAGTCATTGGAGAGAACATGGAAAAAGGAGCACAGTATGTGTCGGGAGGCGGAAGCAGCAACTAGGGACTGTCATTTGCTTTTTCCATTTCTTTGGTCTAAAAAAAACCTGTCCAAACCCTAACCTCCTTGGACTGCATTTCTTTGAGAAAGCTCTGTGGGCATTCGCATCCATTATCTCAGGTATTCTCATAGGCTCTGCGGCGTTTTTCTAGGGCAATGCAGAACTGAAATTCTTTTCTTTAGATCAACCTACTCCCTGTGGCCCCTCACCCATATTTAAGATGACACCATTTATCAAAATCTATTCTCTCCTTTGCTTTTATAGACTCCTTTCTATAAGCCAGCAGCAGCTGTTAATAAGCAAAGGACACTCTCAATATACACATCCCAATGGTTTGTCTGTCCTTCCCTTTCCTGGTTTGAAAATAACTCTTTTCTTTTCCCCACCCACCACCTCTTTTCTTAATATTCCATGAAGTCACTCATTCTGACAATTATTCTGCATGTCTTTTACCAAAAATAGGCCATATGATGGCTTTTCTGTGATTGTTCCCCAAATGCTTTAATTCCTACTGCAGTGTGGTCCAATGTTAAGTTCAGACAACTATTTTGCTTCTTACTCCTTGTATGAGTCCCTGGGGCATCTGAAAATAAGAGGGTTGGACCACATAGACGCTAAGGCCCCTTTTAGCTCTAAACCTAACAATCTTTCCAATCAATGTATTTCTGTTCCCACCAATTATTAGTTTATGGCAAGAACACATTTCATTACCATCAGTCTTTAGAAATTCTCGCCCTTTAAAGTCTGACAGTCAATAAAAGTGAACAGTCTCATCTGTCCTAAAGGCAATGTGGCACGATGAGAAAGGCCCTGGATTGGTAGCTGGAGGCTCTGTGTGCTGCTCCCAGGTTGGCATTACCTCCCTATGGGACCTTGGACAACTCATACAATGAAACAGCTGGAAAGAACCTCTAAGAAGCCTTCTCCACCATCTGGGTCTCCAGCTTCTTGTTGCCCTCCAGAAGCAGTTATAATCTAGCTGAAGAAATGAGATATACATAAATGAGAGTCATAGGGAAGGAGGAAAAGGGAGGGAGGGAGGGAGGGAACAAGGAGGGAGGGACAAGGGGAAGAGAGGATGGGGAAACGGGGAAGGAGAAGGAGGGAAGGAGGGAGGGAAGGAAGGAAGGAAGGGATTGACTAAGTGCCTATTAAATGCCAATCCTCATAACAACACTGGGAGGTAGATGTTATGATTATCTCTGTTTTACAGTTGAAGAAATTGAGACAGACAGAGGCTAAGTGTCTTGCCCAGAATCATAAGAGAGAAGATAAATGCCAAATGAGTGCCATAAACACAATTAAATACTGTAGGAGTCCAAAAGAGTAGGGGGCAGTGTGGTACAATGAAAAGAGCTTTAGACTAGAAGGCAGATTCAAATTCCAGCATTGCTCCTTGCTACGTCTTTTCACTTCCTTACCCTAAACCTTAGCTTCTTCATCTGGAAAATGAGAGAACCGGATTAAACAATCTGTAAGGTCTCTTCCACTTCAAACTACAAGATCTAAGGAGATTGGGATAAACCTTGCTATCTTGGTCAAATTCTCTGAGCTTGTATTCCTTAGAGATCTTTTTAGGGTTGGAAATTGGAAAAGAAAAGGAGCAATTATAATCATCTCTGAATATGAGGCAGAATTTATTGAATGGACGGTTGTTGGGGGTGGGAGTAATTTCTTTGCTTTTCTTTTGGTTGCTGTATCCCCTAGCACACTACCTTACACACAGCACATGTTTAATAAATGTTTATGGGTTTCAATCTGGATCCTTTGATTAGGGTAGAAAGATGTTATACTGCCCTAGGGTCAGAGAGACCCCCAGTGAAATTCCAACTGAAGTCAACAGAGGACTTAACTATGTGAATATAGCTGAGCATATGTATGTCTCATCTTAAAGGCTAGTCAGAGAGACCCTCATTCCTTTCCTCAGCCAGGCTCATGATCCTATATGCCAGGAAAAGTTACATGACTGCTGGGGACAGATAAGCCCCTCTTTAGAGCTCTTCCTAAAGGCTATGCAGCTCCCAGGCAGTGTGTGTGCTTGTGCGAGCCTGCTCAGGAGGGGGAAAAGGAAGCAGAGCAGATTTCAGGATGTAGGCAGCTTTAGCATCCCCACAGCCCTTTCCTGTCTTTCCTCCCCCTCCTCCTCCAGAATTCTGCCTGGAATAGCTTAGCAATGAGTCCAAGGCAAAAAGCCTTTCTTTTTGCTATTCAAGCTATTTCTAGCTCTCTGCCCTGGCTTCCCACCCCTAACCAGAATCCAGCTCTAACTCACCTGGGCACGCTCTCCCTTTTCAGGAGCTTAGAGAGAGGGTGTGCCTGGGGGCTTCCTGTTCACCTTTTCTTAGGAAGCACAGAGACTTTGAGTGTAACAAGGCGGAGGCCAGGAAGAATCTCCCAGACTTGTGATCAAGATTTTCAGAGACACAGTGAGGTGAGGTGTCAGACAGAAGTGGCCACTTCCTATCTTTCCAGTCTTCTTACACTTTATTTTCCTCTGCTCCCATAAAGTCTTTGGTCCAGTGACAATGGCCTCAAGGTTCCTTCTACTAGAGGAACAGCTATGGGCATTCTCACTGGCTGTCCCCCATGTCTGGAATACTCTCTGTCCTTATCTAAACCTCTTGGCTTTCCTGGCTTCCTTCAAATCTCAGCTAAAGTTCTAGCTTCTGAGGGAAACCTTTTTTGATCCCCCTTAATGCTAGCACCTTTCCTCTGTTAATTATCTTCAACTGATCCTGTTCATAAACTTTGCACCTTTAGTTCTTAATACCAAGTCTGGGACATAGCAGGTGCTTAATAAATGCTCACTGACTGACAAGTCCCCCATGAATGAAAGAAAGGGGAAAAAAGGATGGGGGAGAGGCTAGTCACTTAGAATAAGGGCTCCCCAGAAAAGATTGTGGAAAGCAGAATCAACTCTCCAGAGAAGAAAAACAAAGAGTTTTTCCTATACCAATTTCCCCTAATCATTTTCTATGTCAGCACAGTGACTGGCATGCAGTAGGAACTTAATAAATGCTTCTTGCCTTGGATTGGATTTCTAAAATCTTAGCTTTACCAGGATAGAAGAAAGGGATCTAAGCAAAAACTAAGCCTTAGACACACCAATTCTGACTGGGAGCTATGCCCAAAAGGGTTTAGGAATGGGCCACCTACATAGTGAGATTATAGGAGATTTTAAGGTAACTGATCCTCTCCTACCCCATTCCATCTTGATTCCCCTAAAATGTCTATCCTCCCTATATGAACCAATAGAACTCAGATTTGTAAGTCTATTCTCAATCTGGATATTCCTATCAACCTATACCATGCGACTCTTTTCCATGCCCTCTCACAGATCTTGCATGGGGATAAGGGTCTGCCCTTTCGTCCTCTTTTCATCTGATGGATACTGATGGAGTCTATGGACGGTTCAATGTTTATCCCTTGATTTTTCTCCCATGACCAGCCCCATCTTTTTTTTAAAGTAAGTTGTCTTTTGCTAGTGACATTATGGCACTTCTCTCACACAGTTCTCAGCTTATAATGTGCTCCCGCCAACTCCTGCCCACCATAGACCTCTCCGTTGACCTTTGACTAAGGTAGAACATGAGGTTACACGACTTGCCCAGGGCCAAACACCTGGTAACTATGTGAGACTGGATTTGAACTCAAGTCTTCCTGACTCTGGGCCCAAAACTCTACTATACCACTCGGCTGCCTCTTGTCCTCTTCTGCCTACAAAAGCAAAGATCACACCTGAACTAATGGATCCAGGATTTGAACTCAGATCCACTCACTCCAACCCAGTACTCTGATCTTATTCAATTCTATTTTTTTATGCAGGAATTCTTGTTTATTAATTCCTCACACAAACAAAAGTTCAATAAATCACACTTTAAGGCTGATAAAATGCCATATATAAATGATGTCATCTGATCCCCACAGCCCCGTAAGAAACGAACTGCAGGAATTATCTCCATTTTACAGATGAGAAAACTGAGATCCAGAGAGGACAAATGCCCCTGTGATCACATGGCCAAGCCAATACTCTGTCCACTACCCGGTGTTCTTCAGTATTTCCTATAGGGGCTCTAGCAGAAAGACATGTCTCTAGCAAGAGCTCAAGAAATATTTGAAGATTCCTATTTTATGTAGGGTAAGAGAGTTCCTCTGTTTCTAAGCAGGAGGTCTGTATAAGGGAATAGGAGGCAGCCAAGGGATACATGCTGGGTGACTGACTGTGATGGGGTGGAGGACCAGGACACAGTAAAAGGTGAAAGCTAAGAACAATCTTTTAGCATTTGACCTGGTAAGGAAGTACACATTAGAGGCTTGTCCACAGATAGAATGGACTCCCAGACCTTGAGCTAGACTGAGACTGAACTCCAGTTCTGGAATTTACAGCCAAAGGGCCCAGGCCCAGTAAGAGGCCTTTGGCAGGTGGGAGGAGTGCCGCTTGGGAGAGGAGGTAATCAGGCAGGCAGACGAGCACAGAGGGCTGGAATGGGCTGTCTCATCAAATGATCCTGGCCTTATATGGAGATTCCCACGGCGAAGCACACCCAGCCCTCAGCTGTTTTCCACCCCAGCAGACTGCGTTTGGCCAAGGAAGAGAGATCTGCCTGCTCAGCCCGGTTTAACTACTTTCCTACCAAAGGCAGACCAGGTAGGATCCAGAAAAAGAAAAAAAAAGGGGGAGGGGGAGAGGTGTTCCTTCTGTGGAAAGCCCTTATTAAATATTGGCAGACTGAGAGACCCTACATCCAAAGGCTGCAGAAAGGGCCATTACCCCATGCCCATCCACAGGACATCACCCTCAGAAATAGGAAATGTAACCATAGATAAGAAAAGATCAAAAGATTCCCCTAGAGACCCAGTTTGGAGACTTGAAGGATGGGAGCTGAACTTGAGGAGAGCCTAGGCACTGGTCCACCCTGCCCCAAGGTGAAGTCTCCTAATAACTGATGGTTATCCTACAGTTTAAAGTCTGCAAAGCACTTTACATACATACACTGTCTCATTTAATCCCCACAAGAACTCTGTGACAGAGGGACAACCTATATTATTATCTCCATTTTACAGAAGAAGAAACTAAAATTAGGAAAGATTAAATGGCTTGCTTTGACAGTAAGACAACTATTAAGTGTCAGGGGTGGGCTGTGAATTCAGGTCTCCCGCATTTCCATACCTGGCACAATTTGTGGCAAACAGAGGAAGCTTAATACATACATGTTGACTGATGGTCTCTAAGTCCCATGCAATATTTGCTATATCACATTCAACAATTCCATTTAATACCATAAACAGGACAAGTGAGTTTATTATGTCTGTGCATTTTCAAGGTGTGTGTCCATCCCAACATTAAGTAAAGCTGCATGAAGCCTTTTGTGGGGTAATTTGGCAAAAGACCAGATTAAGTAAAAAAAAAAATCACAAGATTCTTGATTTATCTTTGAAGGTACTTTTAAAGTCATTAAGTTCAGGCCTTCTCTCTCCTCCCGTACGCTTTTAAGTTTACTTTTAAGTCCTTCTCCCAGCAAAAAGGAAAAGGAAAAGAAAAACCTACTGGTAATAAATTAACATAGTTAAGCAAACCAAATATCTATCACATTCAAAAATGGATGCCTCCTCCTTCATCTTGAATTCATTCCCTTCTGATGGGAGATAGATACCTACTTACTTTATCATCAGCCTCCCGGAGTCATCGTTGATAAAAGCATTCTATTAGATGTACTTAAGTCTTTGAAAATCGTTTTCCTTCTTTTTTTTAAGGTTACAGTCATTAAATAAATTCTTTTCCTGGTTCTGCTCATTTCTCTCTGCATCAGTTCATATAAGTCCTCAAGTTTCTCTGAAGTCAATCAGTAAGTTTTTATTAAACACTTGCCAGGTACTAGGGATACAAAGAAAGGTCAAAAACATACAAAAACCAGAAAGGCCTTTGCTCTAAAAAAACTCATAGTCTAGGAGAAGACACATGCAAACTACATACAACAAGATATAGACAGGATCAATTGGAGATAATTACAGAGGGAAGGGACTCATATTAAAGGGAATTGGGAAAAGCTTCTCCTAGATGGTGGGATTTTAGAGAAGACTTGTGGGAAATCAAGGAAGTCAGGGTACAAAAATGAGGAGGCAGAGAATATTCCAGTCGTGGGGGACAGCCAATAAAAATGGCCAGGGTCAGGAGATGGACTGTCTTATGAAAGTAACAACACAGTGACCAGAAAACGCTGGAAGGGGACAGGTTATAAAGGGCTTTAAAGGACAAACATGGGATTTTATAGTTAACCCTAGGGTTTATTGAATAGGGAGATGACACAGTCAGACTTGTACTTTAAGAAAATCAGTCTGATGTACGAACAGATGGACTGCAGTGGGGAGAGATGAGGCAGGGATATCTGCCAGCAGGCTATTGCTGTAGGCCAAATTGGGGTGATGAATGCCTACACCAAGGTTTTGACAAATCCAGAGAAGAGAAGGGTAGGGGAGTATGCAAGAGATGTTGGGAAGGCAGAATCCATGGGAACAGACAACTGATTGATTGGTTATACGTGGTGACAGTAAAGAATCAAGGGTGACATATGCGCTTAAGTGACTCCAAGGATAGTGGCATGTAATAGTGATAATAGTGAGGCAATTTGGAAGATAAGCAGAATAGCTAAAACTTAGCAGGCAAAAGCATATACAATTGATGGCTATTTAGTGGGGTTTTTGTTTGTGTTAAGGGAAAAGGCAGGCAGGATGTGACAGGGAGGAGAGAAAGGTCTAGGGAAGTAGAAGTAATTTGTAAAATCTGTTGCAGTACTCCATGTTCATGTCTGCACCTCCAATGCTTATGCCTGCCAAAAAATAATGAATAAAATTAAAAACTAAAATCTCTCAAGCAGCTGGGAGAAAATGGAGGCATGGGGAGTTAGGGGGTGGGGTTTCTAGTTAACATCAATCTTGGAGAAATTAAGGAATGAGGGGGGGCAGGGTACACAGACAAGGCAAGTCAGAAGCATCCAAGTCAGAACAGCCCGTTGCTATGGTGATAAGATCCCATAAGGAAATCCAGTAAAAAACTACCCTATTGCAGGGGAAAGAGGACCGGAGGGGAGGAGGGGGAAGAGGCGGAAGCAGACCATTTGGCCAGTTATTCAGAGGTAGACCACTCGGGCAATTACTTAGTAATAGTCACGGGAAGCAGATTTCCCTATGTTGCCTCTCATTTGGGTCTTCAGTCTGGATCCTCTGGCTTTAGTTTAATTGGAAAGGTCTGGCTGGAGTACAGAGCTGGCAAGGCAAGATCGAGCCAACACAGGTGGGGTGTTGAAAAGCAGAACCAAATCATTTGTGTTCACAAACAAGACTGCACCACTCCCTGGGGTGCCTGGCAAAGGGGATTTTGGCTTCTTCTCAATACCAGCCTCTCTGGAAGGGACAGAGAGGGGTGCTGGGGGTACTGCAAGTATACCCTTCCTCCCCAGGTATCAACCAAAACCCCCTGACTTGACAACCCCAGTGGAGCTAAATATGACCGAGAAAGGAGGGGGAAAAAAGCATTAACTAGTCAGAGACTTGGCCACCCCTAGGGAATCTTTCTCCTTCTTTCTCAATTTAACTGATCATTAATCTCTCAGAGTCTCCAAAGAACTGAAACTAACTCTAGAGGAAGCCAGGACAGGATGGGACCTCATGGATAACAGGGCTCTCCTTTCACAGTCTCCAAAACAGAGAGAAAAAAATCACTGAAGAATTAGAACACAGCAGAGAAGAAGAAGGCCAAGAAGTCTTAAGAGGTGACTTATCTAGGTTAAATGTCAACAAGCAAACCTCAGCTTGGCTTAAGACAAGCATCTGATTCCAAAGACCCAGTCCCTTCAGCACTTCCCTATTCCCACAAAGGCACACAGACTATGGGACTACTTTGGGGAACCAAGGAGCCCTAGCAAGCAGAGGAAGTCTGCCTGGTTTCCCTAACTCCTCTCCCAGGACTGGCTGCTAGCAGAGCCCATCACATTTGACTTGGAATGTGCCTGATATGTTAAACTTTCCTTTGCCCCACCTCGACCTCTCACTAAGGAAAGAAAATATAATACTAAAGGGCCTGACTCTTGCTACCACCCTGTCAGTTTGGGCTCCACGTTGGGATGAAATGAGTGGCTCTTAGGTATTCAATGGTTAATAAAAGGAAGTTTAAATATAGCCATGGCAGAGAAAGGATGCTCAGCTACTTCAGCATTTAGCTTGAATAGATGTGGCTTCCCTTGTCTCCATCTGGAAACAACTGGAATGGTCTTAGGACACCTGCCAGGTCTAAAGGGCCCCAACTTCATGGGAGTGGACCTTTTTTTGGCCTTAGGTGTCCAGGAAGCCACATGAGTATGATCAGAAGCTCTCAGGGAGCTGCATCAAGGGAAAAAGAGAATTGGTTCTCAGTCCCCAACTCAACCAAATCCTGGGGACAATTTTATTGCCTTTTAGGGAAAAACTAACCCAAGGGGATGGGAGGGTGAGAAGAAAGAAACAATAATGATAGATAGTGGTCTTAGCACAACAGGGAAGTTCTAAATTTCTACGAAGGATAATTTACTTTCATGCTTCATTTCCCATTCACCCCTATACAATGATGCCATCTATGGGACCATTAAGCTAGGAAAAATACATTGCAAATGCCTATCCCCAGTCCTATTCTAGCCCTAAATGGAAAGGAGGATCGTCCATCTTGCCCAGGTTTAGGCACCATGGCAATATGTAAAGATCACTGATATTCATGTCACAGAACATGCCCTCATGGCCTTGAGGCAAATTTATGTCCCTAAAACTCAGCTTACTCATCCGTTAAATAAGGCTAACAATATTTCTATGACTTACCTCAAAAGGGTTGTTTTGTAAAGCGCTCTCTATGGGTCTGCCTCAGAGTATCCCCTCTCATGTTATGATCTATAACTTCCTAATAATCAATAACATGCCAAAAGGCAACAATTAGGACTGCCCTAGTCCTCCAGGAACTCTGTGGCTCATGGGTACCCAGGCTAGTACCAAATACGACCCAGAAACTCCCCGAAATAGCTCTGGCGGGTTATAGAAGTTAAGCCAAAATATACAACTCACACAGCCCATCATCCCCTACCAAATTCTCTCATGCCAGATCAGGTATTAACTCCATGGGACTGAGGGCAGCAACCTCTGTTTTATATTTAGATACTTATATTTAACAGTATTACCCTTTACATGACAGTTTACAATCAAACTCTTTTTCTAGGCTTCCATGTGAAATTGAGAGTTTCCAGAGCAGAAATTATTCATGACAAGAAAAGGAATGAAGGACAGCTAATCTGTACCACAAACAACATCTCATATTTGAAGATGCTTCCCTAAATAGCTTCTGGGAAGGGAACAGAATCTCTTCTCCCATTCCTCCTATGACTGACTGCTTCCAATATAATAAGATTATAGGATCGTAGATTGGAATATATAATCATACAGCTAAAAAGGCCCTTAGAGATCATCTAATCCAGGGGGTTGGCGGGAAATTGCAGCCTGAAGGCAGCATGTGGCCCTAGGTCCTCAAGTGCCACCCTTTGACAGATTCTAAACTTCACAGAACAAGAGGGAATTTGTTCTGTCAGTCTCACAGTCAAAGGGCAATACTTGAGGACCTAGAGGGTCACATGTGACCTGGAGGTCAGAGGTTCCTCCCACTCCTGACTCTAGTCCAACCCCTTAATTTTTACAAATGAGGAAACTGAGGTTCAGAAAAGTAAAAATGACTTGTTCAATCCTTTAATTTACAAATAAGAACTTACTTATAAATGGCACTAAATATCTCAAAGGCAGGATTTGAAACCAGGTCTTCCTGACTCCAAGTCTAGCACGTGGTTCACTAAGCTAAGATGCTTCTCTAAGTACCAGAGAGAACAGGTTCCTTACTCAGCCACCTCCCTACCCACTTCCACTCCTCAGGTCAATAGCTAGAAGGAAAAAAGGAAGCATTCCTTAGCCTGAGGTTCTCTGCTACTCTCTTCAAGTTTCCTTTGGGTCAGAAAGGTCTAAAGGGGAATTAAGGAGGCATGTCATTACCCAGGAGCCGGTGAACTGGAAGATCCCTCCTTCCTAAGTCACTGCAGATGAAGGTGGAGGAGGGGGGAAGTGAAGAAGACACTGAATCACAAGAAGACAATCACAGCATTGTCTCCCGGTGACGCAGGAAGGAGCATCGAAAAATTGTGGCAGCAGAAAAGGCGAACAGCATGGGAGAAGGGCGCTCAGAGCAGCTCTGCCACCTACTCTTAGCGTAAACTCAGATCCCCTGACGGGGTCAGGCAGTGGAGAAGGCAAGGAAGGGGCAGAAATCTAACGTTCAGCACCACTCTCTACGTCAGAGAAGGAAGGTACACACATTAGATGACAACAACTCAAATTTACAGAGCACCCAATTCAGCAAGAACATTCTTACCCCACTTTACTAAGGGGAAAATATCTTAGAGATGAAGTTACTTGACCAACGTCACATGGCCAGTAAGTGTTATGCCAGCATTCAAGTCAAAGACTTGTCTTTTTTCTTTTAATTAATTGATTTAGTTTTCAACATTCACTTCCATAAGCTTTTGAGTTTTAAATTTTCCCTGCCTTCCTTCCCTCCCCCCTCCTCAAGAGGAGGTGCAATCTGATAAAGGCTCTACATATACATTCTTATTAAACATAGTTTCACATTAGTCATATTGTAAAGAATTAGAACCTATGACAGGAACCACGAGAAAGAAAAACAAAACAAAATAAAAAGGAGAGAGCCTTTGATCTTCAGACTCCACGGTTCTTTCTCTGGATGGGGACAGCATTTTCCATCATGAGTCTTTTGGAGTTGCAGAGACTCTTGTCTTAAGGGTCCTGGCATTTTTTCCACTATAACAAACAGGAGGATAGATAATTCTCTCATGTCCCTCATAGCTCTTCTCTGCAACCCCAGGAAATATTCTATTCATCCCACAACATTAAGAAAAGAAAGGAAAAGACATTCTTTCAACATCCACTTGCTACACATACCCACACTTATTGACATTACTTTTGAGCTTTACTGCATTTGTGGTCATTGTTCACTTGGCTCTTTTCTCCTCCAGCATCTCTGAGAGCATAAATGCTTTGTCATTCAAGGCCAAATCAATGACATCCTACGCTGCCTTTTGGAACTGTCCAAGCTACTTTTCCAAGCTTAGAGTTTACCATTAGAAAGAGACCTGGGTTTGAATCTTAGTTCTCTTGTCAACTAGCAATTTGGGGACAGTTTCTTCACCTGCCAAAGGAGGGTGATGGACTATTTCCAGTGCCTTCCAACTGTAAGATTCTAAAGGATAGAAGTTTCTCTTTTCCTTTTTTCTCTCTCCCACTCACTCACTTTCCCTTCCTCTCCCTCCTTCTTTCTGTTCCTTCCTTTCTCTCACTCTCTCCCCTCCTCTCTTCCTCTCCTTGTCTTTCTTTCGCCCTTTATCCCCCCCCACCCCTTAACAAGGGATAAAGTCTAGTTTTATAGGGAGGAGTCAGATTTTTTTTGAAAGGGAAATGACCTCTTGCTTGCTTTATAATCTGTCTTCTTGTGTGGATGAATACACATCCTGGTGTGAGGAGACCTACCAGTTGACTTCCAAGACTGTTTAATTGTGGACATATGTCAAAGGTCACTGAAGTCAAGAGAGTTTATAATTAAGTCAGTGCTGGAAGAATCTCAGAGATCGCCCAGTCCAGCCCCCAGCCACTCAGTCTGTTTCGCAATGGGGATGAACATACTTTGGGAGAGGAATCAACCAAAGGAATTGTTCTGGTTCTGTTTTTTGGGTTTTTTTAAACATAAGAAATGAAGCATCACAAGTCTCCTGCTGTCTTGTTAAATTACAAGATCATGCTTTTATAGCTCAAAGCTTCATTTCATTCATTACCTGTACTGATCTCCCTAGGGAAACTGAACTTCCTTTACATAACCGATGCTAGGACCTTAAGGGTTAGAAAGAAATGTGAAGGTTATCTAATACAACTTCCTTCCAACTTCAGGCTGGCCATTCTGACTGTTCTTCCTATTTCCAGTAATGATTTTTGGGGTCAGAGAACACAAGTTGGATGATCCTTCAGCTCCAAACCTCTACTTCCTATGATCTATTATTAAACCATTCTAGTTAGGAAGTATCTTCCATTTAAGAGAATTGATGGGACTGGAATTGTGATTTCCATGGTATGAGAGGAGCTCCACCATTGAAAGAAGGTTAGGGCACTGCATCTACCAGTGCAGGCGGGCACCTTCTCTACAACAAGAGCAAATGATGATCCAGGGTCATAGAATCCGAGATAGCACTTGAACCCAGGTCTTTTTCAATCTGAGACCAGTTCCCCTTTCTTAAATGAGTCAAATCTGCCTCTCTATAATCTGAACCCACTAGGTCTACTTTCTGGAATCATACAGAATAGAAACTACTCCTAATTCTGCCAAAGGATTTGAAGAATTCCCTCAATGGGAATGACTTAAAATGAAGTTCCTGAGGGCACACAGGAACAGTGTAAAATGCCAAATGACTGGTGTGGAGGGGCAAGCCAACTGGAGCGGCCGAAACTTCATCAAATACCTTGGTGAACCCTGGGAGTTCTCAGGATGTGATGCTCAATAACCTATAAGAAGAATGGAAGACATCAACAGCCAAGTCTGGAGTTGGTGGCCTCTTTGTTAAAAAGAACTGAAATACAAATATTCCCTGGGAGGCAATTCAACTCTCGGATGGTAAATGCACAGACCCATAGGCAGTTCATTCAGGTCTCTTTTGAGAGAAGATGTGCCTTGTCTTTAAAATGGATATCGTTGTGCTAGGGGCAGTAACGGATACAAAGAAGCAAGCAAACACACACACACACACACACACAAACACACACACGGAAAATTCAATACAAATGCAAGTCGATACATGAAAAGCCACAAAACAGTTATAAATGAAAACGATGAAGTACTAAGGGAGTATTACAGTCAGTAAGCACTTTAGAAGTTCAGAAGGCAGAGCTAGGTCTCTGTGGACTGTAGTGGTCAAAGGGAAGGAAGCCTTCCTGAAAGAGGCCGATGTAGGTAACATTCAGAAGAAGAGAAAAAGAGTATTTACAGATGGAAGGAATAACATAAACAGGGATAATAATGAGCTGAGAGCATGCTAAGGGAAGGAAAATGCAAAGAAATAAGCATTTCTTAAGCATCTACTAAAGGCAGCTAGGTGGCACAGCAGATGACGCACCAACCAAGCCTGAGTTCAAATCTTACTAGTTGAGTGACCCTGGGTAAATCAGGGTCTTTGATTTACCTGGTTTAACCCTGCTTTGCTTCAGTTGCCTTATCTGTAAAATAAGCTGGAGAAAAAAATGGTAAACCACTTCTGTATCTTTGCCAAGAAAACCCCAAATAGGCTCACAAAAACTTGGACATTACTGAAAACAATGAACAACAAAGAAGAAGCAGTGCAACGCTGCCAGGCGCTGTACTAAGTGCTTTACAAATGTTACCACTAGAAGATACTCTATAGACAAACATATCTGACTGGAAAACTCTTCACAAGAAGAATCCTAGAATATTAGACCCAGATAGAAAAGTGTAGATCATCTGGTTCAACTCCTCATTTTAAAGAAATAAAATAAATTAATCCAAGATCACACTGCTAATTGGAGGCTGAGCAAAGACTAGAAGTCACACCCCTGATTTCCGGTCCAACCTTCTTCAGACCCTTCTGGCTACAGCTCATAAACAGTCACCCAGAATTCAAGAAAACTTATGCAAACAATCATATATCTATAATCCAAGGCAGGATGCGTGATGTAAACACTCTATATCACTCTATGTTCATTCTCTCCTCCCCATTAACCCCTCTCCCCCATTACAGCAGATAAGGGGAGACATTTCTTTTGGAGGAAGGGAACATATCCTGAAGGAGAAAACATCAAAATTAAAAGCATAATGGAATTCACGAAAGAGAGAAAGCACCTGGGGGAAGTCTGTCTACTGCAAAGCACAGATTCTCTCTGGTCATGGTCAAAGCATAAACCCCCAGTTTGTTCCAAGTGAAAGCCAAAACAACATGATCAAAACATCAGGTGAAAAAGTTAAGCCCCATGGGGCCTCCAATTAGGTTTGCCTGCACATGAGAGTACACAGCAGTCATCCAAATGTCTGTTAAGACTCTGCAATCTGAAACGTTTTTCCATCTGAATGGATGCATGAAGACACAGCTTCTATCCAATGTCATAGAAGTTATAAGATATCTGTCTAAAGGCTGGCTCTGTATGGCTAACTTGCTAACAGAAGAATGGAAACTGCAAACCTGACTTGGTCTGGTCAGTCCCATGCTCTACATAACAAATTGAGCTGGAAGGGGATTTGGGGGATTATGGCATGCAGCACTTCTGCCACTGAAAACTTCTGGGCTGGAAAGATATAAATGGAATAAGAAAAACCTGGTTTGCAGGTAGGGGGTATCTTGGAAATGTGGAATATACTCAGGACAATGGAAAGTGCGAGAAGGGGGGGAAGGAGGAGAAGAGGAAAGAAGGAAGGAAGACAAGAAGTCAGGCAGGCAAGAAGGAAGAAAGGAAAGATGGAAGGAAGGAAGGAAAGAAGGAAGGGTGGGTTTATTAAACCAGGCACAGTGCTAAAGAGGCTTACAAACATTATCTAATTTCATCCTCCCAACAACTTTAGGACATCTATGGCATTAATATTCTTCAGTCAAGGAAACCAAGGCAGACAGAGGTTAAGTGAGTTGCCCAGGGTCACACAACTAATAAGTGTCGGAGGCCAGATCTGAACTCAAGAATAGTCTTCTTGACTCTAGGCAGGACATTCTATCCACTAAGCCACCTAGCTGCCCCATTTGGCCCACAGTAAGTGTTAATTCAATGCGTTTTCTTTTATTCATTCATTTGTCTTTCAACTAAATCAGCAATGGGGAGCAGGCTGAGAAAAAGTAAATAAAAATGTAGAGCCAATAGGAATCATCTAATTAAAAACACACAAGGACAGAGGTTGGTGGGTACCCTGTAAACTGAGATATTTCCAAACCTATAGGCATACTCTGCATACGTGACACACACATGCCACCTACTATTTACTAGCACACATCTTGTACCAGCTACCAAGGCACATGCTAAACAGATGTGTCACAAAAACAGCAATCAGCACAAGAATAGAAGAAAAAAACACACATACACACACATCTCCCATTGCGGGATGATGGGCTTGGGTGGCAGAGAGTGAGAGGAAATCATTTTGTTTTTGCAGTTGTTTTTACAAAGGAGCCCTGGAAGGCAAAGAGGAATTTACTGTTGCCATCATTCTACACACGACAGGCATGATCCTAGAAGAAGAAGTAAGACAGATTTAGAGTCAAACAACCTGAGTTCCAATCTAGACTTTGCTATTAACCACATGACCACAGGGAAATCACTACCACCTTTGGCTTCCCTCTCTGTATTTTGAAGGGGCTGGATTGGATGACCCCTAAGGAATCTCTGTCTTAAATCCTAAGTATTAATGTTGCCTAAAGACAAAGGTGGAAATATCCAAGATATTATGCAAACAATCATATATCTATAATCCAAGGCAGGATGCATGATGCGTAATATCCAAGAATTTGAGAAGAAGCTAAGCAATTGACTCAAAAAGTAGAATTGCGAACCATGTGAGTATGGAACACCTAACTAATGTTAGACTAACAAGATGTGTTAGTTAGTTTGGGTGAACTGCTTTTATTCCTGTCTTTTTTAAATCATGTAATAAGAAATATACTTGGAAATCAACATGATAAAGATCTCAATATACATTTTTAAAAGATTGAAGAAGAAAACCTGATACAAGCTATCCAGAGCCCAGGAGAGAGGTGACTGCTAGGCAGTGATCTGGAGTCTCCAGGAGTATTAACCACATCTGTCCTACCCTTACACTGCAAATATGGCAAAATCATAGGGACTGGAAGGCTCTGGAGCTGGAATGACCCTCCAAAGCCAACATGTGTAACACTTTCATTTTATATCTGAGGAAATTGAGACACAGAGTCTGAATATCTTTCCAAACACCAAAGTCTAAACCATCCATATAATCAATCACTGACTCACTCTTTCCCAAACACACTTTTGAAAAGATTCTATCAATCAGTACTGTCTGAAATAATGCCTTCCTGCCTTTCCTATTAGTTTTATGTAAGCTGCTTTAAGGAAAGAGACTTCATTTTGTACTTCAAATGTCACTCTAGGGTTGTGGGATGATATGTACACTAATACATTGTTGATGGAGTTGTGAAATGGTACAACCACTTTGGAAAGCAATTTGCAATTATGCAGACAAAATGACTAAGCTGTCCATACTCTTTGAACCAGAGACTCTATTACTGGATTTATACTCCAAGGAAGCTACGATAAGAATAAAGTCCCCATGTACAGCAAAATATTTAAAGCAGCACATTTCATGATAACAAAGAACTGAAAGCAAAGCAAATGCCTATCCACTGAGGAATGACTAAACAAATTGTGTATGTGATGGAATACCATTGCACAGTAAGAAATATGTGGGAAACATCCAGAGAAAGAAATATGGAGTCTGCATGCAGACCAAAGCATGCTATTTGCTCTCTTTTGTGTTTTGTTTTTTCTTTCTCACAGCTTTTCCTATTCATTCTAATTCTTCTGTACAGTATGGTGAATGTGAAAATATGTTTAATAAGAATGTATATGTAGAGACTATATTGGATTGCATGCCATCTTGGAGAAGGGGAGGGGAGGGAGGTGAAGAAAATTTTTAAACTTATGGAAGTGAAAGTTTAAAATTATTAAAATATTTATAATTAAAATGATTGAAAATAAATTCATTTATAAAAAAATTTGTAAATACAGAGAAGCATGAAATATCTATATGAACTCATAAAGAGTGATAAAGAATGAAGTAAGCAGAGCTAAGAAAACAATACATGTAAATGAAAAGAAGCACACACTAAGTGAATGTGACACAATTATAAAGATCAATCCCAACTCAAATGGAGAAAAATGAGACAACAGTCCCAACCAATCCCTTCATGGAGATGGAAAGTCCATAAATATTACACACTGCACGTTTTCATACGTTTTCAAAGTACTGGTCAGTTATATGTATTTTTTTTTCCTTTCTAAAAAACACTATTTGCTATATGTGACAGCTCTCTGGGAGGCATGATGGGAATAAGTGATGATATAAGAAATAGAAGACATCAATAAAAACTTATAAGTGCCTCTCCAGAGAGTCCCCTATAGGTTACTCAGTATTGAGATGACCAAGAATCAGTTACCACTTGATAAAAATCAGGGTGGCGATGGGGTGTAGTCTACTTTCTAAGCTGCTATTGCTTGTACTGCCTTTGTGGCTAATAAAACACTAAATCAGCCGAGCTACACGACCTTTCACATCCCATCCAATCAGAGCATCACAGGATCAGAGAATAGAACAGTAAGGGAACACAAAGGCCATACAGTCCAACTCCTTCATTTTACAGATGGGGGAACTGAGGCACAAGGAGGTGGAGTGATTTTCCCAAAGTCACAGCCATCAGTCATATTCTCATTCCTTAACTGCTTCTAAAAATCGGCAGGATCTGCAGGGTTCTTCTTCTCTCCTTGGTCCTGGAAGATTCACTTAATTCACTCTGGGCCTGTCTTGGGCACCTTCCCCCCTTTGCCCTCTATCGGTCTACGAAGAAAATACCGGACCCAGGAATTCTGTGCGGCCTTGCCCTCATTCTCATTTTCTATCTTATGCAATAATAACCAGCTCAGTACTATCATTCCTATGCTAGCCACCTCCTGAATGAGACAGATATTTTTTTGACAAGGACAATGTGGGAATCTGTTTTGCTTGACTGTGCATGTTTGTTGGAGGGATTTTGTTTTTCCTTAATTTGTCCCCTTATCCCTCACCCTGCCAATTAGGGTAAGGGGTGGGGGAGGAGGAGAGAAAAGCAATTTTTGTTCATTAAAAAAATAAAAAAAATTAATATAAAATAATTTCCAATGCTACTGGAAAGAACTGTAGAGCTCTACTCACAATACCTGTGACAGCCTAGAAAACCCCTCCTGTCCATGGTCAACACTACTCTGTATTTGTTTTTTCAAAGTACACTCCTTGAGAGCAGAGATTTTCCTTTCATTTGTCGCTATAATCCCCAGCACCGAATACAGTATTTGGCACATAGCAGGTGCTTAAGTAAGACCTTGCTGATTGACTAGTGAGAGAGATTTCCATTTCCATTTCAGCTCACCACTCATGCCATCTGAAAGCTCTTCACTGAACACATAACATTCCCAGCACAAAATTATGACAGGGACCCTGCAAGCTATACAAAAGCATGTCACAATGGAGAGAGCTGGCCTGGGTTCATGTCCCATCTCTGCCTGACTGCGTGACCCTGGGCAAACCAGTTAACCTCTCAGGGATCTAGACAACCCTCTAATATCTATTTCCCCATGCTACTCATGACAAGGATTGCCTTTTCCTCGTCGCCAGAATAGCAGGTGTCCCTACAAGGGCCACATATATAATCCTTAAAACCTGTGGCATAATTCAGGTCTCATTCCCCTTCTGTGTCTCTGAATTGGAGCCAAAGTTGAATCCTGGGTTAGGGCCAGAAAAAGCAAGTTGACTCTTCTCACCACCGCCCACCTACCCACCATCAACACCCTCTGCCCACACTCCACCTTCCAGATCCTTCCTGTTCCAAGAATGGAGGCCATTTAGACTAACGAACTAATGAACAGGCTCATGGAAATGCTCAGGGTGAATTATCTTAATTCTTCTTCACATAGTCCTATATCCACAGAACCTATCTGCCGGTCACTCCAAATCCTCAGTCACTTTTTATTTTCAAAAAAAAATTTTTTTTATTAATGTCATTTGTTCTTACATTGCTGTCTTTTCTGGACCTAACCCCATCCCTGACTTGATCCCCCTCTTTCAACAAAGAAAGAGAGATAAGGAAAAATGACCAAGTCAGCAGCTAAGTCTGACAATGTATTCAGTATTCTGCTACAGTACTTTCTTCCCTACAAGAAGGGGTAGGGATTCCTATATTCAGGCACAGACATTGATAGCTTGAATGCTTAAACAGTCTTGACATCTGCCCAGGAAATTCCTTTTGACATATTGATCTTTTCATCTTATATTTGAAAAAAAATGAGGTCCAAGGAGTTTAAGTGATTTACCCACAATGACACAGGTGTTGGGGGGGAAGCAGGATTTGAACCCAGGGTATCTGACTCCAGAGCCCACCACTGACCCACACTGCCTCCTTAACACATTGCTATGAAGGATGAAGTGAGATTACAATTTTGCAAACCTTAGTGAAGAACATAATAGTTAGCTCTTATTGCTCTAGCCTAGACTTACCCTAGTCTCTGTGTAGACAGGGAAGATACAAACACAGGCATATTAAAAGGGTCTAACTCCCAAAGCAGGCAGGGATATGAGAAAGATCACTCACATCAGAACACCATGGCAAAATCTGATTAAATTCAATTCAGCAAAAATTTACTGAGACCCTACTCCATGCCAGGGGCACAGGGCTAGGCACTAAGGGTACCAAAACAAAAACTTAAGGTGTTGGGGGGAAGGGAGAAGAAAGGAAGGTGGTACACGTACACAGTTAAGTGCATAAAAAATCACATCATTTCAGAGTAGAATGGATCTTCTCTATTGCCCTAGCAAATGAAACATCATGACAGGCCTAGGGAACTGGAGATAGGAGGTAATGTTTTGAAGAAAGTCAGAGAACTTATGAAGCAGGATTCAGGAAAAGGGATACAGGTCATGCAAAGGCATAGTGATGGGAGATGGGATGTACTGTGAAAGGAACAGCAAAGAACATGGTTTGAGAAAGAGGAAGAAAACACGAAGAGGAGTAATGCATAATACGTCTGGAAAGGCAAGCTGTGATGGGCTTTCTAATCCAAATGGAAGAGTTTGTATTTTATTTTGACACAGAAGATGGTTCAGCAGGGGAGTGACATGGTCAGACACAAGCGGTCTGAAAATCACAGTAGGTGCTGAGTAGACAATGGATTGGGTGAGAGACTGGTAAAGCAGAGAGATCCATCGGATGGCTCTCACAGTACAAAGGTGGCAACCTCCGAATGGAGAGGAACAATATGAAGGCCGAAACAACGTCACCTGGTCACAGACTGAATAGGGTGTGAGGGAGAATGAAGGTTTTAAACCTGAGCTGCTGCCAGGATGGTGGAACCTTTGACAAAAACCCGGAAAGCTGGGAAAAGGGGTAGGTGAGTGCCATGGGGAAAAGAAGGGGAGGGAATAAGTTCTGCCTCAGACAGGCTGAACTTGAGAAATACAGGTGGAGATGTCCGACAGGCATTAGATGACGTGAGGATAGAACTCAGGAGAAAGAAGGGTGCCGTATATGGAGATTTGGGAGTCAGAAGCAGAAAGGATAATTAAGGCAAGGAAGCTGATGAGATCATCAAGGGAGAATAAAGTCAAGAGGGCCCAGGACAAAGCCCGAGGGCACTCCCACGCAGAGGGCTTCTATCATGGAAGAAGATGCAGAAGGAGTCTACAGATAGGGAAGAGGAGGAGGAGAACCAGGAGCCAATTGACAGAGAAACGAAAAATTATCAACCAAGTGGATCCCCAAACAGTTTTCATCATTCCCCTCCACCCAGCAAAATGTCACAAAAACCTAGGGAGGAGAAGGATCTAGGAGGAAAGAGTGGTTTAACAGTATCAAAAGCCACAGACAGATCAAAAAATTGGATTTAATAGTTAGGAGAAAACATTGCAAACTGCAATTTCCACAGGACCACCAGTGACGAAAAGAGATGATGGACTGATACATACAGACTCCAATGTCCATTTTTTTGTTTGGACATGGTTAATGTGGGAATTAGTTTTCCTTGACTATGTGCACATCTGAGGTAGATAGGTGGCACAGAAGTTAATACAACTGGAGTTAGAATCCCCCTCTTCAGTCACTTACTAACTGACCCTGGGCATTGTTGGTGAAGTTCAAAGGGGATAACCTGTGTGTGTGTGTGTGTGTGTGTGTGTGTGTGTGTATACATACACATATGTATTAACTATATATATATATTACTATATATATATAAAATATATATCTATATTACTATATATATATATTACAAACTTTAAAAGTGCTCTGTAAATTGGAGCTATTGTTTGTTACAAGGGTTTTCTTTTTTTTTTCTTTTTATAGAGTGATTAGAAAGTTGGAGGTCAAAATAGATTTTTGTTCATTTAAAAACATTTTTTAAAGAAAGTATATTTGCAAGGGATTGAGAAGTAGGGGCCATGTGTAAAGGCAATTTTTTCGAGGAGTTTACTGTAGAAAGGGAACCTGCCATGCACTCTTCAATCCAGTGACTCTGGCTTCCTGGTTGTTCCATAGCAAGAAATTCCATTTTCTGAACTCCAGGCATTTTCTGGGACTGTCCTCCAAGCCTGGAACGCTCTCGCTCCTCATCTCCACCTACTAGTTTCCCAGTCTTCCTTCAAGTCCTAGTTAGAAAATAGGCTTCCCTAGCCCCTCTTTATTCTAGTGTCTTTCCTCTGTTAATTATTTCCTCTTTATCCTACACATGGTTTTTTTGTCCATATTGTTCATTGCTTCCCCAATTAGATTGTAAGTTTCTTGAAAGAAGACTGTCCTTGACCTCTTTTTGCATCTCTAAGGCTAAGCACAATGCCTGGCACATAATAGATGCTTAATAAGTGTATACTGACCAGTTGATGAAGACTTGCAGGGATGGCAAGGTCTAGTGAAGGATGTTTTTTTTTCTTTCTTAAAGATGGGAAAGATTTGGGAATGGTTAAAGACAAAGGAGAAGGATCTCATTGATAAAGAATTCTCAAATTATTAACAAAATGGGCCCCAAAAGTTTTCATCATTCCCCTCCCAACCTCT
Organism: Bettongia penicillata ogilbyi; assembly: GCA_023548195.1. Taxonomy (NCBI): domain Eukaryota; kingdom Metazoa; phylum Chordata; class Mammalia; order Diprotodontia; family Potoroidae; genus Bettongia; species Bettongia penicillata. The sequence continues at coordinate 729,231 of JAJHZJ010000202.1, forward strand.
AGGTCCTCAGCTCTCACTAGGTTAAAGCCCCTCTTTCTCACCTGAGATATATATTGAGGAGTGTCCTACCATTACAGGATCAATTACAGTCTCTCCTCCTCCCTAGAGCTGTGGTATTCACTTCTTTCTAGACAGGCAGTTTTAGCCACAAATAACCAAATCGGTTTAGTTACACATGGCCTCTGCTCCCACACATACATACATATGTATCCATATATACATTTATTTATACACATATACATGTGTACACACACACACACACACACACACACACACTTAGAGGCCAGTTCCAGGCAACCAAAACACCAGCAAGACCAGCAACCTTAGGAAGAGACCCAGCCAACAACCTGTCTCTCCAGTCCACAAGACACCTGTCTCTTCTCATCATGATTCCCAGGTTGATAAATTCATCCTATTAGGAAAAGAGAAGGGCAACAAGTGCAGGGTTCTTACTGCTTGTTCCAGACCACCAACACCCTACAAGTTAGTTGTGACTCCAGACAAAAGATAGTGTAGAATAATTGTTAAACTAGAACTGGATTAAAAGACAGAAGATTTGGCCTCTAGTCCCAGGAGTGCTAATAGCCAGTGCTGTAGCCCTGGGCAAGTCATTTAACACCTAGGGAAAAAATATCTGCCCTGTCTGCCACCCAGGATTATTAAAAGGACCAGGTGAGATCAAGGATATGAAAATCCTTTCAAAAGAGCTAAATAACTTGAAAGCTTATTCAGACCTATAACATATGCCAGAAACCCCCTACGTTAGGCTATTCCAACCAATATTTATTTACATCAATGGGTTGGGGAGGGAATTTCTTAGGTATTGAGTAATTTGGTCTGTTCTTACCACCACTACCACCACCACCACTGCCAATAATTTTTGCCACTGCCCTATTTCAATGAATGAATGAATGAAAAAACATTTATTAAGCATTTACCACATACTCAGAGTGGGGGTGCTAGATGGTGCAGTGGATAGAGTTCCAGTCCTAGAGTTTGGAAGACTCATCTTTTTAAGTTCACCAGGCCTCAGACACCAGCTGTGTGACCCTGGGCAAGTCACTTAACCCTGTTTGCCTCAATTTCCTCACCTACAAAATGAGTTGGAGAAGGAAACGGAGAAGCATTCCAGTGTGTCAAAAATATCCCAAATGAAGTCACAAAGACTCTGACATGACTGAACATACATGCCTAATGGCTGTTTCTTTCGAATTGCTATCTGGATTACAGATATCTTTTTGGAAAAGCCATTTCACAAAAGGAAGAAAAAAAAACCTGGGAAAAAGGAAACTCATGTCAGTATATGCTAACCTGTAGGAAGGCCTTTGAAGAAAGCCCAAACGGCCCAGACTCAGGAGGTCCATGGAACTGCCTCGAAATTTTTATGAAGAAGAAGGATTGACAAGGCACAGATCCAACCTCATTTCATAATGAGGCCCAAGCAAAGATGAGCAGAAAAATCAAGAGTAGTTATTTTTTATAAAAACTTTAAAAAAAAAAGCAGTGTTCCTTGCACATGTACAATCTATGAAGAATTGCTTGCCTTCTCAGGAAGGGGGAGGGGAAAAGAAGGAGAGAATTTATAACTCAAAATTTTTAAAGACAATTTGAACAATTTAAAATTCATTAATAAAATTTAATTTAAAACAATTAAAATTGTTTTCACATGTTACTGGGGAAATAAAATTTAAAATAAATTTGAAAAACTAAAATAAAAAGCAACATCCACTTCAAGAGGAGAGTTAGAGGAAAGCTGGTCTCACTGCTATTGATAGAAAAGGATCGCGAGGGTTTTAAGACTTGGACAGCAGCGCTGGGCAGGAGGAACAACAGCCCAGCCTGGTATAAAAGAGACAAATCCCAAGTCACAAGCCCTGGGTGACAGTCCTGCCTCTGATACCTCCTCGCTATGTCACTATGGGTAAGTCATCTAGCCTTTCAATCTCAGTTTGATTATCTGGAAAATGTTGGTGACACTTGGATCACCGGTCTCAAAGCGAACAAAGTGCTTTGTAAGCCCTGGAGTGCCACAAAAAGGTGAGCTATTACCAAAGTTATCTCAGAAACAGTCTCACGACTCAGTGACTGGGTCTTTCTGTGTTGAAGGCAGGGAAACAAAGCCTCTCACGCTTGAGCCAGCTAACTCAGTGTTGTAGCATTCTGGAAAGGACCTGTTCCTCCCGTCTACCTACTGCATTTCTATCCTGACCTTGGAGGTGACTACGCCAAGAAAAACAAAAGGGAATAATGACTTAACCTAGACAAGTTCAAAGTAGTTTCATTTTAGCAAGTCACAGAACAGGAAAAGGAAAGGGAAAAAAAGAAGTCCCATATGGAAACAGGCCATGTCAGCTTTTAGCATGTTTGCCCTAAAACTGAATTCTACTTCCCAGCTCTGGAGAGAAATGCTCTTTAAGGTAAGGATTTGATTAGTCAAGTGCCAGAGACTGGCCCACATTTTTATCTTCACCCTCTGTCTTAGCATTAGTTGTACTACTCTGGGTAAGTCTTAACCTGCTTAAGCCTCAGTTAAACTAGATGAACTCTTGAGATGAACTCCTGTTGTTCTACTGTTGTTCAGGACATGGACATGGATATGGACATCAATTATGACCCTATGCCAGGCCCTTCTATCCTCCACTATCTCCCTAAGTCTGTCCAAGCTCATGTTCTTTGCTTCCATGACACCATCTATCCATCTCATCCTCTTCCATCTCCTTCTCTTTTTGCCTTCAATCTTTCCCAACATCAGTCTTTCCCAATGAGTCCTGTCTTCTGATTATATGGCCAAAGAATTTAAGCTTCTGTGTTTGTCCTTCCAATGAATAGCCTGAACTAATTTCTTTGAGTATTGACCGATTTGACCTCCTTGCTATCCAAGGTACTCTCAAGTCTTCTCCAACACCACCACTCAAAAGCGTTGACTCTGTGGCACTCGGCTGTCCTCATGGTCCTATTCTCACAGCCATGCATTACTACTGGAAAACCACCGATTTGACTATATAGACCTTTGTTGGCAAGATGATAGCTGTGCTTTTTAGTATGCTGTCCAGATTTGCCATAGTTTTCCTTTCTAGGAGCAAACACCTTTTAATCTTATGCCTACAATTGCCATCTGCAGTGATATTTGAGCCCAAGAACATAAAATCTGACACTGCTTCCATTTCTTCTCTCTCCACTTGCCAGGAAGTGATGGAACCAGTTGCCATGATCTTAGTTTTTTTCTTTCTTAATGTTAAGCTTCACGCCAACTTTCACACTCTCCTCTTTTACCCTTATCAAGAGACTTCATCACTTTCTGCCACCACAGTGGTATCATCTGCATATCTGATATGGTTGATGCTTCTCCTGGCAACGCTAATTCTAGCTTTTGATTCATCCAGCCTGGCATTTCACATGATGTACTCTGCAAATAAGTTAAATAAAAAAGGTGACAATATGCAGCCTCCTTGTACTCCTTTTCTAGTTCTAAACCAACCAGTTGTTCCATGTTCAGTTCTAACTGCGGCTTCTTGACCACATATCTCTCAGTGATTAATAATCCTTTCTCTAAATATTAAAAAACTATCCCTTGAATAGGTCCTAGAATTTGGGGAAAATCAAAGCAAAACTCAGTGGCCTAGAGTTTGCAGACTCCTTTTTCTGAAAACTTGGGACAACATCTGCTAATCTAGCTATTTTGCTGTCAAAGATTTTCAATCTATCTCTGACAGTGGCTCAGTAATCGCATCCTCTAGATCTTTCAGTACCCCGGGATTTAGCTAATGCTATTGATAACAACTGACATTTTAAATTATTAGTAACAAAAATAGCTAGCGTTTACATATTGTTTTAAAGTTTGCAAAAACACTTTACAAATATTACCTCATTTTATCTTCACAACCACCCTGGAAGGAAGGTGTCATTATTATGCCATTTTATAGATGAGGAAACTGAGGCAGGGCTTAAGAGATTTTCCCAGGGTCAGAGTACCTGAGAATGAATTTGAACTCAGGTCTTCCTCACTCCAGGTTTGGAGTTCTAGCCACTGTACCACTCTTATTAAGCGCTTTCAAATTTAGAGGACTTTAAAATAAGACATCATCTCTACCGGCATCCTACAGCAATCCTGTGAGTACAGTTGTAGTTCCCATCTTCACCTGGGTCTAAACACTTCAATTTACTGAGGGGAACTGGACAACCTTCGTCATCTCTTCTCCATTATCTTTAGTGTCAGCTCCTATAACCTGTTTTGTTTTGTCCTTCCTAATGTGAAGTTCCCTCTCCTTAGAATAAAAGGATCACAGAAATACAGCTAGAAGGGACCTTAGAAGCAATCTAGGTTCATCTGCACCCCCATTTTACAGGCGAGGAAACTGAGCCTAGCGAAGCTAAATGATCTGTCCAAAGTCACACGGACACTGTCAAAGGTAGAATCACAAGGAAACCCCAGGTCTTCTGACTCCAAAGCCAGTACCCCGCCTCCATATCACCACAGAGAAAGAAAGCAAAGGACCAGGTAGCTCAGTCCATTGCGGGTCCCTGTTATCGCTATTCCATACAATTGAGTAGAAGTCCTATCCCTTGCTCAATCTTCCTCTTGTCCTTAACTTGGCTGAAAAAGTTCCTCTTGCCTTGTTCATTCACCACCAGTTCTGCCTCATTTCCCTTTCCCTTCTTTATATCCAGTTTCCCCTCCTTCCTTCCCACAAGAAACATCAAATCCTCTTAGGGCTGCCTATATTTTCCTAGCTTCTGACTCTTCAAAATATGTCTTAGAGATAAAAAAAAATTATGAAGTGCAAAATGGATAATTTTGATTACATTAAATTGAAAAGTTTTTGCACAAACAAACCCAATACAACCAAGATTGGGGGGAAACAGAAAACTGGGAAAGAATTTTTGCAACTAGTGTCTGTGATAAAAGCTTCATTTCTAAAATACATAGAGAACTGAGTCAAATGTACAAGAATACAAGTCATCATCTAATTGATAAATGGTCAAAGGATATGAACAGGTTTTCAGAGGAAGAAATTAAAGCTATCTATACGAAAAAATGCTCTAAATCACTATTGATTAAAGAGATGCAAATCAAAACAAGTCTGAGGTACCACATCACACCTATCAGATTGGCTAACATGACAGAACAGGAAGATGACAAATGTTGGAGAAGATGTGGGAAAGTTGGAACACTAATTCACTGTTGGTGGAGTTGTGAGCTGATCCAACCATTCTGGAGAGCAATTTGGAAATATGCCCGAAGGGCTACAAAAATGTGCATACCCTTTGACCCAGCAATAGCACTACCAGGACTGTATCCCAGAGAGATCATAAAAATGGAAAAGGGTCCCACCTGTACAAAAATATTTATAGCAGCTCTCTTTGTGGTGGCCAAAAACTAGAAATCAAGGGGATGCCCATAAATTGGGGAATGGCTGAATAAACTGTGGTATATGAATTTAATGGAATACCATTATGCTATAAGAAATGATGAACAGGAAGACTTCAGAGAGAAAAGACTTAATGAACTGATGCTGAGTGAAAGGAACAAAAGCAGGATAACTTTGTACACAACAACAACCACAGTGTGCAAGAAATTTTTCTGGTAGACTTAGTACTGCATTGCAATTCAAGGACCTAAAGAATTCCCAATGAACTAGAGGCAAAATGCCTTCCACATCCAGAGAAAGAGCTACAGAATTTGATTGCAGAATGAAACAGATCATTTTCTTTTGTATTATATTTTATTTTGGTTTGTTTTATGATTTCTCCCATTCATTTTAATTCTTCCCTGCAACATGACTAAGGTGAAAATATATTTAATAGGAATGTATGTATAGAACCTATATAAAACTGTACACTATCTTAGGGAGGGAGGGGAAAAAAGTATAAGATATATGGAAGTGATCGCAGAACACTGAAAACAAAATAATTTAGTTTATAAAAAAAACTAAAAAGAACAACCAAAAAAACTGTCTTTTCCAGAACTCCCCAGCCCCACCCAAGTCCCCAAACTTGTTGAAGAAATAAGATCTCCCTCCCATCCACTCTCTTCAAGGCTCAAAAGGGAATCAAACACTGAATTTCCAAAGTTAAGGGAGAAAAAAAAAAGCCTTTGTCAGGTCTGGAGAATTGCCAATACTGTCTGGAGTCTACACTTTGTGTGTCACAATCCCTTCTTTGGGAAAAGAACCAGAGAAAAAGGGAAAAGTGAGAGAATCAGAGAAAACAAGAAAGTTTGCTGGAGAGAAGGAGAGAGGAAGAATGAAAGAGTGGGAGAGGGAAAGACACAGAAACGGAGAGACAGAGAGGGAGAAAGAGGCAACACAGGGGGAGACATAAGGCTGAGAAGCAGAGATGAGGAGAGAGGGAAAGGGGGAAGATCATCATGTGAGAGGGGGAGAAGGAGAAAGACAGATATGGAGGGGGAGAGGGGAAGAGAGAGGAGGGGGGAATAGAGAAAAAAAGAGAGAGCAACGAGGAGAGAGAGAGAGAGAGAGAGAGAGAGAGAGGAGAGAGAGAGAGAGAGAGAGAGAGAGAGAAGACAGAGACAGATGAGAGAGAGAAATGAGAAATGGACAGCCATTCCTTTCCTCAGGCAGAGCCTTCCTTTGGGAAAGAGACTAAAGACTTTACATTAGGGAAGGGGAAGTCAGTCCCATTCCTGGTCATGTGCTCTTTCTGCTGGCTGGAATCTGAGGCTCATGTTCGTAACATTTAATGTGGGAATAGAACTGAGCTCCCAGGCCCCTGGCCCTTTCTGGTCAGCGCAGGCCTAAGAATCTGTGGGAAGCCCACAACCTCGGAGGTTGCCTAAGGCTCCTGAAGCTTTCTCAGGCATTCCTGGGTTTGGATATGGCCTCTCTCTTCCCTCACCCCTCTCCAAACATTGGACAGATGCCCAATTGAGTCTTTCTTTATTTCCACATTTTCCCAACTCAGTATAAAGACACAGCTGAGTGGGTGAGGTCTACAGATACTCCCAGGGCCCAGGGGAAAAAAAGAAAAGAGAGAAAAACATACTGAAGGGTCTGTTTCCAGTCCCAGAGTAACCAAGAGGATATTGGAAAATGTGCTGGGGGAGTGGGAGGGGGGGGGAAGAGGAGAAGAAAAAGTAAGAGAGTGGCTCAGTGAGTTCTGTGAGTTTTCAATGACTCCAAAATAGCTGTGACAAAGGCACAATCCTAGCCACAACAAATGGAAAGCTGAGAACCAGAAGTAGCTGCCCATTCGCTGCTCCTGCAAATCTCCATCTTGTCCCTCTGAAGACTTCCAAAGAAAATGCACACAGGCCTTTTTTGTCTTTGCTTTTCTCCGATACCCTCCAGACACAGGACTCTCTGATCTTTCCTTAAGCCTACCGCAGCTTTTCCTTCTACTTTCCATTTAATTCATCAAAAGAGACAAATAAAGGAATGGCAGACATCTATTCTTTTTAAGAGATGTGTTGTGAAAGAGCTGTGTTTAAATCTATTTTTGACAAATCACTTTTTTAAAGTATTAAAGGAACTTTTACTTAAAAGGATGTCCTAATTTCACTTTCCATAAGAGTGGTTTTCATATGCTGAGTTTTCTTGGGATACACTAGTCGCTTAAATGTAAATAATGGCTTTCCAGCCTGAAAAGTAAAGGAATGGGGAAGACGGTATGAAATCCATCGTTTGGAGGTTAAATAAGGTGAGCTTTCATCTTCCTTCACTTACTGACATGGCTGAGCAAGCTCTACTTACTTAGACTGTACTCCCTCCAAAAATGTCCACCCGCATCACTCGCATTATAAGCTTCCAAGAGTTGTGAGGTAAGTACTTTAAAACCTTAAATGGCTACAGAAATCGAGCTATTATTCTTAGAGCAATGACAAATGGAAAGACTCCTTGTTCTGGAGTTAGGGAAACTGAATTTGAATTTGGGCTCTACCTGTGTGACTGAACTTGATGCATCATTTCCCCACTGAGAGAAAAAGGGAAGAAAAATATTGGAACTAGAGGACCTGGAAGGTTTCTTTCAGTGTGACAGCTCACAATTTTATGACTCTAACAAAGAGCAAAAAATTTCCCATTTGAAGGAATGAGTCTTCAACCGTGATTCCTAGCAAATAAAATCCAAATTCCTTAGCTTACCCTTCAAAATCTAATTCTTCAGTTTCATCTCACACAGTGCCTATACATTCTACTCAAAAAGAACCGTTCTCATTCAGGTCTTGGGCTCTCCTTAATTTCATGACTGCCCATGTCATTTTCTCATGCTAAAAAATAAGGCCTCTTCCACTTGCTAAACAACATTATCCATCCTTCAAGACTAAATTCAAATGTCATCTCTTTTACACTCCCCTTCCTTGGTTTCCCCTAGTCGGAAATTCCTTTCTTCCTTAGATCTTGAATAGCAATTTGTTTGTACCTTTAGACAGGGAATTTCTTTGTATTCCTAACATGTAGCATAGTGCATACTCTGTAATAAGTGCTTTAATAAACACTTATTGTCTTGTTTTGCATTAATGTTACACATTATAATATTTCTACATCCTAGGAAGGAACATGGTTAAGCATTGAACAAGTTGGATGGGTTGGAATCTGTAATTTGGAGAGGATACCCACATCAATTTAAAAAAAAAATCATAGATCCAGTTGAGTATATGTCATACATCATACATCAGTAAATTTCATTAATCCCCTAGCACCAAGCATAGTATTTTGTATTCAGTTGGTACTAAAAAATATTTATTATATTCTAAAATCTACCCAACCTCTCTGCTGGCTCCAATCTCACATCTCCAATTGCCTTTCAGACATCTCCAACTGTACATGCAGTACACATCTTAAACTCAACATGTCCAAAATGGAACTCATTATCTTCCGCACTAAATCTTCCCTCCCTCCCATGTTTCCCTGTTACTATAAAGAGCACCATCATCCTCTTGTCCTCTAGGAACTTACAATATAAAGATCTGCAATTTCCTCTCTGTATGCTACAAATGTGGTAACTGTCTCCATTAAAAAGGATCACAGATCATCTAGAACATATAGCCTTAGAGAGTTGTTTCAGGGAAATAAGTGGTTGACTTTTAAAGAACTATTGATCTTTTATTTTTATATAACCTACATTTTTCAGCATATTTCCTCCCTTCAACTTCCATAAAGCTATCCCTTTTAATGAACAATAAAGATGGAAAAAAATAGTTCAGGAAAACTAGCCAAATCCAGTGTCACGTGCAATGTTCTAATATCACCGTCAACCAATTTTGTAAAATGAAGACAGATACATTCTCCTTTCCATTTTGGGGGGCCCAAACTGTATCACCCTAATTTCACAACATTCCATTATTTTATTCTTGTCCCTATTTACGTTTTTGAGGTCACTGTGTATACTGTTTCCTGATTCTACATATTTCACTTTGCATCAGTTCAGAAGTCTTTCCAATGCATTTCTGAATTCGTCTTTTTCATAGAGCTCAATACTATTTCACTATATTTATGTGACAGCACAATTTGTTTAGTCATTCTCTAATTGATGGACAAATCTGGTTCTTTGTGACTGGAAGATACTACCAAGACCTAAAGTCAGAATCCTAAAATCTTGTCCAAGCCTCTTATATTACAATGGAGAAAACTGAAGTCCAAAGAGATCCAGTGACTTTCCCAAAGTCATACCAGATTCCACATCTCTTGACTCCCAAGTTCTACATTTTAAAAACAATTTCACTAAAGGAAAATACTATTATATTCATAAGGGGAAGAACAGGGTTAACACTAGTTCTCACCCCCCACTAAGATTGACCACAGTGAATCATAGCAACGTTGCTATGAAAATAGCTGGACTCAGACTGTCTCCTCCCCTTACCCCCTTTTAATCTGGCACCACATCCCTTTTCTGTGGGTTTTTCTGTGTGGTTATATCTACTGAGCTACATATCTTGGTAATAGCTGGGAAAGAATCCAAGAGCATTCCATACAGATGACCTTTCAAACTGGAATGGAGGATGTAGAGGGCAGGACTGGGTCAAAGGACCTCATCTACTGACCAAAATAATCAGCATCCCTGAAAGGGGGATTCCTAAGGCAGGTATTCTTCATTCAAGTCTATATACAAATAGAAGTAATAGTGTTTGTATCTATCTCATCAAAACTGCAGTTTGTCCCTCAGCTCTTAAAAGCTGTCATTCTCGTGTTCTCTCTCCCCACCCCTCTCCCTTCCCCTCCCCCTCCCCCTCTCCCTCCCCCTATTTTCTGGTTCAAAGGGAAAGGAAAAGGATCTGGTAACAGAGAGTTGCTGAATGCTGTCCAGGGAGTCCTCAACTTTATGGAGAGCTGCTTAAATATGGCCAGCTCTTAATTATTCTGCTAAGGATGAACCATGTTCTTTCCACATCTTCCTGTTTCCTTCTTTACCTACTCTTTGGCCATACGAATGCTCTGACACACACTTCTGAGAAGGTATTTAAGGATAAGAATTAGACTGCAGGGGTGGGGAACCTTAGGTCTTGAGGTCACATGTGACCCCCTAGGTCCTCAAATGTGGCCCTTGGACTGAATTTAAACTTCACAGAACAAATCCTCTTAATAAAGAATTTATTATGTAAAACTTGGACTCAGTCAAAAGGCTGCACTTGAGGACCTAGAAGGCCACAGGTCCCCCACCCCTAAACTGGAGGATAAATCTGCTCCGGTCTACTCCTGGTTGGTAATTCTGGTTTTCCAGGGGAGGAATTATCTGTAGGTTTCCAATTAGTCAAGCTATGGCTATTCCTTAAAGTCAGATATAAATGAGAATTGGATGTAAGACTCAACTTTAAAAAAAAAATCTAGCCTTGGAGAGCAGGGGGAGGAGTGTGGTGAAAACACACAAGTGGAAGAGAGAAGATGAAGGTTTCAGTGCCCTCTCTGACATTAATTAAGTTGTGTGACTCTGGGCAAGGTATTTCTCCTCTTCAGGCCTTAGTTTGCTCCTCTGTAAAATGAAGAGGTTGAACTAGCTTTTTGAGGGGCCTTTCAGCTCGGACATTCTAGGATTTTATGGTCTGGAGACCCTGTCTCAGGCCAGTCTTGGCTATGTTCAAGATCTTAGATATTTTCCCATAGCAGCCAATGTCCTTCTGGCCCCACAGAAAAGGTCACTGTGAACAAGTATTTGTTGTACAAGTAAAGAAAATGATGCCCAGAATAATGTGGCAGCAGAGGATAAGGACAGCGTTGGAATTATTAATATCTATTCATCTAAGGCAGGCTCACTACCAGCTACAAAAGGTGCCTCAAGAACAAATGATTTTCCTGCTGGTAGGAGTCATGTACTGGGCCTGATCTACCAAGTCCCCTTATTCAAAAGGGGAAAAGATAAGCTAAAACTGCTACCTTTCCACTCTGTTAGGCCATATTCATTAACCCTAAGGTTTCCAAGCAGAAGAATGTGTAATTCACAATACCTGAGAAGTTAGCCCTTTTCTAGGAAAAAGGTGCATGGAAACATCACATAGTCTATTTAATTCAGTAGATCTACACCACAGAAAACCCTTCAAGTTGATCCAATAACAACTTCAAACAGCAAAGGACATAACAACATGGAAAGAAAGCAGAAGGAAACTGTCCTGCAGACACAAAAAGTGAATTTACCCATCAACACTGAATACTGAAGAACACTTTGGTTAATCAATCAATATTTATTAAATATTTACTGTGAGCTAAGCACTGAGGGAGAGGGAAAATTTAGATTAAGCCTCAGGGGATTTACAGCCCTCTTCAGAACTGCCCTATTTCTGCTGAGGGCACCAACCTTGGAGTCAACCTTGATTCCTCCCTCTCCTCTGATGTCTCCTATCCCATCAGCTGCAAAGTCTTGTTGATCCTACCTCAGTGATCTCAGATCCATCCCTTTCCCTTCACCCATGCGGTCCGCCAGCTCTTTCAAAGCCCAGTCCCCTCTCGTCAGGACCAATATATTAGTCTGTCCCTCCTGTCTTCTCCCCTCTCTACTCCATTCTCCACACAGCTGCTCAATTGATTATCTTAAATCAGTAAGTATTTGTTGAGAGCCTTCCACGAACTGGGTACTACAGTCAAGCTCGGGGAGACAGAAGGGTAAAATCCAAACAATCTCTGCTTTCAAGCAGCTTGCTGTCCAGGGAAAGAGCACATACACATAGTCAGATCTCATTGGATGGGGAGGATGGGAGGAAGATAGAAAAAAAGGAGGCACTGTGGCTGAGTATTGTAGGAAACTATGGATTTCAAAAAGTGGGAGGACATTCCAGGCATGGGAAACAGCCAGTATAAATGCACAAAGGAAGTTAAAGGAATGGATTATATGGAGTACAGCAAGTAGATGGGTCTGGTTACAGTGTCGTATGGGTGAAAGGGAGAAATGTGTGTTAACAAAGCCTGGAAAGGTAGGTTGGTGCCAGAATGCAAAGGGCTTCAAATTCCAAAGTATTCCTATGTAGGCATTTTCTTTATTTTAAAAATAAATTTGCCTAGATCTTTTTTGTTTTCATATTACCTCCATTTTCTCTGGTGTCTCTCATCCACCTCCCAAAGAGTCATCCCTTTACAGCAAAGAACAGGAAAGAGAGGAGGAAAACAGTGCTGCAAAACTAACCAGCCAATCAGAAAAGTTGACATGATCTGTCCTGTTCCACACCCAGAGTCCCTCTCCACCTCCCACCTTGCAAAGGAGTAGAAAGTGATATGACTTCTTACTATCTCTCCTTTGTGTTCCAGCATGTGGAACATAATATATTTGTTACAGTGTCACAGTTTTGAGTTCTGATTGCTTTGCTGTGGTTCTGTCTCATTACGAGGTGGTAGTCATTGTATGGATATCATTTCCCGGTTCTGCTGGCTTCATTTACATTAGTTTACTTAAGACTTTCCAGGATTCTCTGTAGTTATCATATCCATCATTTCTTGAAGCACAATGTTACATGACATTCATATAACATGATTTGGTTTGCTACTCTGTGTAATGATTTTAAATAAGAAATGGAAACGTTCTGTGAAATATACCATGAGGCAACAGATTAACTTGTGATCACTCTGGATCTGAGTTCTTTATAATTTTTCAATGCGATTTGTGCTATAAGCTGCATGAGGGGCAAGGACTGTTTGTTTTTCTTAGTCTCATCAACTGGCATACAGGAGGTGCTTAATTAATGCTTGTTGAATCGATGAGTGAACTCTTTTTGCCAAAAAACACCAAAGCTTTGGTGGTTGATACTCTGATGATAAATCACATTTGCCTACACTGGCCATCAGGTAACAAGCATACCGTCTATGCTGCATCCTACTTACCAGCATGGGAAAACCAGCCAGATCTTATTCCCATAAGAATCTATTCCAAGAACCCAGGGAGTCACTTCTGTACCACTAAAAGGGTTTTATTGGATGATTATACATACATACATACATACACACATACGTAGATGACAGACTGGATTTGTAATTTCATTGGTTAAAGGGAATGTCTTGATATGGAAACCAATGTAGCCTGGCATTTTTTTTTTCCAAATTAAGAGAGCTGCCTATGGCACTGGCAGCTTAAAAGATTAGTTCTAGGATTATAGTCAGTGTGTGTGTGTGTGTGTGTGTGTAAGATTGAACTTGAACTTGGGTCCTCCTGACTCTGAGGACAGCTCACTATCATTTTACACTATGCTGTCTTGCATACGCATATACACACATATCATATATGTATAAATATAACTATCTACAGTGAAGTACACAACTGACTTCATTTTAATTAGCAGTCAGATCCCAGCTCTCCTAATTACCAGGTCACACCTTTTTCTACTATCTACATAGCCTCCCCAGACCAGTTTCAAAAGCTGCTAATGCTCCACTTCAGTGCCTTGAAAGATTCTGGATAAGACATCACTACAAGGAAATTATATAGTAATGGAATCTGGAGCAAATCATTAAACCATGAACTCAATTTACAACATCGTATATGCAAATGTTTTGATAGAAACTATGTTTACATACATTAAGTCAGGCCTTCTCCCTCTTACCCATCCCTAAGTCTCACCCCTAATTTCTTAAGCATATTTATTCCCAGAAACTTTTTCTCCTCCTGCCTTTCTATGCCATTCCAAAGTCCTTCCTACAGCAAGGTCCAAGAAATCAGGCATTTCAGATAAGACAATGTCCTTCCAGTGCTCTTCCCTTCCTGGCCTTCCCCATATATCACAAAGACTTCTCTCCTTTTGGTCTCTCCAGTTACTTCAAGACATCAAACTACCTCTATTAGCACAGACACCTGGCAGAGCTTGCCCTGACTAGCAGTCAGGAAAATGACTTGGTTCTGTTATTGACTCATCATAGGTCCATTCACGGAACTTTCTCACTCCCTCATGTCTGCCTCATGGCTTCCATCAAGTCTCAGCTGAAGTCTTACCTGTTGCAAGAAGCCCATCCTGAAGCCCCTGTAATCTCAGTGTCTTTTTTCTGTTGATAATCTCCAATTTATCCTGTGTATATTTGGTACATACTGTTATTTTCAAGTTGTCTCTCATTAGACTGTAAATTCCTTGAGAGCAGAAACTGTTTTATGTCCTTCTCTGCTGTATCCCCAGCCTTTAGCATCGTGGCTGACACACAGGAGACGCTGAAAGGCTTGCTGACTGACTGGACAAGTCATCTCATCTCTCTGGGCCTCAATTTACTCTAGTGTTGTTAAAACTAGACCTATTTGTGAGACTTCTTCCAACTCCAAGAGTGAGGCCAGAAAGGGAAGCTTTCTAAGGCTGCAATGACAGGCATGCTTGGCACATATACAGTAGGGCACCTCCTCTTGAAAGCAGACCAGAGAAAGTAGGGCAAATGTTCCTTCACCACCAAACATAAAACATGCATATCTGATATGCTTAAATCCCATTTTTTTCAGGTACTCAATGTCCCAGGACCTAAACTGTCCTAAGACCTGGCATCCCCATCTCCCTACACAAATCTAGCAATCTAGCACCTGATAGGAACCCCACTGATGTAACTAACACAGTATGATGCAAATATATTCCATTAAAACAAACCTCTTGTATCCACCCTGCTGCACCACGACCAGCTATCTCAGAAAGTTCTTCAAGCATTAACTAATGAACCTTAGGACCCCTAAAGGGAATTAGAAAATGTAGGTACCACTGAAGCAAGTAGCTTTGGACAGAATATCTTCACAACACCCAGCAGAACAAATGTTCCTCAAAGGTAGGCACTGTTTCGGATTTTGGTTTGGTTTTTTTTTTGGTAACCACAGAGATTAATCCGGTGGTTAGCGCGTAGTAAGCATTTCAAAAACACTTATTGAATTGAATATTGTCTACTTTCTGAGGCCTAGCTGCCATGATAATAAGGTTTTATAGATAGGTAGGTAGACAGGCAGACAGAGAGAATGACAGACAGATGCCTATCAATGTAGATGGCCAACTCATCCAAGGAAATGAAAAACCCATCAATATCTTCCTAATCTCAGATAGTCTTCTAGATATCTGACCAGTTAAACCACTTTCCCATGGTCCCTGGGTTAGTATGTGTCAAAGGCAGAACTAACCTTAAGGAGGCTAACGCTCTAATCATTATATCATGCTGCACCTAAAAGCATAGAGTTTTTTTTTTTTCAATGTTTTAACATTTTTATTTAAAGTTTTGAGTTCCAAAATGCTGTCCCTCCTACCTCTCACACTGGTTGTTTCTGGTCAAAACAACAACTCTGAGGCTCCTGCCCCTCCCAGCTTGATTTAATTATTTTTTTCTTTTCTATTTAAAGGGGCCATCCCCTGACTACTTTTTAAAGAGGTCTAATTCACTGAATGGGCATTATGTCACTTTAAGTGAGTACCTGAAAAGGTCTTAGCCTAAAAGGCCAAGGTCTCCCATTGTATCCTAGGCCTTTTCCAGTTATCCTGATAAATACCTACCTGGTCACTAGATCCAGATGGCTCAGAATGAGAAAGTGAGGCTGATGACCCTGTATAGCCCTCCTTCACTCAAAACAAAGTCAAGTGCAAGTCATATCATCATTTCTCTGATGCCATGGTCTTCTTCAAAAATGAAGGCCAAACACAACCTCTCACCCCACTCCCAGACAGTAAGCAATCAGATATAGGTTCTATAGACACACACACACACACACACACACACACACACACACACACACACCTATATACACACATTCTATATATGCAATTATGTAAAACATTCCTATATTAGTCATTTTGCACAATAAGACTAGAAAGACAGAAAGAAAGAAGGAAGGGAGGAAGGAAGGAAGGAGCAGGAAGGAAGGAAGTAAGAAAATAGCATACTTCAGTCCACATTCAAATAATATCAGTTCTTTCTCTAGAGGTGGATAGTATTACTTCAGCATGTCTTTTGAGATTGTCTTGGATCACTATATTGCTGAAAATGGAGAACTCATTCACAATACTTCATCAAACAATACTACTGTTACTCTGTACAACTTTTTCCTGGTTCTGTTCACTTCACTATGCATCAGTTCATGTAAGTCTTTAAAGGTTTTTCTGAAATCATTCTATTTGTCATTTCTTACAGCACAATAATATCCCATTATAATCATATACTACATTTGTTTCCCCAATTTTAGTCATTCCTCAGTTGATGGGCATCCCTTCAATTTCCAATTGTTAGTCACCACAAAAAAGAGCTGTAAAGGTATACTTTTTTAAAAACAGCTTTCTGGGTCACCAACACGAGAGTCCAAAATTATGTGGGGAGGGAACTAAATTAATCGGAGCCTGTGCAAAAGTGTCTCTAAATGATCCCTCCTCAAGACCAGCAGTGACCCTTCTCTCCAAAGTTCTGTGAATCCACCTTACACACTTCTGGATTCACTTTCTATAACAGCTTTATAAATACATGTTTAGCCTTCCTTCTAGATTATAAGCTTTTAGAGAGGCAGCTAGGTGGTGCAGTGGATAGAGCACTGGCACTAGAATCAGGAGGACCTGAGTTTAAATATGGTCTCAGACACTTAACAACAAAACCAGACACAAATAACATATACACACACACACATACACACACACACACACACACACACACACACACACACACACACACAACCACCAAGCTTCTAGGGAGCAAGGATCCTACTTCACTTTGAATGTGCACCTCCGACCTAAAACATCAAGGGCACTTGGCAAATGTCCGATAAATTCAATCTAATGACTTCCTTACCTAAGCCACAATCAAGAGATTCCTGTGTCAGAGAATTATTATCTTGTTCCTTTCACTGTCTCCTGTCCCCTGACACTAAACCCAAAGGCTATGCCCTGTACTGTGCTCATTTCTGCTTAATATTTCTCCTTAAAAATAAACTCTATTCCCTCAACTAAGCTGAAAATTCTTGAGAGACTATGTGGCATAAAATGGAAGCACTCCAGTCAATATCAGAAAACTTGGGCTTGAGCCCTGATACCAGTAGAGTGACGAGCAAATCACTTCTCTGGATATCTCAGTTTCCTCACCCAGAAAATGGGACAACTGGTCCAGATGATTTCTGTGGTCTAACTCTAATAGTATAAAGAATTCTAACTCACTTCCAAAGCCAGAACAGCTTTAACAAGACACCAAGATCTAGAATGGTATTAGATAACATGAGACACAAGAAGCAACTGATTCTCTTTCCCATCTCCCTGTACCCTTCTCTTTTACTCCTACATTTGTTCTTTAATATCTGGCTATTTTATGTTATTTTCCCAAATCTCAGAAAAAATGGCTCTTTGCTGCTGCCTCTTAATTGGTTTCCTAATCTATTTTTCCTGCTGTTTAGCTTTCCTCTTGCCTAACAACATCATTTCTTTCCCTGCAGGAATGAGACACCCCAGTCCATTATCACATTTACCCAAGCATCACGCACATGGAGCCCCAGCAGAGAAGTCCACCCACAGCTCTGAAAGTTTTTATGGACATGCCAATCACATCCCATCTCCTCAGCTGCTGCTAGGCAACCAAAAATGGGGTGCAGAATACAAAAATCTACCAACGAAACAGCACTGTTGTTACCTCCACCCCCCCCCCAACCCTGCAAAAACATGATTAGACAACACGCTCACTGAACGGGCAGCTGTACATGACATTATGCCGTTTCTCCTCCTCTGACCAATCAATGCATGCAGCCCAAACAATCCCCAGTTGATAGCTATAGGCATACTGGGGAAAATTATGATCTTGTAATCTAATTATGGATCATATGGACTGAGTACAGAGCAGGAAGCTAATTACTATTTTGCAATTTTTGACTCATCATCATTTATATAACTAAGAAGGGAGGCTGAGTAAGAACTTTGGACATAGTCACTGGTGTGAAAGGGCACCGAACAGCCCAGTTCCCCAGGTTCCCTGAAACAAGCCATTTTAACATTTAAAGCAGGGGGAAACTCCAGGTAGGAGAGCCCAGTGGTCAAAGTTCAGCAGTGGAGGTCTGAAAAGCACTAGAAATATCAAGGCTTCTAAAAATGAATTAAAGATAACAGTACAAGACTTAATTCCTGCTTACCTAAGTAACTGTTCTTCCTCATGGATTTCTTGACTCTGCTTATAAACAACCATCTCACCAAACTTATGAGATGCTCTTTCAACTTATCATCTTACTTTCTACAATTCTCCCTTCTGTATCCCCTCATCAGTGAACAATAAGAGCTCATCCCCTTCCTCATAATGCCATCTTAAATTTCTTTCTTTCCCTTCCTTCCTTCTTTCCTTCCTTTCTTTCCCACAAAACCTTAAACCCAGTTCACTCTGAAGTTCATAGATTGGACCACAATAGGTTCCTGCCCAAGCCCCACTTAATGGCTATATTTTGGGCCCTCCTGGCTTTGAGAGAATGTCAATGGTAACTGTTTCTCTTTGGAATAGCATCCCTGAGGGTCTTCCCCTCCCAGTTTGATTTTTTTTCTTTTTTCTAACTAAAACGGTATATTCACTGAATGGATGTTACCTCATTCTAAGTGAGTACCCAAAAAGGCCTTAGCCTAAAAGGGCCTCCCACTGCATCCTGGGTCATCTCCAGATGAATACTTGGTCACTGGATCCAGATGGCTCTGGAGGAGAAAGTGAGGCTGGTGACCTCGCACAGCCCTCCCTCAATCAAATCAAAGTCAACCATTTCCCTGATGTCACGGTCCTCTTCAAAAACAAAGGACAAATACCCGATCTTAAATTCACTTAGCGTTTGAGGTTGGATTACAAAGTACTTTGCCTACACTGTCTCATTTGGTCCTTACAACAAACCTATAGAGCAGGTAAGATGTGTACCCCCATATACGAGATGAGGAAAAAAAACCCTCCCATTTGAGGAAAAAAAACCCTCAGAGATGTACAGCAATTTGCCCAAGGTTACACAGTTAGCAAGTGCTAGGGAGTGGCCTCGTTCAGGGTTTTTCCATGCCAGATCCCATCACTGAAAGACTACAGGATGAAGGCCATTTATCCCAAGCCCCTCTCCTCACTCTACTGCATTCAAAGGCTGTAGCAAATATCTCTTGGAAGGCACTGTCAGTCCTCAAAGGGTAACCAATAAAAAACAGACCAGAATAATAGGTAACAGAAAGAAAACTCACAATATTGGGAGTCAGGACATAATAGCAGCACATAGTACACACTTAATAATGCTGACTGATTATTGGTCAGGAGAGCCAGACTCTATTTTCAGTTCTGCTATTAGCTAGCTATGTGATCTTAAGCCTCACTATGGGGGTGGCGGGATGGGATAGTCAAACAAGTCACCTCTAGGGCTTTGTCTAGCTCTGCCATCCTAGGCTGTACAACTTTCTTTCCACTACCCCATCTTAGGAGAAAATGTTTTCTATCCCTTAGTTATCCCACATGTAGGAAGTATTATCCAGCCCAGTATGCATCAGGGCATTGAAATGTCACGGAAGGGCTGCCATGTAGGCATAATTCTGCTGCTTTTAAAGAAATGAGACTGATGGCTTAATGAGCCTGTTCCCCCAAGCTCCCACCCACACTGCCTCATTAAAGCTCCTCTCTCCACCACCCCTACATATGTTAATGTGTTAAGGGATGGGAGGGCAGAAAAACTCAGACGAGGATCTGTCTATACTTGTGATCATTTCCCCCAATTGGTTTCATTTTAATGGGAGACTGAGAGGAGAGGTATAGAATCTAAACTTTCATCTGTTATAATGAGCCAAAGGAATTGTGTGTGTGTGTGTGTACACACATCCATACATCCATATATATGCATGCACAAACACACACACACACACACACACACACACATATCCCTTAGATCGGATAACAGGGCTTGCCCTCCCACAGCTCTCAAGAAAATTCAATCAGCTGTCACTCTAGACAGCTAGGTGGCACAATAGCTAGAGCAGTAGACTTGGGGTCTGGAAGGTCCCAATTCAAAACTGACTTCAGATACTTAACAGCTGTGTGACCCTGGGCAAGTCATTTAACTTTTGTTTGCTTTCGTTTCCTCAACTGTAAAATGGGGAAAATAACAACACCTACCTTACATATAAGACTGTTGTGAGGATCCAAACGAGCCATCATTCGTAAAGCACTTAGTACAGTTCCTAGCATATGGCAGGCACTATACAAACCATGATTCTCCTCTAAGCTTTGATTACCATTCCGCCTTCTCATTGGCCACCCTGAAGATGGGGACTTAGAAAAGGAAGAGACAAAGGTCAAATAATCAATTCCCTTCATTTTACAGATAATGACACTGAAGTCAAGGGAGGTTATATGACTTGCCCAAGGTCACACAGACAGTATACAGTAGAACCATGATTTGAACCTATGTCCTCTGACTTCAAAATCTGCCCTCTTTCCACAACGCCATGCTGGGACCTTGTGCTATGTCACGTTTGTCCCCATTAATACATATCCATTAATTTAATTTGCTCAAAAGGCACCATAGAAAAGGTTGATGTTCTCTGGATCCTCCACAGAGAATGCAGGGACAGAGGCAAGCACATCAGTAACCACTAGCCACAAGCTAAACCAACCTCAATCTCATTTATAATGCTGTAATAAACTCCTTACAACCTATACAGATACAGACATATACCTAAGAGTATAACCCAAACCTTGATAATAATGGTTTTTTTAAAAAAATCATGTCTTTATATCGAACATTTCATCTATAGATTTCAAAACCCCATCATACATAATAAGTATTTACAGGTTGCTTTACATCTTCAAAGCACTTTACAATTATTAAGGAATTAAATCTCAAAACACCCCTTTAAAAAGGAAAAGGAAGCTATCTCTAGTTAGTATGAAAGAAAAATTAAGACTGAGTAGGTTAAGGGACTTCTTGGTAAATTTAAGAGAAAAAAAGAATGGAAAACTTCAAAGTTCTCCAGTTTTGCTCTAGACTCCCAGATACTGAAAACAACTGCTAAAACTCTCAGGCCTGCAGTCCATTTAGCCTTCAGACTCACAATCCTTTATTTCATCCCTTGTAGACTCAATCATGCACTTTGTATTCTCTTCTCCCCTTATCTAAGATCATAAACTGGAGCATGGATTTAAAGCTGGAAAAAGACCCAAGAGATCACTGAGTCTGACCCCTCCCTATACATTAAAAAGGAGGAGGCTTTAGCCCAGAAAAGTGAATTGTCTCTGTAGGGTTGGTGAAGCAAGTAACATGTGGCTGAGTTCAAATCTGATCCCAAGTTCTGACTCCAAATCTTACTAGTACTATCATTCTATCCACTGCGCTAAGCACCTGACCCATTCTTAACAGAGCACAATACCAGAAAGGACAGGCTAAGTAAGAAAGCCGTCTGACATGAGGCTAATGACTTCACCTTTCTGGGCATCAACGCCTCATCTACGTAATGAGCCTGGACTAGATCTATTCAGCTCGGACACTCAGGGGTTATTTTCCTTTAGGTCTGTGGTCTGAGTTCCTTTTGGATACTCTCATTTTCAGGATCACTCAAGAGTGTCCATCCTAAAGACCCAGGACTCAGCTCCTCCCTTCAAACATGCTTAAGGTTAAAAAAAAAAATACAACCAGCTCATTCAACATATACTATGTGTCTACTGTGTACAAGAACTATGAAAAGGATCAACAAAAAAAAATTGCTCCGATGCCAAGGGGCTCATTATGGAGGGTGGGGAAGGAACCTCCCAGCAAAGGAATACAACATGATCCAAACAGGTAAATACAAGGATACAAGATTATTTAAGGAGGAAACAGGAAAGTTTCACAAAGGGAAGTACTTCAAGAATAGAGCTTTGGATGACTTTCCAAGAGACTGAGGGTGAGAGGTGTACACTGGGCAGACAGCTTGTGCAAATCAGTGCATGGGGTGGAAAACAGAATGTGTGGGTGTCAGACTGCCTCCACAACCTTACCTCTCATTTACTTCTCCAGCCTCATGATTCAGATGAAGCAGCTTGCTACAGCCTTACCAATGATTCCTTAAATAGTCAGATTAAAGGGCCTCTTCTCAAATCTCATCCTTCTAAACTTCTCTGGATACTATTAGCCCCCCTCTCCCCGTAAATACTCTCCTCTCTGAGTTTTTATGTTACCCTCTGCTGATCTCTTTCCCCTCTGCTCCATCTCAGTCTCCTTTACTGGATCATGACTGACTGCCATCATGCTCCCTGTGAGGGCTGCCTAAGACGCTGTCCCCAGCCCCCTTCACTTCTGCCTCTGCATTTAGTGACCTCATCATCTCTCCGTGTTTAGCTGTTATCTCTGTAAACGACCCCCAGATCTATATATTGCAGCCCTTTTCTCTTTCCTGAATCCTGGTCTTTGTCACAAACTGCCTCCCAGAAGTGCCCATTTTAAAGTAACTGATATCTCAAACTCAGCACAAACAAAACAAAACTCATTATCTGTCTCCTCAAACTCACGTCTCTTCTAAAACATCTCTATTTCTATCACACGCACATTTTATCATCTGCATTTTCATTCTCCGAGTAATCCACCTCAAAACCTTACTATTAGCCTACATTTCAATCTTCAATACCTTCCACAGTTGCTAAATCTTGTTTCTACCGCCATAACATCTCACCTTCTGTCCGTTCACACAGACACCATTCTAGTTCAAAACCTCATCCCCTCTCACCTGGACAACCGCAGTAGCTTCAAAATTAGATCAGCATGAACAAAGCCTGGAGGTAGTGGCTACATTGCTCATTCTAATCTGTCTTCCACATTAGAGGGGTCAAACCCAGACTGCAACAGATCCTGCAGCCTCAGAGTCACAGAAAACCACCAATTTACATTATCTGTGTAGTACGGTAGAATCCACATTTCCAAACAACTTCTGACAGTTCCTTGGGCAGCAAGGAGGTCAAATTAATCAATACTAAAAGAAATTAATTCAGGCTATTTGCTAGAAAGTCAAATACTGAAACTGAAGTTTAAATAGTCTGACCACATAAAGAGAAGACTGGACTCACTGGAAAGACCCCAATATTGGGCAACAGTGAAAGCAGTAGGAAAAGGGGATGCAGAGGATGAGATGGATAGATAGTATTATGGAAACAATGAACATGACCTTGACCAGATTTCAAGAAATAGTGGACAACAGAAGGATCTAGTGTGGTGGAAATTGTATTTTTAAATACTTCTCAATTACATTTTAATCTGGCTCCAACCCTCCAGTTTGTGACCCCATGGCATTAATCCGACACCTGTGCTATAGACAGCCACCAAAGTGAAAAGCACTCTGTGAAAGTCACTGAGGTCTGACGACTTTATTTAGCAACCTCATCTCTCCCTTATGTTTAGTTGTCATCTCCACAAATGACCTTCAGATAGGTATTATATATTCTCTCTCTCTCTCTCTCTCTCTCTCTCTCTCTCTCTCTCTCTCTCTCTCTCTATATATATATATATATATATATATATATATATATATATTCTTTTTTCTCAATCCTGGTTCTAAGTCACCTTTCCAACATTATTACATTGTATAATGTTCCCCTTTTGGCACACCACAATCTAGTCACGTTGGTTTTTTCCTTTCCTTCACACACAGTATACCATCTTTGACATCCACATCTATCTCCCATGCCTGGAATGAACTTATCACCTCTGCCTCCTAGCATCCTTAGTTTCTTTCAAGACAGCTCAAGTATTTTCTATGTGAAGTCTTTTCATGATTCTCCCCCACCTCCAGCTACAATGCCACATCCCACCCCCCACTACTTTGTATTCTCTATATTCCTAACATTTACCATTCCTAACTATTGGAAGCTCTTTGAGGGCAAGAATTATCTTTTGCCACTTTTTGTATCCCCAGTGTTTAGCACGGTGCCTGGCACATAGTAGGGGCTTAATAAACACTTGTCAATTGACTGATGTACATCTTTTATCTCCCCTCAAAAAACTGTATACTCCTTGAGAACAAGGACTGTTTTTTGCTTTGTATTCCCAGTATCTAGCATAACACAATGTCTCATACATAATAGGCACTTCATAAAGGCTTTAACCAAATGATTTGGCTAAAACATACAGTGCATAAAGAGGAATGGTTAGAAATGCAGGGTGGAGCAAGACTGAAGAAAGTCTTAAATATGAGGCTGAAGAGTTTATGGTTTATCCTAGATGAAATAGGAAGGCACTAAGGACTTTTGAGCAGGAAAGAGACATGGTCAGGCCTGTACTTTAGGATGGTTATTTTCACAGCTATGGAAAGAGGAAAGACAGGAAGCAGAGCTATAGGAGGCTATTAGTCCAGGTGAGAGATGATGAAGGTCTGAACAAGGGTGGTGGCTACAGCAGCTCAAAGGAGACAGATGCAGGCAGGTTGTGCTGGGTAAGCAGAACTCATCTAGTTTGGCAAGTGACTGAATTGCAGGTGTTGAAGGAAAGGGAAGAGTCAATGATGACTCCAAAGTTGCCAGGTTTGGTGATTGAGAAGCATGGTGGTAGTGGGGATGGTACCCACAACAGAGGAAAATTTGAAGGCTCCCTACTTCAAGATAATATTTGTCGGGTATTTACTAAGCACCATGCCTGGCACATGCTAAGTATCCACATAGCCATGGTCACAATGCAGCACTAGACTACTTACTGATTAAAGATAATAATTAATGACAATAATCTGCTATTTGAAAAACCTAAAATGTCATAGCCTATAACACATGATGATGTTCTTCAGTGAAATAATGTAGTATTAAAATTTTGGAGAAAAACATTTCCCGTCTTTTAAGAGACTCATTTTGCTTCCTACCTTTCGCCTAGGTCAGAGGAGCGTTCAACAACGGCTCAACAATCTGTGCATACACTGCGCTCACACACGTCTGTATACGTGCTCAGTGCCCTAGGAAGAGTGCCAGACTTGGCACTGAGACCAGAATTCAAATCCCCATCTTGGGCACTTAACAGTTTTAGGATGCTGCCTCAGTCACTGGGTCAGCCTCCAAGCCTCAGTTTCTTCATTTCTAAACCAGAGATAATAACACCTATTTTCACAGGATTGATATAAGGAATGAATGAATGAAAGAGTATTTATTAAGCACTTAATACATTTTAGTCATGGTGCTGCTACAAAGATTAAAATGCAATTATTCTTGACTGCAGTCCCAAGTAAAACCCCATCTTTTAGCGGAAACCCTTACCAACTCATTTTAATTCTAACGTCTTCCCTCTGTTAAGTATTCCCTGTCTATCCTAGATATGGTTTGTACAGATTTGCTTGCTTATTGTCTTTCTCGTTAGAGTGCGAGTTTCTCTAGGGCAGAGATTTTCTTTTCCTTCTTTCGGTCTTCTTAGCACAGTGCCTGGCACATAGTAGGGACTTAATGTCTAATGACTGATTATATTCTGATGGTAAAGACAATATGCATATATGTGAAAATATACAGAATAAATACAAGATAATTTGGGAAGGAAAGGAATTAGTAGCTGGAAGAAATTAATATTTCAGGTACAAAGTGGAGCTTGATCTAACTCTTGAAAACTAAAGGTTTCTACAGGACTGAGGGGAAGAGGGCACTGTGGGAATGGGACATGGCCAGTTCCAGGAGAAGGAAGCAGAGTGTATTCTATACAGAATATCATGATCATAACCTAAAGTACATGAAAGAAGTAATATATATAATAAGACTGGAAATGTAGAGGGCTGGCCTGGAAGAGGGGTGATGTGCAAACAGAAGAGTCTACATTTGATTAGAGGTAAAAAGGAACTACTGAATTAGAGTAAGCAGGAATGACATAATGAGACCTACTTCTTAAGAGCACTGTCTGCTGTAATGGTAAAATAAATGGGAAAATCTTTCCCATTCATTAATAGGCCCATGTTACCTGCTCTAGATCACATGGAAGCCTAAGTCACATGTGGTGGGAGGAGCTTGCAGGAAGGGTGAAGTAGAGCTGGGAGGAAGTTGGCCCATCTAGGCAGAGCTGGGAAGGACACAGGCTGGCAGGCACAGCTTAGGCTCCTGGGCGTTTGCTTGTGGGAAGGTCCCAGCAGGGGGCAGGGAGGCTTGGGAATGGCTTTGCTCCCTGCGGTGTATTGATTTCTTGGTTGTTACGCTTTCTGGTTCTGGGATTTGGCTTTCTGGTGTCTAAACAAATGTCTTTCTTCTGCCTTCTATATGGAGAGTCTGTTATACTGCGCAACTGAGAACTACGCCAGCATGTTCAGTCACCACCAGTGCTGCGAATATTGCCTTGGCAATACATCTGGGCAGCTGAGTGGAAGACAGAAAGGAGAAGAAAGAAATTTGAAACAAGAAGACCACATGGCAAATTTGCAAAGTTGCAACAGTTTGGGTGAAAAACAAGAGCCTTAACTAGGGTAGAGATAAAGGAATAAATTCTAATTCCATTTGAGGATTTACCCATCTCACAACACTATGGTAGGAATAAAAATAACATGAAAACACTGTGAAAGTTAAAATGCTTTTAAAAACCAAAAAAGGGAGATAAAAAAAAACAAACTAGTATTGCAGGAATGCTAACTAAGTAGGGCAGAAGCAGTTCAAAGGATCGCAATTTGAGGGATGGGAAAGACCTTAGGGGTCCATCTGGTTCAGTGACTTTTTTTTCCCCTATTAGCAGGAAATCTGTTGGCTCAAATAGGCATCTCCAACTAGATAAATTGTCCACACGTCCAAGAGAAAACTCATCTTTCCCTCCACACTGACCTTTCTTCTTATTTAAAGAGCCACCATTCTTTGAATCTGGCAACATTTCAAACTTTTGGTCTCAGGACCCTTAAAAATAATTGAGCATCACCCTTAAGAGTTTTTGTTTAGGAGGGCTCTATATTTAACATAATAGGAATTTTAAACTCTTAGCATTATTATAAGAATAGTGTGGACCCCCTTGAAGGGTCTCAAGGAG
This sequence comes from Bettongia penicillata ogilbyi, assembly GCA_023548195.1. Classification (NCBI taxonomy): domain Eukaryota; kingdom Metazoa; phylum Chordata; class Mammalia; order Diprotodontia; family Potoroidae; genus Bettongia; species Bettongia penicillata. The sequence goes on from JAJHZJ010000202.1 coordinate 756,501, forward strand.
CCCTTAGGGGTCCTTAGACCACACTTTGAGAACCGCTATCATTCAGGCTGCCAATTGCACTGCTCACCTCCAATCAGTTGCCAAGTCTTATTACCTTCAACAATCTCTCTCATTTTCCTAGTTGAGGACCTCATCACTTCTCATCTGGACTGCTACAGCAACCTTCCAAACCTTTACACACCCAGGCTACAACTCAACCCCTTTTTCCAGTCCATCCTTCACACAGTTGAAAAATGGACATTTCTAAAGAGCAAATCTCTTTAATGTTATTGCCCTGCTAAAGGAGTTCCAGTGGCTCCCTCTTGCCTCCATTACTAGACTCATAGTCCACAGAGGCCATTGATAGGACAAAATCCCCCATATGCACTGAAATATTTGTAGCAGCCCTTTTTTGGTCATAGCAAAGAACTGGAAACAAAATTGATGCCCATCGATTGGGGAATGGGTGACTAAATTGTGATGTATAAATGTAACAGAATGTTACTTTGCCATAAGAAATTATGTCTGTGAATACAGAGAAGCATGGGAAGATCTACACAAGCTGATGCAGAATTAAGTAAGCAGAACCAAGAAAACATTATACACAATGACTACCATAACATGAATGGGAAAAAAAGCAGACACACACACAAATCAATAGTAAATGATGCAAAATTATAAAGAACAAGTACAGCTGGAAAGAGATGTGAGAAAACACCTCTCCCCCAAGCCCTCTGCAGAGGTAAGAGATCCCCAAAGTGTTGCGCATGGCACACGTGTTCAGGCTTTTTTGATGGATTGATCAATTATACTAATGTTTTTCCTTTTCCTTTTGTTTGTTTTTGTCTATTATTTGATATATAGGCTAGCTCTCTGGGAGAGAGAGGAGGATAATGGGAGAAATGATGGTGATATAAAAAAAATAGAAGTTATCAATAAAAACTCAATTTTATAAAACACTCACCTTCTAACATTACATTCCAGTGAGCCGGGCCTGCTTGTTGCTCCTCATGCAATCCCATCATCTGTTCCCACATCTTTGCACAGGCACCCGGCCCAGAATGCTCTCCCTCCTTACCTGAATCTCTCAGCGTCTCTGGCTTGCTTCAAAGTTCAGCCAGAGTCCTGTCTAATAGAGGAAGTCACTTTCTACCTCTTACCGTTGCTCATGTTGTCCCCAGCAAAATTAACTGGTAGACATTTCATACTTAATTTCTATGTAAATGATGTTTCCACCCCAACAGAGTATGAACTACTTGACAGCAAGTAGTTTCATTCTTGTCTTTGTGTCCCATGATGAGATTTCAAGTTAGAAGGAACCAGAAAGGCAGCATGGCACAGGAGATAAACTATTAGATAAAGAACCAGGAAGGCCAGGCATCAAATCATACCTCCTAGCTGTAAGAACATGCCGAGTCAGTTCAGCTCTTTCAGTCCCTGTTTCTGCAATGGCAGGATAAAAACCACAGTGTTTTAATATCAACCTCACAAGCTCATTATGACTTTCCCATAAGATAACGAAGGTGGAAAGTGCTTCACAAACTTCAAAATGCTAAATTATTATCAGGTGTTACTATCTAGTCCAACTTACTCATTTTACAGATGAGGGAACTGAGGTCTAAAGAGGAAAATAACTCATCCTCTGTCACAATTAAGAGAGAGAGAGAGAGGGAGAGAGAGGGGAGAGAGAGAGAGAGAGAGAGAGAGAGAGAGAGAGAGAGAGAGAGAGAGAGAGAGAGAGAGAGAAGAGAGAGAGAGACGGAGAGGGAAAGGGGAGAGAGGAAGAGGGAGAGAGGGAGAGAGAGAGAGAGAGAGAGAGCTTGAAGGCTTGATTAATTTACTTTATAGAGCATTAAAGAAATAACAGATAAACTGAATTATAATCCTGGTTAGGGCCAGGCTGCAGCTATGGCTAAAACGGAGAAGGAGGGAAAGAATCCACAGCAATTCTTCAGGGTAATGATCCCAAGCTCCGCTTACTTTTCCTCCGAGTGGGTAACAGATGCCAACAGAACAGGCTGCCTCTACAGTGATCAAGGGAAAAGACTTTCTGAGAATGCCCCTTGACTAACCAGACAGGCCATCTTTATCTGTACCCCCTGACCCCACCCCCTGAAAAGCTTCTCTTTCCTATGGCTTCAGTTCTTCCACACTGCCTCTATCTGGCATCTAAAGAGAAACACAGAAAGAGAATATAGAAGAGAAAATAAATTCTTCTGAGAATTTATTTGTCAAGTTCACCTCAGGCCCACATCTTCTCATACTCATCTCAAAGGCAAGGGAGGCAGCCTGACACAGGAGAAAGGATGTAATCTTTGGAGTCAAAGGACCTGAATTCGAATCCTTGATCTATTCTTTTCTCATCCTCACCTACCCTCTCTTTCCCCCACACCCCTGCATCCCTGCTGTTACTTCCAACACCCCAGGATCATACACCTTCCATCCATCACCTTGTGACGGTGAAAATAGTAGCAAGTGAACAGGGGGAGAAAAATTTAACTTGAAACAATGACCTTGAAACAGATTTCCAACAAAAAGTGCTTTGAGAGTTTCAGAAAGTAAATGAGAAAGAGTGAAAGTGTGTACCTTAAACAAAGGTAACCTTAAATGACTTAACTTCACTCTTCTGGACTTAGTTTTCTCATCTGTCAAATTCGAGCATTGTACAACAGTGTCTCTGAGGTTGATTTCAACTCTTCTTCTATGGTTCATGGGGGTACAGGATAAGGGGAAGGGCGGGACACATACTGGAAAGCATTCTCTGACCTGGATAAATTTTTACCAGTGAGAATTCATTCTTGTACATAAGAAAAGGCAAGCTCCTTAAAAGTTCTCCCAGAACTCTTGGAACTGGAAAAAATCTTAGGAATCATCTAAATCAATCTTCCTATTTTACATACTAGGCCCAGAGTGGTACAGCAAAAGACTCTGCCAATGTCATACAGATGACTGTTATCCAAGTTTAGACTAGAACCCAGGTCTCCTGACTCCCAGTCTGGGACTCTTTGCATTATACTTAGCTAGAATGAGGAAACTGGGCCAAGTTTCCTTTTACAGCCAGAAAAAGTAAAGGATAAGACCAAGGGTAAAGAAGGAAAGTAAACAGAATTCCATTAGTTCCAGTTAGAGCTACAAAGATAAAGTTCTATCTAGGTTTCTCAACCACAATACCTTTGCCTTCCTCTCTACCTAAACTAAAATATACCTGCTGTGTCTCCAGGTCCTGGCAAGTCTCCAGTGAACACAAATATTTCCCTAGGGGCCCAGCCGAGCCTAACAGCAACTTTTCACATAGAATATCAATTCGAGACTCGGGGTCTACAAGCAATGACCTCTTATTCTGCATAGGATAGAAAAGTATATTAGAGGTAGTCTAGGTCTCTCCTAGCCTCTCTTATTCCATCCTAACTAGAGCCTGTGGAGAAATAACTCCTGCTCACAATCCATAGTGAATATCTGCTCTATTGAGTATCCAGTTTCCCCTCCCAAACCTATCCTGCTTGAGCAGTTATCATTTCTGAAGAAATTATGAGAGTGAACCACCGTCTATCTATACCTAGATACTTGGCATTAGGGTTTTTTTTACTCCCCTCACCCCAGAATAGTGTAAGTTATTTTCTAACACAGCACTGGCTTCCAAAATGAAATAAGACAAATGCAAAGCATAATACGGAGGCAGGATTACCTCAGCTTTCCACTTTCTTTCAGATAGAAAAGTTATCTTATGCCACAATCCCATCTGTCTTTTCTCTCCATAGAACCAGCTCCAAAGGGCCCATCAGTCACTGACTCCAACCTCAGTGCCATCTCTGCCATCTACCAGACTTTACAAGATCACAATGCCAATAGAGACAGAAAGATGGGAGAATTTTTTTTTTAAATCAGCGCACTGAAGACTCAAAGATTTGTAAGTAAGGCATCAAGACCTCTTTCTCTCCATCAAGCCAAATGCTACCTGAGTGGTTAATGTTCGCCTCTCTCCTTGCCCCTGAATATGTATCCAGACAGACAGACATTTAATATTCAGAGAAAAGAGAGAGGTGAAAGGAGAAAACAAGGGCTATAAATAAAAGGGAGACTGCTCAAGCTGGATCCAAATAGTTCTATATCTTCTTTCTAGAGTTCCAGGTAGTTTGGGCACCAGTTGCTTTCCATGCAGCTAGCTCACATCATTCTATTTCTGGCATCCTTCGAGTGGTGGGTGTTGTCTGTCATGTGCTATGCATCATTTCTTTACATAATGAGAAACTGTTAACATAGGCATCATTGGATTAGGTGGGCAGAGCACAAAGGGAGATTTGAAGTAGAAGTGTCCTGAAATGATAGCTGAGGGGGAAAGTGAAGGAGAGGCAAATAGGTGTCACAATAGAAAGAGCCCTGGGCTTGGCATCAGGAAGACTCATCTTCATGAGTTCAAATGTGGTCTCAAACCCTTACTGCCTACGTGATCCTGGGCAAGTCACTTGACCCTTTCTGCCTTGTCCCTCATCTATAAAATGAGTTGGAGAAGGAAATGGCAAACTATTCCAGTATCTGTGCCAAGAAAATCCCAAATGGGGTCATGAAAAGTTGAACAGTATTGAACTACAACAAAGAAGAGATCATTTCATTCATTTCCAACCTAATGACAAGCCAGGCTGGGTAAACTCCAGGATGGTCCAAGTCACAACTGGGCTCTTCCCTTGTGCTTCCACAAGACAAACCCTAGCAACGCTGAATAAGAATAATAGTGATGACGATACTGATAATTCCTCAAACACAACACCTTAAGAATCACAAAGAACTTCCTTTACCAAACATCAGTAGTACAAAATATTATCATCTCATTTTACAGATGAAGAAACTGAGGCCAATGTGTATAGTGCCAAGTGATTAAGTACTAATATTGCCTCAATGTTTTCTCTGCATGGCTTATACATTATAACACATTAGCATTCTTAACTTAAGTGAATTTTGATGTAACTGTTTTCCTTGATAATCTTAAAACATTATTCTAAGAAGGAGTCCATAGTCTTCACCAGACTGCCAAAGAAACACCCCAAAAGGTTAAGAACTCTTACAAATAATAAGATAGGACAATGAAGACCAAATGTAGAGAGATGGAAATATCACTAGATTTGAGTCAGAGGGCATGGGTTGGAGCTCTCCTACTTACTAGTCCTGTGACTTTGGGTAAGTCAATTGGTCTTTCTAGGTTTCAGTTTCCTCTTTTTTAAGACAAGGGGACTGGATGAGATAAACTCCAAAGTCCTTCCTAGGACAAGAACCTTTGATGCTATCACCAACCAAAGCTTTATAACCCCTGGTCAGGATCACCATAGTGAGAAAACAATGGTAAATTCAAAGATAATTAACCAGGCAAGTGATAGGTTCAGAAAGAGAAATGGTAGTAAGGGCTGGCTGTTCTACGGGGCAAGGGGGCAATCCAGGATATAGCAGTCTTTTGATAGTTCTCCGCTTTAAAAACAAAATCTTGAGAAATTTTCTTTTACTTCCTCTTTAGAAGCTTTATCTTACACAAGTGGTCTCTCATATCAGAAATGTAACTACCTCTTCATTTCTATCTCTTCCAAGGATTTCTAGCTTTCTTCACAGCACAATTGAGTTTTCACCCCCTAAACGAAGACCTTACTGACTCATCCCTGAGTTACTATTGTTCTTAACTTCTTGAAAATACAAATAGTCTAGTGAGGGTACATGCTTTACATTTTTTTAGTATTTACTTACATCCATATTTTACTCACACACACAGCTCCAAGTGGAAAATAAGCTCCTTACAGGTAGGGACCATGGTTTTGGTTTCTGTCCATAACCCTAGGGACTTAGCAAAGTGCCTCACAAATATTCAGTCTTTAATAAGCGTTGGCTGAATTACAGTTATCTCTTCCACTTCTCGGGGTTAGGAGCAGGGAACCTCCACTATCTGGAAATCTGCATTAAAAATTTTGGCCCTCCCTTCATACCAGAGAAGTCTGAAGTACTATGGTATTACAAGGTAAAATATGTTGATGCCATACAATAGTATACACATACTATATGCATTTCTGAGTTTCTAAACTTTTTCTGTGTTGTCTTCTGGCCTTCACAAGCCATGTGTGGCTTCTGCAAAACTCCCCAAAAATTAACATTTAATTTCTTATGCCAATGCATGATATACCGAAACCATGATGGTCAAAGTTTCAAAGTGGAAGGGATAACTGCAGACTCTGAGAATTCTTGCATGTCAAAGATGGAAGGGACCTTACAGATCACTTGCTCAAACTCACTCATTAAAAATGGAAAACAAGATCTGGAGAGAAATGAAGTGACCAACCCAATATCACACATTTAAGAAGCACAGTTCTAGATTGAAGCTTTGGTTTCCTGACTATCTTTCCAGGAAGCACATGGGTCAAGAAGTTCATAGTGGAATATATTTGCTGGGTGTTTCAAACCTATGAACTCCATCCACATACCACCCTTACCTCCTGGACTTCTGTCTTCAACAACTGTAACATTCCCCTTTTTCACAATATCCACCTAGAAAACAAGCTGCTGCAGAGACCTTCAATGTATAAACAGCTCTCTCTCTCTCAAAATCCTACAAACATTATCTGACCTTGCAGTCAAGGGCTTAGCTGGGAAGGGGAAAGATAAATACCCAAAGTGAAAGATCAGCGTGTCCTGGCTCCTAACCCTCTGATAACATAATCTGCTTCAACAGTTACAAATCTCCTTCTTCCATCTCTCCCCCATCCTGAAAACCCAAGGACTCCCTGCTCAAAATGACTTCTTTACAGGTTTTCCAGATGGGACAGGGTCAGACTGTCCCAGTGCTGACACAGTTTAGAACATCAGGGAATCTGTTCTCTCTCTCTCTCTCTCCCATGAGGGAGAACACTAGTAAAACGAGGATGGGAGGGGCCAAGCTGCCCTACAAACCCAGTTCACGAGGCCAAGTCTAGTGGGAAATGTGAGGTCTTCAAAGTCTCAGCTGAAGAAATTTGCCTTCTCCTTCCGTGCTTCAGCTTTGGGGCCCCTGAAGGTTCTACTTCATCCCCAAATTTAGAACCTCTTTTTGGTGAAGCTCTCTACCTAAAAATAATAACCAGTAGCATATATACATAAATACATACACACACATGTGTACGTGTGTGTGTGTGTGTGTGTGTGTGTGTGTGTGTGTGTATCACTTGAAGGTTTGCAAAGCATTTTATATTGCTTTGACTCTACAACTTTGTGGGGCAGGCACTATTATTGACCCCATTTTACAGGGTGAAGACTGAGGTTTAAAGATGTTGGACAGAAGGGATATAAAACCAGGTCTTCCTGACTCTGAATCCAGCATTTGATTCATTATGTCCCACTGCCTATTAACTACAATCTGCCCTAACTCTATACCAGTCCTCCAAAAATACAAATATTAACATTTTACAGAGGCAACACTTTACTGTTGCAGAAATTAGTGTACAAAGAAGGCGATGGGTAGTTGGACCTCTTTATTCCTTGAGTTCACCATCCCACTTAGGCAAAGGAACTATCAGTCCACCAGATTTCTCAGGTTCCTACTAATTACTAAGGCTGCACTAAACCCACCTTATCTTGTTTCCAGTTTGGGAATCTTTCCTTTTTTAGAGGACACAGCTTCCTTCTTACCCCCATAGGTTGCAAAGTACATATGTGGGGACAAAGAAGCAGCCAATTTAGGGGAAAGAAAAAGTTTCCCAAGTTGGTAGGATCAGAGAGATGCCTTGAAAAGAAAATACCTATGATTGCTTGTTCTAGAACACCCCTGGTCCCTAAATCCTGTGCAATAAATTGCACAATGTATGGCTACCAAACTTCTTCAGAAAATGGAGAAGCAGTCAAATAACCCATGTATATCATGATTGTTTGCCAACAAGACTGGATCTAACTGATAAGGTCTTCCACAGAATATTCTGCCATACCGCAGTTCATAGGTACGAGTATATAACACTAAATTCTAACACAGATTTATTCATGTACATCAACCAGGAATCATTTATTCAGCTCCTACAATGTGGTGGACATTATGCAAAGTGCTAGGGAAACAAAGACAAAAGGGAAATCACCCCTGCTTTCAAGGAACTTGTATTCTAACCAGATGCAAAAGGTACAAAGGAAATACATACAAAATTATTACAGGCCAATTTGGGGATAGAGGGCAGCAGAAGTTGAAGGCTCCTGTAGAACATGGCACTTGAGAGGAACCAGGGATTCCAAGAGGCAGAGCTTTAGAAGCCGAGCATTCAGTCAAGGAACGGAAATTCAGGCCAGGATGGCTGCATTGTTGGGTGGGTGACTTGGGGGTAACGTGTAAAAAGACTGGGAAAGTAGGAAGAAGCTAAGTTGGGAAGACCTTTAAATGTCATACAAAGGCATTTGTTCTAGAAATGGAGGCCTGGGTAGAGGGTGTCAAGACCATACTTTGGCAGCTGTGTAGAGGATGGACTTCATTGGGGAGATTTTTTGAGAAAAGGATATCAAATAGGAGAATATTATAATAATCAATATGAGGGATAAGGACCTGTACTAGGGTGATGACCTGTGCGGAGAAAAAAAAGAATGGATATAACAAATCCTATTTTTTAAAAAACGAAAAAGATTCTCAAACTCCTTGAGAAAGCGATTATATCTGTGCAGCACTTCCTTTCCTCTTATTCTCTTGGAAATTCTCTGTAAATATCACTTCCAATCTTATCATTCAACGAAACTATTCCTTCCCAAGTGACCAATGATCTCTTAATCACCAAATTTAATGGCCTCTTCTCAATTGTGAATCTCTGTTGCCTTTGAAACTAGTAACCACCCTTTCTCTTTCTAGGTGATCGGGACACCACTCTATCCTGGTTCTCCTCCTATGTGTCTGACTTTTCCTCAGTCTCCTTTAGTGGATCTTTATCCAGGTCCACACCACAACACTGTGTGTTTACCCCAGGTCCCTATCGTCCCTCTTTTCTTCTCTCTACACTTTTGGGCACGCTTCACTTTAGACACCTACAAGACAACTACTTCAAAATATCCAGCAGGTGGTTTGTGACATGGAAATGGAGCTTAGGAGAGAGAACGAGCAGGTATATAGATCCCAGAGTCATCTGGGGAGAAATAATTAAACTGGTGAGAAGTGATGAGACCATAGAGAGAGTTCAGGAAGAGAGAGGAGAGGGAGAAAGCAGAGAGAGGGCCCATAACAGAGACATGTTTCCATTTTCTTTTACAGTCATTTGATTTGTGTTTGTCCATTTTACTTTTCAGAGGAAATTAAGAGGTGCCCATTAATTGGGAAATGGCTGAACAAATTGCAGGCAAATGAACATTACTACAGTGTAAGAAATGACAAAGACAATTTAAAAGAATTCTGGGAAGTGTGAACTGATACAAAGTGAAATAAGCAAAACCAAGGGAACAATTTATTCTATAAAAATAACACATTTAAAATGAACCATTCTGTAAGATTGAAGAATTCAGCAAAATGAGCAACCATATTTCCAGATGACCTATGATGAAGCACTTCATCCACCTCCAGACCTACAAGTGGCCACTGCCTGGATTCATTTCACTTGATTATGCTTATTACAAGACGTTAGTTTTTTTTCCCCTCTGTTTTTAATTGGAAGAGGTTGCTAAGGTAATACCAAAATATTTTTAAAGACAGAGAAAAAAGAAAAGGGACATAGAAACATTTTTAAAAGTGTTCAGAGAACAGAAGGACACAGAGATAAGCTGGACAGTTTAAATATATGTTGAATTTATTATATACTTTTTAAAAAAGTAAATAGTATGGAATAGAAATTCACAGTTTCACATGTAATTTTCTTTGTCTATGAAATGCTCATGGGGGACAAATGTTGGTTAAGTTCAAATAAAACAATTTTTTTTTTAAAAAAAAAAAAAAAAAGGTAAATATTGAAAAGCCCAGAATCTTTCATAGTTCTTAAGGGAATGATCAAGATGGTGGAGATTCCCCCAACTACCCCAATCCTCTCCTTTGATCTCATAAGGTCCTAGCATTTTAAACTACAAGAAATCTTTAGAAAACACTTAAATCTTTAATCCCAAGCTCTCACTTTACAAATTAGGAAACTGAGGCCTGGGAAGAAGCAATTTCCCTAAAAAAGTAGCAAACAAAATAGCTGGGATTTGAATTGAGAGCTCCTAAATCCAAACCAAATGAATACTGCTTCCACAGTCATGACTTGCTTCTATGCCTCAGTACTTCCATAGTGCTTAATTGTACAGGCATATCTCACTTTATTATGCTTCACAGATATTACATTTCTTACAAAATGAAGATCTGTGGCAACCCTTCATGGAGCAAGTCTATCACCATCATTTTTCCAATACCATGTGTTCACAAATATGCACACAAAATGTGTCCTATTTTGGAAATTCTCGTAATATTTCAAACTTTCTCTTTATTATCATATCTTTTTGATGATCTTTGATGCTACTATTGTCATTGCTTTGGGGAGCCAAGAACTGCACCCGTACCACAGCCAACTTAATCAATAAATGTTGTGTGTGTTCTGACTACACCAACTGGCCTTTTCCATCCCTCTTCCTCTCCTAAGGCCTCTCTATTCTCTGAGCCACAATTTTGAAATTAGAACAATTAATAATCCTATGATGGCCTCTAAATGCTGAAGTGGAAGGAAGAGTTAACCAATGGGGTAAACTTCACTGCTGTCTTATTTTAAGAAATTGCCACAGCCATCCCAATCTTCAGCACCACCACCCTGATCAGTCAGTAGCCATCACATGAAGGCAAGACCCTCCACCAGCAAAAAGATCCTCAGTCTGTCAAAGGCTCAGATGATGGTGACAAAAAAATTCAGAGGAGACAGTGGTAAACTTGCATCTATTCTAGTTCACTGTTTTGCTTTTGCAGAACACATTCCAGGACAACTAGGCAGCACAGGGAATAGAACACCAGCCCTGGAGTCAGGAAAACCTGAGTTCAAATGTGACTTCAGACACTTACAGCTGTGTGACCCTGGGCAAGTCACTTAACCCCAATTACCTAAAAACAAAGAAAAAACCCCCATATTCCACCTCCTCCTCCTAAGATCTGTCCCCATTTTAGCCCCATCTCTCCTCAGTCAAAATGTTTTCAGTTTTCAAGGGACAACCCCAGAAAACCCACCCCTTTTCTAAATGGAATATAAGTCGTATCTCTTTCTAGCCCTAAACGATGATTTGACTACAACTCTAGTAGACCATATTAATATTTTAGAGACCATCTTCACATTATCGGGCAGAATCACAAAAATGATAATTAGATGGACATCCCCAGAGACAAAAAGGGAACTGTGGCAAGAAGAGAGAAGGAAGGGGAGCAATCCACTAATTCCCTTTCATCCTCCTAACAAGCTCACCAGGTTAGCCTTTAAACTCCCAGAAAAGGTCAAGAGCCAAGGAACAGCCTCCACTAAACAAAGGTTTTGGTTTTTTTTAATTACAGAGGCATAGAACGCCACCACATGAGAACACCCAATATCCCCTCTTTTTTTTTCCTTTTTAGCTATGAATGATTCTAGGGGCTCCTCTTCTTTGCCCACGTAGCTGGCACCGAGTCTCTTCTTCATCCTGGTTAGACATGAAATAACATCCCAGCAATCTGCCAGGTTGCTGGGAAACTAAAAATTGATCACAGGGTGTCAGTGCTCCTTGCTGAGCAGTATCAATTATTCAGGAGACTTGGGTTCAACTCCAGAAACAAGGTTCTTGGGTTGTGCTGCTACGTGCTCAGCATCATGAAAGCATTTTGGAGCAGCTCCCCACCCAATGATCATGCAATTGAGCTCAAGAGAGAAAAGTGAACAACAGACATGGAAAGAGCAAAGGCAGAGAGACTAAGCCATTTTAATGGAAAGGAAGGGAAAGCCCTCCTAACTGAAATAACAGGTTTCCAAGGGAATCTGTCATCTTTAAGAAGGGCAGTAAACACCTTTGTTGGCAATAGTACATACACGTACAAAGAAATGGCTCTAAAGATCCTCCCTTTCTGCAGTGATAAAACTGGGGCTGACCTAAAGCAAAGGGCCAGCCCTGGTTAGACAAAAGGAAATCTCAAAGTAGTTTAGGAGGCTGGGCTGCCACACTCTGAAGAAATATCAGCACGAAACACACAAGTGCCACGGGTCTGACAAGCTCAGATTCCTTTTTACCAGAGGGATCATGAACCAAAGAATCTGTTTTCCAGGTTCCTTAACTACAACACAAATCCTGTACTAACTTGAGCACATCTCCTCTCCTACTGCCCTCCTTTCTAATCCAATTATTCTCAAGCTTGTTTTTGTTTTGTTTTGTTTGTCAATGGGCATCCCTGATGCCCTCCCCACTTGGCTCCTGAATGCCACTGGGAACACTCAGCAGGCACATGGGAAGAATGACATTAGTGGGCATTAGCAGCCAATGAAGAGATATTAACACTAAACAGCATCAGCAAAGTAACTGTCATATCACACATGATGAGCCAAGGGCAAAACCTGACTCAGTCAAGGCTTCCTTGAGAAGGATGAACAAACAATGCTACTCTAAATAATACTAAATTGGGATAAATTGGAAGAGGGTTGCTATGGCAATGGGAAGAGGAAATATTTTTTTTAAAATGCACAGAAAACAGGAGGAAGTTAGAAAGTTCTTGCAGATTCATCAGCAGCCCATGGTCTACACTTTGAAATCTATTACTCGAAGTTGAAAAATGAGGGGGTTGTACTTGTAAGGAACAATTGGCCCTGGAGAATAGATGATGAAATATATTTTCATTATAAGCTGGAACCTACGGATGAAGAATGTTATATACACTGCCAAACGTGATGATTGCTTTGCTTAATTTTTTTTCTAATGTATTCCATGGGAGGTGTGGATGGAGGGGAAATAAAGGGGTAAATACTTATGATAAACTTCTTTTAAATGAATCTCTACATGTAATTGGGGGAAAAATAAAATATAGTTATCTTTCTCACATTGCAATTTTCCCTGTCCTGTTTTCAATAGCAGGTCAGCATAAAAAATTAAATGAGAATTTTAGGGAAGTTTTGGGGAAGCCACAGATAACAAACAAAGACCAGAAGATGAGAGAAAAAGTTTAGAAGCTCAGAAATGCTTAAGATATATGTATAGTAGTGTATAATATCAACATATTTTATCTTTTAATGCCATCATAATAAAAAATTCTTCTCTAATATGAAAGAAGGGCCAGAAAATTTTAAGCAGATTTTCAAGATCATGGGGGCACTGAGCCACTGACTCCCACAATGCAGAAAGGATATTGTTTTTTTTTTAAAGTTTTTTAAAAAAAAGATGATATAAAAAGGACATTGAATTTTTTAAATGATAGGGTTGCACCAAGAGTTCTTTAATGTTTATTCCCCACTCCATAATTTCATATCTATGGAGCTAAGGAACTAGGCAAGGGGGTTCTACCTATCTTAAACAGTTACACATTGCCTCCCCAGAAGAACACAAGCTCCGTGAGGGCAGGGACTGTTTAAAAATCTTGTTATGTTATCTCCAGAAATTATCATACTGCCTAGTACACAATAAGTACTTAATCGATTCTTAATGAATTATTTGGACTGACTGAACACTATACTCCTTCCATTTGCCCCCTTTCTTCTCCTTCCACAGACACCGAGAAAGAGAACAATGAGATCTCAGACCCTTCCCGAAGGCCAGGCTTCAAACTGGAAGGAAAGCAGCCCAGGCTAACAAAGTAAAGGTGAGGGATGGGGAGAGAGAAAGGAACAATTCTGTTCAACCTAAGGATTATAGAGGAAGGGGACATGACTTTAAAAAAAAAATGTTTTATTGATGACTCTAGTCTTCAAGACTCATTCATTTCTAAGGAAAAAAATAAGACTCTCCCTCTCCAGATTAAACCCTCCCTTGTGACAAAGATCAGGAGTTAAGCAAACACCTCTCATACAGTGACCACATTTGATAAATAATGAATGTATGCAACATTCAGCCCAAACAATCCTCCCCTGATCTTCCTGCACTGGGTTTTGAAAATGACTTCAATAAAAAGGAAGCTGATTTTTCATTTATGTGTTATAATCACTGTGAATTTTGTTTTCTTATTTCTGTTTATTTCACTGCATCAGTTCATACAAATCTCAAGATTCTCTGAAATTCTCATCTACGTCATTTCTTGCCAGACGATTACATCGCACTACATTTAAATCACAGGTTTATGGATTGATGTTTTTCTCCCTCTAACCATTACCAACAGAGGCCTGATTGGGGGAAAGTGGGAGGCAGGGGGAATGGGTAGCACACAACAATAGCGTCCACTTCCCTATACTGGAGAAGAAAGGCAGAGCAGTCCCCACCTACACTGGCTTTCTCTCAGCACAGTAAGGCCTAGAAAAGCTCAAGGAAAAAAGGACTAATGATTTTGAGACAGAGAAGATACTAATCCCCATCTAGACCAGTGTGTTACCTGAATGATGAACATGCATAAATTCAGGGCTCCTTGGAAAGTCATCAGTCAGTTTCAGTTAACCACTCATACCTCAAAGCTACAAGACAAAGTCCAAAGAAGGCTCATTTCTAGATCTCAATGAAGTAATAAACTTCTGTCTCTTAGTTCTTCCTTACCTGGACATACTCATACTCAGGTCGAACCTAGAAGCTTATCAACACTTAGAAGAGGTTTGCTCTTGGAGTTTGTTCTCAGCCCCATGTTCTCTGAATGAGACACTTCAACCAAAGATCTATATTAAGCCCAGGAACTATTCCTATCCAATGCCACAAGCTTTTCACAGCAAACCAAAGAGGAACCAGTGACAACACTGTAATTGAGTGAAGACACAACTCAAAGATGCAGTCCCATCAATAAAGAGAGGTGGAAACTTTTTAAAAAATCAAAAAAAAAGAGGCTGCTTACCATTTCATCCAAAGCATAGCGCAGAAGTCCATGTTCATAGAGTATGAAGAATCTTCGCTGCCATTTCTAGAAAGAGGACAGAGTGGGTGATTAGGAAGGTTCTGAGTTTGGAGCCTTGGGCCCTCAGATTACATCACTCAACATCAGGTAGAGAAACTGAGTGGAAACTCATTTTGTCCAGTGCTGGAGGGGATCCTGGCTAAGCAAACCCCAACGATGGATCTTTCCTTTGCTTCACAGTGGAATTCTGAGATGTAAGCATCTACTACCTCTACCCTCTTCGCATACGGACACCAGTCATTTAACTGAACAAATTTTAATTTCTATTATGTGCAAGGTGCTGTGGTGGGCACAGGGGTTACAACAACACAAATGACACAATCCCAACCCTCAAGAGTTCACTTTTTACTAAGGATATATCAAATACAAAGAGAATAGAAAGTTCACTAGCAGCTGGAGGGATTAGGAAAGAAAGAAGGGTTCTAGAAATGGAGCTGAGAAAGGAAAGAATTCCAGGAAAGGGAAAAATCCTGTCATACATGGAGTTATCAAATTCTTGGATGGGGCATAAAGTTTGTGAAGGAGATTATTAACCAGATGGTGGAGGGCCTCAAATGCCAGACTGAGGAGATCCTATTTTATCACAGAGGCAATAGGGAGCCACTGAGGCTTTTGAGCAGTGAAGTAACCTGGTCAGCTATGTGTCTCAGGAAAATTACTTTAGCAGCTGAATGAAGGAGAGATTGGAGAAGAAACATCAGAGGTACTGCCTCAGTCCAGCATTTGAGGCTCTCCACTATCTGATTTCTTACTATTTTTACAGCCTTATTTTATAATAATCCCCCTTAAAAACTTTATGCCCCATCCATGAATTTGATAACTCTGTTTTTTTACCCCATAAATTTCTTTTGTCCCTTTACTGAAATGCACTACTTCCCCAGTTCCATTCCCAGATTGGATGGGAGAGGAGACAATGGAGGCAAGGAGATAAACCGCCATTTTAGAAGTCTAGCAAAAAGTTGAAAGTGGCCTGAACTGAAGTGGCAAAACCATGTGAGGGGAGAAAGATATAAGAAATACTGTGGAAGGAGAATTAAATAAGACTTAGTAACTGGGTACTTAGTAACTGGGGTGAGGGATAGGGAGGGTCAATTCAGACTCTAACCTGAGACTCACCGTGGTACATGAACCTGGGGAAACTGGAAGAATGAAGTCCTACACAAAAATGGAGAAGTCTGTACCGATGTAAATCCTAGCCTGGCTTGCCAAGTATTTCTTTTTCACCAAGTTAAAGGCAGAGAGAATACTAGCACTTATTAACCACAGCTGAAATTATGACACAGACCCAGGGGGAAAAGACCTTTCACTCTCCATCATGTTTTCCATACAAGAAACCTGGCTTTTCCAAGAAGCCTAAATTTCTCATCTGACTTGCTCATGGGGCAACTACAAAAATGCCAGGTAACTGCACCACTCTAAAGACACCCTAGAAGTTACAAAGCTAATAGCCTGAGAAGTAACTGAGAAGGGATGCTCCACTGAACTCCTGTCAAAATGAAGGTCCCCTGGAAGATCTCAAGCAGGGAACAGGAGCAAAAGACCATAGTTGGGTTGGGGAGATTGGACAGAAGAAGGAAGAATATGGCATTCACTGAGGAGAGAATGACCAAAATATCAAAGAGTAAACCCAAACAGTAGCATTCTTCCGCCTAAAGGATCAGAGAGGAACCAATGATCAGGGGAGTTCTGGTCCCAGAGAAAGAATCTTCTCTACCTCCACCAATCCTGGACAGACAACAAGGTCAAATGTGACAAGCTACAAAATTAAGGGGTGCTTGGGGCTTATAAGGAGAAAGGCTAATTCAATTCAATAAGCATTTATTATGCCTGTGTATTAGTCACTGTACTGGGCACTAAGGACACACAAATAAAGCAATCCTTCCTTTTAGAGGGCTTACATCCTCCACAGCTAAAAGCCTGACATCTAGAAGTGACCCTGCACATGCCTTTTTCCTTTTCTAGGCCTCAGTTTCCTCCTCTGTAAAAGGAAAGGGTGAGTCTGGATGACTTCCAAAGTGCTTTCCAGCTCCAACATTCTATAGCTAAGACAAGCCCAGTCACAGACAGGCTGGTTTTTAAAAAACAAAAAACAAAAAATACCAACTATACACCATAGGTTCCCACCCTCACACACATGTTGGTAAACAGCTGGATATGGGAACCCACAATCTTCAAGTTCCAGGCCACTGGGCCACATTACAGATGAATCAGTGCTTCAAGACCATCTTCAGAGGAAGGGGGTCAGAAAAGTCCTTCTTGGCCCTGGGACTTTTCCCAAAACACAGAAACACCTTGTACCATAAATTCTGGAGTCACCCTCAGGAGGTAGCAGTTTTATAGATAAAAGTCCTAAGACAGTGGATTACATTACCTTTGCTACTTCCCCTCATTTCTAGCGATCCTTGTCCAGAGAGGATACAATTTCCAGAAAATTTCAAAACTTGAAAGGACATTCAGGGTCCCAAGGGCTAGGAGATACCAATGAAAAGACAGTTTCAAATCCAGGATCGGAAGGGGAGGTCACAGGAAGTGAAGAGAAAGAGCTAGGAGGACTAGCCCAGGAGGAAGGAGGTCTCCAGAAGGAGGCCAGAACACATGAAAAACAAAAGGTTTGTGTGACGGTTTCAGCTCCTGACAAAAGAACAAACCACTGGCTGGAAACCATGTCTTCCTAGCTCCTCCTCTGCTATTTCGCTTTGTCATGCTTGACTGCACTTAGAGCACCCATGACATTGTGAAAAGACCACTCTGATGTCATGACATCAACAAGTAGCTTGGGGAGCACATGAGGGAAGCAGATGTTAATGGACCTGTTTCGAAAATCTCTTTTTTTAAGTGGAAGGTTTGGAAGAAGATTAGAACTTGATTTACTAAGAACTTTTACAATGACAAAGAACACACTTTCATAATTTCTGTCTGCTTTTAATCTCTAACTCTATTTTCTCCAGGGTCAGATTAGTCTAGGAGAGAGGTAGCTAGCTACCCAATAGGCTTTTTTCTTCAGGGTCCTATTCTAAGAGAAACCCTCACGGTAAAGTCCTAAGAAGCCCTAGAATGGGGTGTTTCATCTGACCAGATTTCTTCCAAAGCCTTTGCTCCTATTCACAAACTTCAAAATCTTCCCTCACTTTTCTAGTCTATCAAGCTAAGCCTGAGCAGCCATTTCCCAAGAACGAATTTTAACATGCAAAGGAAAAGAACAATTTTTTCTTACCCGAGACCTGTGCACAGGATTATCGAAATCGGTCCCTTCTGGAGCGAGAAGCAGCCAGCCACCATAAATGGGTTTTGCCTAGAGGAAAAAAAACAGGAAGGTCAGAGGCAGCCTCAGACTAAACAGATGCTTTAAGGCCAGGGTCAGTAAACAGGCACTCCCTAGAAGAGAACTCTTTTCTGTTTAGCAAACTTCAAGAACCTTAGTTCCTAACTCCAAGATAGTATCTCAAAAACAAGAGGCTGTTCCAAAGGTTCAACAGAAGTAGTTCATAGAATGAGGGGTTCAGCTTCACCCTCTGCAAAGGAAGTCAACAAGCATTTATTCATTCAATCAATCCATCAATAAAGACTAAGTACTTATTATGGTGCCAGGTGCTGTTCTAAATGGGCAAAAACATGGCCCCTACTCTCAAGGAGTTCACGTTCTGATTAAAGAGACAACATGCAAATAACTAGTACACACAAGATATTTACATAGTAGACAGACAGGAATCTCAGAGGGAAGGAACTAGTAGTTAGGGAGGACCAAGAATATAGCTCCTGCAGATGGTGGACTTTGAGCTCAATCTTCAAGGAAGTCAGGGAAGCCAGGAGGTGGAAGTGAGGAGGTAGAGCACTTCAGATATGGAGGACAGTCAATGACCAAAAGCATGGAGTCAGGAGACAGAAAGCCATGTTGGACAAACAGGGTCATTAGACCGTAGAGTAGTCAAAAGAGAGTAAAGGAGACTAGAAAGGTAGGAAGGAAATTATGGCAAGACTGAATATGGATGAAGACAAGACTCCGTAGTGGACCAGCATGAATGATGAAGATCTGCAGGACTCAATCACCACATAAAGAACACAATTTCCTCCATAAGTCTCTTCCTAAACAGCACATCAAAGAATCCAGCATCCTATAAAGAATCCAAGGAAAAATCTCTCTCACCCATGACAACAGATCATCAAGTGCTCACACAGACAAGGTTGGGAAGACATCTCTCAGCATTCAAAAGCCATAGTTCATGAAGACAATCTAACAACCTCCCCTGCCCAAAGTCTTTCTTTTCCTTTTTTATTTCACATACACTAATAAAAAGAATCCAAGATCCAAAGTTTTCAGTGAATAAGAAAGAGCCAAAAATAATGACAGCTAACTCTGAAGGACAATAATAGAACTATAAAAGTAGAAATGGATTGAAGGTCAGAGAGTATGGGTTAAAATCTTTTCTCAGTCCCATTCACCACCACCTTGACCTCAACCTTCAGCAAATCACTTAGGCAATTCAGGGTTTCAACAGCCTCTTCTTTAAAATGAGAAAGCTGTTCTCATGGTTTTTCCCTTTTGTTCTGATTCTTCTTTCACCACAAGACTAATGTGGAAATGTTTAATATGATTGTACATGTATAGCCCCTGTCATATTGCTTGCCATTGTGGGGAGGGGGAAGGGACAGAAAGAAAGGAGAAAAAAAGTTTGGAACTCAAAATCTTATAAAAGTGAATGTTGAAAATTGTCTATACATGTAACTGAAAAAAATATTATTAAGTGGGAAAAAAAAAAGTAAGAAAGCTAGACTAGATGACCTCAAAGCTTCCTTCCTCCTCTACCAGTAATTCTAAGCTACCTAAAACCAAGTTTGTATCAGTTAGACACAGGACCACCTGTAGTTCCCATCTTATGCTTAGAGCATAGAGTTAAAACTAGAAACCCATTCTTTTAAGGGTGAGGAAACTGAGGTCTGAAAAATTAAATGACTTGACCAAAGTCACTGTTTTCACTATATTTTAGTGACTCCCTAGAAAGGTCCACAAGATTGAATATCTTGACAAGTGCAGGCTTCATTTAAGGGAAGCTATATTGAGGCGCCCTAGATAACTCTGAATCAGTATGAGGACACTAGATATCCCTTAGGGAAATATTAAGGATTTCTTTCAAAACAGGACCTTGAAGGACGTGGGACCTTTGAGGAAAAGCAAAATCTGATCTGATCCCTAAGCTTTCAAATGGGTTGTTAACCACCATTTTTAATTCACCCCTGCAGAGAATGCAGACTCATCTAAAGAAAGGCCTCGGTAAAGAAGGTGATAATAGCCACTTATAATGATGCGTAGACTTTTAAAGTGGGCAAAGCAATGTATAGAAATGATCATACTTAACCCTCACAACAATCCCTTGAAATTAAGTGCTATTACTGTGTGTGTGTTCATCCTTCGTTGCCGAAGAAGACCACACCATCAGAGAAATGATGACATGACTTGCACTTGACTTTGTTTTGAGTGAGGAAGGGCTGTGCAGGTCACCAGCCTCACTTCTCCTCCAGAGCCATCTGAATCCAGTGACCAGGTATTTATCAGGAAGACTGGAGATGATCCAGGATGAAGCAACTGAGGTTTGACTTGCCCAAGGTCACACAGTTAGTGAGTGTCAAGTGTCTGAGGTGAGATTTGAACTCAGGTCCTCCTGAATTCTGCATTGGTGCTCTATCCACTGCACCACCTAGCTGCCCAAGTGCTATTATTATCCCTTTTACAAAAGAGCAAATAAATTCTGAGAAATAACACATAATGCCTAGGGCAGGTTACCCACCCCTGGCCGAGGGTCATATTAGGTGACAAGTGTCAAAGGTACTACTTACTAGAAGCCAAGTCTTCTAGACTCTGAGTCCAGCATTAGGAACATGAGGATACACTATCTGGGAGAAACCCAGGAATCTCAGTTTCTAGGAGTAGGGATGGAAGATATGGTTATGGGAGAAAGGGGGCTGGGAGCTGGGGGAAGATTGAAAACAAAAACCTTTTTAGGTAAAGTAGAAAAGTGAGAGGGGTTAGAGCTGAGGGTCCTCCTCGGTAGACCCAGGAAGCTTCTTGCTAAAGGGGCCAGGAGCTCCGATCACTTGAGACTGAAAAAGTAAAACAAAGTCACTAGGCAGTGTGTTTACTAAGCAAACAGAAAATCTGACAGCCCCACTCAGAGCCAGAGGTTTGGGGGAAGGGAAGGAGGGAATGAGTGGGGAGAAATATGACTGAGAAGAAACCAACAAGCTCCCAATTCAGAACCCTGACCTTCTGCCTTGCAATCCTACAGCCAAACAAGATTCAGATCCAGCCGCAGAAGATGATCAGGAAACTCGCTACACCACATCTTCTCTATGGCAAAAATAGATTAGGGGCATGGGAGGTATTAGCACCTGTGGAAGCCCAGTCACAGCTTCTTGTAAATTCCATTCTGTCATTCACTTAAGTATTTTTCCTAGCATGGAGGATTCCACCCCTACAAGATCCCACAGCACTTCACCCAGGTACATAGGAATCTAATACAAGTGTCTTTAGAAGTAGGTAAGGGCACCTAGGTGGCTTAGTGGATAGAGCTCTGGGTCTGAAGTCAAGTGTCCTCAGTTCAAATCTGACCTCAGACACTTACAAGCTATGTCACTTAACTCTATTTGCCTCAGTTTCCTCATCTGTCAAATGAGCTGGAGAAGAAAACCCAAGATAGGGTTACAAAGAGTCAGACACAATTGAAAAAAAGACTAAGTAACACCTTACAGGTAAGTAGAATGGTGATGAATAAATGACCTGGGGAAGGTTAGGTAGGTGCGTCTGGGAAAAGCTGATGGCAAAAAGACAAGGAAAAGAGGGCTGCCCAAAAGTTTAACCATTCATTCCCTTTTCCAGTTCAACAAGTATTTGTTGATGCTTATCAGGGCTGTTGACAACCAGCTAACCCCCAATTCTGATTCCCTTTTTACTTTTTCACATGGCCTCCCCTGGCCCCAAACAAATCTGACAAAAATGAACATTTTCAGGTAAAAGGGGAGAAAAAGCTTCATCCATGAAATCATCAGTTCCTATTACCTGAGCTGTTTTTAAAATATATGTGTGTGTGTGTGTGTGTGTGTATGGGTATGTATGTATATATGTATGTATACATATGTATATATGGGGATATATATGTGTGTGTGTGTGTGTGTGTGTGTGTGTGTATATATATGTATATATATATAAAATTTTAACAGTGGATTAACAACACTGACTTTCTTGTCTATGTATCCTTTAGAGTTTTTGTCTACTTTTCATCTCTCTTGTCTCTCTCTTGTATTTTTTTTTTGTATCTCAATTATTACTTCCCTCCCCACCTACAATCTGCTCCCACATAAGTCTTCCAACCTAACAGCCAAGCAAAAATTTTTTTTAATTCTACATTTGTCCTCTAGGTGGCGTAGTGGATAGAGCACTGGCCCTGAAGTCAGGAGGGCCTGAGTTCAATTGTGGCCTCACATACTTAATAGCTGTGTGACCCTGGCCATGTCACTTAACCCTGCTTGCCTCAGTTTCCTCATCTGGAAAATGAGCTGGAGAAGGAAATGGCAAACTACTCCAGTATCTGTGCCAAGAAAACCCCAAATGAGGTTATGGAGAGTTGGATATAATTGAAATGACTCAACAATATGTCTAAAAATATATGGTGTATTCTGCAATTACAGTCCATCCGCTTCTCTGCCAAAAGGTGGGAAGCACAACTCATCATTAGTCTTGTGGAGTCATGATTGGTCAAAAAGCTCAAGTCTTTCAAAGTTGTTTTCCAAAATGTTCTAATCATTAATTTTCCAATTCCTTTAGATCAAATTTTTTCAGCCTTCCATCCACTGCTGGACACCCTCTTTAGTTCCATTTCTTTGCTACAATAGAAAGAGGGGCTGAAAATTTGTCCAGATGGGTCTTCCCTCGGCTACAGTTTATTGTTCCCTGGTGTAGTTCTCTAAAGTATAGAAAAGAACTCTGATGGTCTGATTGGTACGGCACTAAATGCAATGGTGGATTTTGGTATAATCTTATTTTTATTACAGTATAATAATGCAACGATCAGCAATTATTCTCTCTCTAATCACTTAAATCTTCCTTCATTTCAGCAAAGAGTATTTTGTATTTGTATCTATATAATTCTTACATGTGCCTCAGAAGGTGGACTCCCAAATATTCTTATATATTTCATAGTTACTCTGAAAGGAATTTTTTTCTACCTCTTCCTGATGAATTCTGATGATCACATACAGAAAGCCTGATGATTTTTGCGGTCTGTTTTATATCCTGTATTTTGATGAAGCTATTAATTGCTCCAATTATTTTGTGCAGATTCTCTAGGACAAATCATCATGTCATCTGTAAAAAGTGATAATTTTGTTTCTTCTTATCCTATGCTTATTCTCACAATTTCTTTTGCCTTGTCTTTTTGCTGTAGCTACCACTTTTAACCTATGCTAACAGAGGTGACAATAGACATCCTTGCTTTATCCCTGATAAAACTAGAAAGATCTTGTGTTTTTTCACTGGAGATAATGCTACCTCCTCAGTTTTAGATACTATTTATCATATTAAAAATTTTCGTGCTTTTCGGTATTTTTAAAATCAGTAGATATCATATTTTGCCAAGCTCCTCTATATTTATAGATGTAATCGCATGGGTTTGGCTGTTTTGATATCAATACGGTCATCTATTTCTTGTTTCCCTAATTCTGAAACAATCTTGTATCCCGCCTATACATCCAAACTAGTCGTAGTGAATAACGTTTTTAAAAAATTGCTATAGCTCTTTTATCAATATTTTATTCAATATTTTTGCATTGAAGTTCACTAGAGATGAACTATAGTTTGTTTCCTTGCCTCTGCCATCAGGACCATATCTATCTCATGAGAATCTGATAGAATTTCTTCCTTCCACATTTTTTTGGCAAACAACTATGCAATGTTGGATTTCATTGCTTTTGTAATGTTTGAGAAAATTCACTTTGTAAATCTAAGTTTATCTTCAAACGTTCCTTTATGGAGTGTTCAATCTCATCTCTAAAGCTGGAGTGTTTAGCAAAACAAGAAAAGGAGCTTAATCTGGGTGTTTTTTGATTTTGTAAATATCCATTTCATTTATCAATTTTGTTAGCATATAATCAAGCAACAGAACTTCTAATGATTCTGCTTATTTTATCTTCGTCCGTTCTGAATTCTTATTGGCAATCTGGTTCCATTTTTTTAATCAACTAGTTAATGGTCTTTTTTTTTACGGCTCCTAATTTTACTTATCAATTCAGAGATTTTTTAATTTTGTTTATTGCTTTGATTTTCAGAACTTTTTAAATATTTAGATGAGATTTTTTTATTTGCTGCTTGTTTAGTTTTTTTCACTTATATTCACTGAGCTATTCAGTGATAAAAGTTGATAAAAGTATTGGTGATGAAATCACTTAAAAATACCATTTTCCCTTAAAAATTAGGATTAAGTTATTTAGTCCTTTAGTATTTAATCCTTTAGAATTAAATTATTTAGTCTCTATTTAAGTTTGAGTCCTTTCTTCAAAGGTTCTTTACTGATTATAATTTTTACTAGGTTGAGGTCCATGAAGAATGTACTTAATATTTCTGCTTTTCTGCATCTGTTTATGAGATTTTTAATGCCCTAGCACCTAGTCAGTTTTTGTAACAGTGCTATATATACGTGAGAAATATGTATACTCCTTGAGATTCCCATTTAGCAATCGTTATGACTTTCCTAAAATTCTATTCAGTTTCTTGTTTATCTTATTTGATTTATCAAGACCTGAAAGGGATACTTTGAAGTCTCCAAATATTATAGCTTTCTTGTCTATTTCTCTCTGTAATTTAATCAGCTTTTATACAATAAGAACATTGTAAAGTCAAACAACTTTGAAAGACTTAACTCCAATCAGTGCAGCAATAACTACAGAAAAACAACAGTAATAAACACACCTACTTACCTCCTAACAAAGTTAATAAGACACAAGACAAGGAAATATTTTTGGACACTGTCAATGAAGGAATTTGTTTTGACTATGTATGTTTGTTACAAGGGCTTTCCAGAAGGGGAGATAGGGCAGGGAATTTGAGGAAGGAGAAGGTGAGGGAGAGAAAACAAATGCTTGTTAATTGAAAATAAAATCTGAAGGGAAAAAAAAAAGATGAAGGTATAAAAGAAGTAGAATGTTATCAGCACCAGTAATCTGTAATTGAAATATTTTGCTCCCAACCCCTCTGTTCTTTCTCTCTTCATCCAGCTTAGATCCATCAATGGTTCTTACACTTTCTTTTTAATCTCTCCTTATGATTCACTCTCCCAAGCTTAATTTGTTTTGCTTGCAACTTTCCTTCCCCAACACATGCTCAATATTAGTCCTTAAACCTTTATCTTCTCCATATTTCTTTTGAAAGTCATGTTTTATAAGAGAAATAGTTAATATTATATTATGTATTAATTATTAAATAATTAAGTGACTGATATAATGTATTATTTATTTTAAATATTAATGCAGCTACTGCTTTTTCCCTCTTTTTTATTCTTTGTTTAAAGAGCATGATAGCTCACTTGGTGCAGAGGGAAGGACAAAATTACAAATGATGTGTATGGTTGTGTATGTGTATGATTGATAAAAATGTTTTTAAATTTCACCTAGTTCCAAAGGAAGGAAAGGAAGAGAAGGATGTAGGAAGGGAAGAAAGAAAGGAAAGAAGGCAGGAAGGTTATATATTGCATAATCTCAATATCTGATAAACCTGAAACAGGAAATGGGTCATGCTGAGCAATATGTCCTAGAAGTTTGTAAGTCAGTTGTCTGGAACTCAGAATATATCTTTCCCTAAAAAGTATCTAAAATGGTTAGATTTTAGAATAGTATGCCCATTCCTCCCCCCCAGAAAAAGCTTATTTAAATTATAAATATTTGAATGAAATAACTATGCAATGACAGGACCCAGAACCTAGGAATGTGAAGAAGAAAACAGAAGGAGAAATTTTTTTAGATTTTGGAAACCTCCCATTTTCAAACTTTATACCCGCCTCTAACCTTCTATTGCGCCCTTCCCCAGGTTCACAGAGGCCAGATTTCCCTTTGCTTCCAAGTCTTGTCAGTTCTACCTGCACATCATTTCCATCCTTCTCCTTCCTACTCACATGGCATTGGTTACCCTAGTTCCTAGTTCAAGCCATCATCACCTCCAGCCTGAACTACTGCAACACCTTCCTAATTTGTTTCCTTGTCTTCAGTTTTTCCTGCTTTCTAATCTACCTTCCACAAAGATGCAAAACTGATATTTCAAAGAACAGATCTATGTCATGTCCTACTCTAAAAGTTCCAGTGGAGACCCCTTGCCTCTAGCATTAAATACAAATTTCTCTGTTTAGCATTTAAAGCCCTCAATTTAGCTACAATCTCTTCAGACCAGTTTCACGCTCCTCTTCCTCACATTCTGTTCTCTAACCAAAGAGCCTATTTACTGTTCTCCATATATTACATTTTACCTCTCCCCTCCATGCCTTTGGATGGTCTGCCTCCCCTTTGCCTTAATGTCTGACAGACGCTACCCTTACCCACTTCTATTCTCACACATTCTCTAACACAACATGGGTTTCTGCTTTCCTCCTTGACCCCACTCTAACATACACTAAGTTGAGAGTTTAAGATGTATGGGCATTTGTAAATTTGGGACTATCTGTACAATCTTCCTATATTCCCACAGGAAGGAGGTTTACTCCTTCCACTTGAATGTTTCTTACTATCTTTCCCAAATAAAAACTCAAGGTTAAAAGTTAATATTCCCATAAAGTTGTACCCTACCTTCCCACATCCTACTCCACTTCTAGGGAACATGGAGAGGAAGCTACCTGTGATGGGGCACAGCAGAGTCATCTTACTGAGATCCCAGTGATGTGTGGCCTAAACCAGAAAACCAGAAAAACAGCAAAAGATTGTTAAAATAAGATGTGGGAGTTTTGTATTACTGGTGCTGGCACAGAGGATTTGCCTTGGGCTCAGAAAACCCAAAGGATTGAATTTAAGAAATAAGTTAACAAATCCTAATCCGAACCTGTTTGTTCAAAGCCACGTTCATGAAATACATGCTTGTTTTCCAAGCAGACCATCCAGGACAGGCATAAATTCTAGACTATTAAGTGATTTCCAAAGAAAATTTATTGAGCAAAACATTCCAGGGGACCATTAGTCCCACAGAATTAATGTTATAAAAAGGCCATCTGAATGATCATGTACCAGTGCTCTATGATGTTACAAACATATTATGGCTAAATAGAATCAACAAGAAGCAGAGACCTACATATGGCCCTTGTTTTAAAATGTTACCTCTAAACCACTTCCCTGATAATTAAATTCAACCTTTCCTTAACTAATCAGTCTACAGCAGGACCTGGACTTCTGTAGCATCATTCAAGAACTGGAAACTAAGTTCATCAACAATAGAATGGCTAAACAAACAATGATACAAGAATGTAACAGAGTATTCCTGGAAGAAATGACAACTATAATGAATAAGGAAAAGAATGGAAGAAATTACATGAATTGATGCAAAGTGAAGTCAACAGAGCCAGGGTAACAATATCCACAATGACTACAGCAATGCAATGGAAAAAACCACGAAATAAATGAAAATCAATATTGCAAAATTACAAAAAAGTCTCTCCCCCAGGAAAAGATATGAGAAGACACAACTCCTTACTGTTCTGCAAAGGTAAGGAAATCCATGGATGTGCAACATGGCATGTAATGACATATTTTTTCCATGAATGGACAGAATGATTTTAATGATTTCTTTTTTCTCTTCCTCTTAAGAAAGAAAATCTTTATTTCAAGGAGACTCTCTAAAAAGGGAGCTGGAGGAAAATGCAATGAGAAATGGGGGGTGATGTAAAAACAAAAGATATTAATGAAAATTTGTTTTGTTTCGGTTTTTTTTAAGTGGCCATTGTTGGTCAGAGTATAATCTTTAACTTAGGTCAAAAAAACACAGCTACCTCATCTGCACCCTGCCCGTCCCTGCTCCATCCAAGTGTTCACCAATGAAACCCCAACAACCTGGGCTTGTTGGCTTCCCAGGCTCTCTTCCAAGGCAGACAATACAAAGTCACACTGTCCTAGACCAAAACTGGAACCCATGTGACAGGAAGAATTTCTTGTCCTTCTGGTCCTGGACAGTCTCCAGGGATGAAACTTCTCCTCCCATAGAACCTCATTCCCTTTCTTCAAAGAAACTGGCAGCTATGCTATGGATTCATTCATTCAATAAGCATTTATTAACCTTTTATTACATGCCAGGAACTGTGCTAAACACTTAAGAGTCAGAAGAATAAATAATTAATAATAAACTATTATGAATAATTAATGAAACAATCCCTGCCCTCAAGGAGTTTACAGTGCCACAAACTCCACTGAGCATAAATTCTCCCGTGCCAAATTCCCTCACTTCCTCCCGTTATGTATTTCCATGGGAAGTCCTAAATCAAGCCTCATACAACTTGGGGATTTTTTTTTCCTGTCTCTACTAACCCCTTCCCCATCTCCTCTCACTCACAGACCCAGGTTGCTAGAAGAATACAAGAAATTGTCTCAGCTCTGGACCAGCAAACAAAAGGACCACAGGGGAGGAAGAAGTGCCCCGGCTGGCTTGACACAAGGTTGTCAAGATGCATGTGGATGCCACCATTTCCCTCCTGGCTTCCCTCTCCCTGGAACATCCTATTGCCAGGCCAGTCCTCCCATTTAGGTAAGTGACCTTCTGGGCCTTCAGCTGGGGACCAGCTCAGGCTGGCTATACTTCATTCTCTTTCAGCTGTGCTATTAACTTTAGCGCCTTCACCACCATCTCCTGCACCCCACACCTCAGTTTCCTTTTATGTAATGTCTACTTCCCATTCAAACGTATTCCCAAGACTCAGTGCAGCAACTGGTGCATAACCAATGCTTAATAAGTGTTTGCTGCCTGCCTGCTTGACATCAGAAATTGGTAAACTTCTATACAAAAAAAATGAAGTAATCAATTAAGAACCTACTGTGTGCTAGGCACTGTGCTAACTGCTATACAAAGACTGTCTTACTTGATCCTAAAAAGAACCCTGAAAAGGTATTATCATGTATAACCTATGTCAAATTGCTTGCCTTCTCAATGAGAGGGGAGGGGGAGAATTTGTTACTCAAAATCTGAAAAAAATAATGTTAAAATTGTTTTTACATGTAATTGAGGAAAAAAATAAAATATCAAATTTAAAATATGGGAGGGAATGAAAAAAAATGTCATGATTATCTTCATTTTACCATTGAGGAAACTGAGGCAAATGGGGGTTAAATGACTTCCCCAGGGTCACACAACTAGTTGTCTAAGACCAGCTTTGAACTTAGGTCTTTCAGATTCAACCCCCAGGGCTATATCCACTGCACCACATAGCTGTCTCTGAAAATCACCTTACAAAAGAGCTCAAGAATGCATCAAAAGTATGTTTGAGTGGGAAAAAAACCTGCTGGATTTGGAGTGAGAACTATGGGTCATAGGTTCAAATCCTGCTCCAAAACTTGGCTTGAGTGTTTTCAAAGCACTTTACATATATCTGAGCCCTCCAGCAACTTGATGATCAGGCACTAGAGAAATTCTCATCCCTGTTCTACAGAGGTGGATACCAAGGTTCATTGAGGTCAAGTGTCTCACACACAGTCACAAAGTGAGTGTGAAGGGAAAGAGATGACATCATCAGCCCTTACTAAAAAGCCACCAAGCACTCTCTCCATTATTCCAGGAGTCAATTGTTCTGGGCCTCAGTCTCCTCACCTATAAAATAAGGGGTTGGGACTAGCGGCTTTTAAAAATCTCTTCCAGCTTCATATACTATGGCTGTAAGAACCCTAATGATGCCTACGTGTGGCTCCAGGGGCTCTTAACCTTGTTTGTGTTGCGGACCCCTTTGTCTGTCTGAGGAAGCCTAGGGACCCCTTCTTAAAAGGATGTTATTTTTTTCAAATTTATAATTGAAGAAAATGCTAAATTTCAGTTGTTATTCAGTCATTTTCAATTGTGTCTAACTCTTTGTGACTCCATTTGGAGTTTTCTTGGCAAAGATACTGGAGTGGTTCGGACCATTTTCTTCTCCAGCTCGTTTTTCACAGATGAGGAACTGAGGTGAACAGGGTTAAGCAACTTGCTCAGGGTTACACGATAGTTAGTGGAGCCAGAACTGAATTCAGGTCCTTGCTGACTCCAGATCTGGTGCTCTATCCACTGCACCACCTAGCTGCCCTATAGGTGGTATGATATTAGACATTTGGCTCAGAGATGGTCTTCATAAAAGGAAGATACCTATACACACTTACCTATCTCACAATACATGCTTGCCTACCTATTTCCAAATGAAATAATAGATGGAAGGCTCTTTGTTACCTTAAAGCCTATGTGTAAATGTAAGTGATATTTAATATAAGCTTGTTACCCAACAGTTAAAGGCAGGCCAGAAGCAAACAATGGAAGAGACCTTGTGGTTTTATGAAAAGGATAACCATGCTGGACAGACAGAAGAGAGCCACAGCAGGTGGCCGGTCTTCAGATCTCTCACTACTCAACTCCCTTCTCTGAAACCAGGTCATAGCAAATCAGCCATCCAGGCAGGAATGAAAACTGACTGATTTAGGCATGGGAAGATGTACAGAATTCAATTATCAAGAGCCTAAACCCTCCTTCTCTCAAGTCCTATATTCCTCCCAGGAGAATTCTGCTGCTGTTCAAGTCATGTCCAACTCTCTGTGGCCACATTTGAGGTTTTCTTGGCAGAGATTCTGCAGTGGTTCATCATTTCCTCCTCCAGTTCATTTTACAGATGAGGAAACTGAGGCAAAGAGGATTAAGTGACTTGTCCAGTGTCACACAACTAGTAAGTATCTGAAACTGAATTTAAACTGAGATCCTCCAGACTCCAGCACTCCTTTCACGGCACCACCTAACTGCCCAGTCAAACCCCCGCAATGCTGCAAGTAAAAAAATAGCAAACAAAACACCACTGCTCTGCACAACTCTAGAAAAATGGATATCAATCAAGCGATCAATCAACATTTAGAAGTGTCTATGTCCCAGGCACTGTGCTAAGCTAGAGATACAAAAAGAAACAAAAAGCCCATGCCTCAAAGAGTTACAATCTAAGGAGGAGACAATAAATATATACAGACTATATACAAGATACATAGGAATTAATCAAAGGACAGAAAGTGCTAGAATTACAAGGAGTTGGAAAAGGCTTCCGGTAGAAGGTGGGATTTTAGCTGGGACTCTGAAGGAAGCCAAGGAAGACAATGGACAGAGACAAGGAGGGAGAGCATTCCAGTCCACAATCAAGCGATGGAGTGTCTTGTTTGTGGAACAGCCAGGAAGCCAGCATCCCTGGATTGAAATGTATGTGTCAGAGAGAGAAGAATGAAAAGGTAGGAGGTGTCGAGGTTATGAACACAATGCAGAGAATTTTGTATTTTATCCTGAAGGCAATAGACAGCCACTGGAGTTTACTGATTAGGCAAGGGTCCGACATACTCACACCTGGGCTTTAGGAAAACTGATTTCATGGCCAAATGGAAGATGGGACTGTTGCAACAGTCCTCATGTGAGGTAATAAGGGCCTTTACTAGAGGGGTGGAAATGACCTTTACTAATGAAGAGAAAGGGGTGCATTTAGGAGATGTCGAAAAGGAGAAATGACAGGTCTTGGCAACAGCCTGGATATGCAGGTGGGGGTGAGAAATAGTGAGGAATCCAGGATGACTCCTAGGTCGTGAGTCTGAGGGACTGGGAGGCCCCGCTACAGTTACGGGGTAAGGGATAGGGAGGAGATGTAGGGAGGGAAAACTGACTTCAGTTTTGAACATACTGAGTTTGAGATGTCTACTGGACATTCAGTTTGAGATGCTGTAAAGGTAGTTAAACACAAGACGAGGTGTCAGCAGAGAGGCTGAGGTGAGATGTGCAGATCTGAAAATCATCAGCATAGAGATGGAAATTAAATTCATGGGCCCTGATGAGATCACCAAGTAAGGCTATAAAGAGGGAGAAAAGAAGAGGGCCCAAGATAGAACCCTATGAGACAACTGTGATTAAAGGGCATTATCTTGGAGGAGGACCCAGAAAAGGGCAGTTAGACAGGCAGGAGGAGAACCAAGAGGAGAGTATTGCTTTGAAAACCCAGAGAGAAGACAGTATCATACAGGGGAGAGTGACAGCAGAGTCAGAGGCTGTAGGGAGGTCAAAGAGAAAGAGGAAATGAGAACAAGCCACTGATTCTGGCAACTGAGAGATCATTAGTCACTTTGGAGAGAGCAGTTTCAGCAGAATGACACAGTCAGAAGCTGAATTATAAAGGGTTAAGCGTGATGGCAGAGAAAGTGGAGGCCCCTATTAGAGACGGCCTTTACAAGCAGATTAGCCATAAAGGGCAGAAGAGATAGTATTGGGAATGGAGGGATTGAGTGAAGGTTTTTTCAGAACAGGAGAGACATGAGCATGTTTATAGGCAGTAGGAAATGAGCCAGTAGAGAGGGAGAGAATGAAAATGAGTGAAGAGTAGAGAAAATGGAAGGGAGGAAGGGTAATCTGTGGGAGATGGATGGAATGGGATCCCAGATGGATTAACCTCTGTAAGGAGTGAAGTCACTTCACCACATGAGACAGGGATGAAGGAGAAAAAGGGCGCAGGAGTGACAGGAGATGAGGAAGAGAGAAGGAGTTCGTGGCAAATAGGCTCCTATTTCTGTAAAATATGAGGCAAGTTCTCAGGTGAAAGGGTAGAGGGAAAAGGGGAGCCATGGAAGGTTTGGGGAGGGATGAAAAGATTTGGAAAAGCTGTTGTGCAGAATGGGATAGTGAGATGATAAAGGAGGCATAGAAGGATTGCCTAGCAGCAGAAAGGGCCTAGCTGTGGTTGTGTAATGTAAACTTGTAATGGACTAATTCATCTTCCTGAGTTCAAATCCGGCCTCAGACACTTACTAGCTGTGGGACCCTAGGCAAGTCACTTCACCCTGTTTGCCTCAGTTTCCTCATCTGTAAAACAAGTTGGAGAAGGAAATCGCAAACCACTCCAGTGTCTTTGCCAAGAAAATCCCAAATGGGGTCACAAAGAGGAGCACATTAACTGAAAAACAACAGACAGCAAATCCTTTCAACAACCTGGGAAGTAAATGCTATTTTTTATCCACACTTTAGAGATGCACACACTGGGGCTGAGAGAATTTCACAGGATGGTCAGTCTTGGATAGGTTGCAACCTGCACTCTTGGAGGAACTCCAGAATAGACAAGATCACCATATTTGAGTATATAATCCGTATAAGAGGAGGATGCTTACTCCTTAGACCTAGAAGTCCTCAGTGAAAGGATATGACAGTCAGTACTTCATAGGCTAACTCTCTTCCATTTGTCCCAAGGGGCCTTTATACTGGGCAAGCCATATAGCAAAAATGACAAAAGAATGGACCTTAGAAAATCCAACCAAGAGACCAAAACAGTTATAGAGACCACAAAGATCATCTTTGTGGGTGTCTGTTCTTGAATACAAGAAATGGGAAAATGTGACCCTGGCCCTAGAGCTAGATTCTGAGGTCTATACTGAAAGAGTAGGAGCAAGGTATAAAAAGAACTGAGGGAAGATTCACTCAAGGATCCTAAGAAGTGAATACTATCCCCTAGAAAACTCTCTCAGGAAGCAAATTCCAATTTGTCCCAAACAATGGACTCACTCCTACCAACAGATGATCTACTTAGGTCAACGTCCTTGCAGGAAATTCCTTTGGAGTTATTTCCTCTGGTTAATACGGGCCAAGTTTTTTTAGATGATGATGATGATGATGATGAAGACATTAGTATTTATGTAGTGTCCAAGCTGTAAGTAAAAAGCCCTATGGCAGAGAGTTCTATGGGCAGAGTGTGGTTATTTAATTTTCTTTTTTTGCAAAGGAGTTTGTTTCTGTTGGTAACTTCTCTGTATGTGACCTATTATTTGGCATTTCCCGTATTCTAAGTCGCAGAAAAAGAAGAAGAAACAATGCTCCTACAGTAGCTGCCTGGACATCTTTGGGAACTTATAAGTAATCTACTGTCTCTCCTCTTTATTTCTTCGACCATTTATTAAATGGAAGCCAGTAAAAGGCAATGAGATGTTTGAGAACATTTCTAAGACTAATCACAGACCTTCCCGCTACCAAAACCTACTGGTTACCATGGCTACAAGGAAGGTAAATGCACTTAGAGAAACAAATATATACATACTCATGTATACACGTATAATAATAGTAATACTTAATATTTACATTGCGTTTGCTTTCGGCCAGGCATCATGCTAAGCCCTTTACAATTACTGTCTCATGTGATCCTCACAACAACCCTGGGAAGTAGGTGCTATATTATATCCTCTTTACAATTATGATAACTGCTGCAAACATTAGGTTAAGTGACTTGCTCAGAGTCACACAGCTAATTTCTGAGGCTGGATCTAAACTCAGGTCTTCCTGATTCAAGATCTGGCACTCCTAATTCAAGGATTAAGTGAACTTCCTCATAGGATTTGCCCAACCC
The DNA here is from genome assembly GCA_023548195.1 of Bettongia penicillata ogilbyi. NCBI lineage: Eukaryota > Metazoa > Chordata > Mammalia > Diprotodontia > Potoroidae > Bettongia > Bettongia penicillata. Next base: position 791,019 of record JAJHZJ010000202.1, read on the forward strand.
ACCCAGGCCAACCTACAGTAATAAGCTCTCCCTTTTCTCTAAGAATGCAAGTAAAACCATCCTGTAAACCATAAGTATTACCTCAGCTATGATGATGAAATTTCAAAAACTGATCTATTCAGAAGAGTGAAGTCCACATCAAAGTAGTTCTCTTGGGGTGGGAGATGGGGTTTGCATGGCTATTCCAATAAAGCATCTATGGCTAATTACAAGCCATATATGCCATATTATACCATTACAAGCCTCCCAAGAAGACCTCCTGACTCATTACTTGGTCCACATTTCATTTTGGGGGACCCAAGCTCAAATTTCCCAATTTTATCCACTTTTTATTCTACGTAGAATGTCATTTGGCATTTCCCAAAATCAAATTCACCCTCAGAGGATAATAATTTACTGCCCCTGAGGACAATCCAAAGAACATGCTATAGGCTGTTAAAGGCAGTCCCCATTGAAGAATGATAGGAATGTTCCAAGCCATGCCCACAGCTCAGAGGGCATGACTTCCCAAAGGGAAGCCTTTCAAGCTTAAGTATGTAGTTCCCAACTTGTGGACTGAGGACTATGGGAGTGCCACAAATTTCTGGGTAAATCCATGGACAAATACCTTCTGAAGACTCAAGAGTATGTTTCACCCACACAGGTAAGATACAGGGTACTGTATCTTAATTATCCAAACGAACAGCACTGCCATACTTGCCAAGACTCTAACCACTAATTAGAAATGATTACAACCCACCACTCACACTGCCAATCACCTATCTCGAAGAAGATATTCCGAGGAAGAGGAAGGCAGCTCTGGTACAGTACAAACAGGATTTGGCTAGTCCCCCATAGAAGATAAGCTCCTTGACAACAGGGTCTTTGTATCTGCTCTACTTAGCACATAAAAGGCATTTAGCAAATGCTGGTTAATTAACTACTGGTACAGAAACCTGGATTTTACTAGGAGCTGTGCCACCTTGGTGACTTTGGACAAATCATTTCCCTTCTCGAGGCCTCAGTTTCCTCATCTGTAAAGTAAAAGCGTTGAGCAAGAAGATCCCCAAGGTCCCTTTCAGTTCTATGAAAAAAGAGACCAAAACAGGGACCTTGGAAGAAGAGAATGGGTAAAAGCAAACAACATACCCTGCTCTCAAGAAACCCTTACTAAAAGAAGACTTCTTACAGAAGCTGGGATTTTAGTTGGGACTTGAAGAAAACCAGGAGGTTCCCAGGAGGAGGAATTTCCTGGGAGTTCTAGGCATGGAGGATGGCTAATGAAAATGAACACGAGAGATGAAGCATTGGGCATGAAGAACAGAGAGACCAGTGTCACTGGATTGTAGAACCTGTGGAGGGAAGAAAGTGTGAGGACATGGAAAGGTAAGTAGGGGGCAGGTTATAAAGGGCTTTCATTGCCAAACAGAGGATTTTATGTTTGATTCTGGAGATAAGAGGGAGGCTCCGGAGTTAATGGAATAGGAGGTGGGGTGGGAAGCTAACAGGGAAAGAAGCTAACTTTAATAACTGAGCAGAGGACAGATTAGAGAAGGGAGAGGCTTGAAGTAGGGACAGAGTCTATAGAAGGGGGTGAGGCATAACACCAAAAAGGGAGGAAAGTGCCAGGTTGTAAAGAGCTTTAAAAGCCAAACAGAGGAAGTAGCTATCTCTCCAATCTAGTTACACGTCACCCCCCAGGGAAGGGTCAACCTTGTTGGAAGACTTATAAAGACAAAGTCCAAATTCTTCAGCCTGACTGTGTAGGTCCTGTATAATCCAAATATTTCCCACACCTCCCAAGGCTAAAGGGCTGGCCTCTTCACTGCTCCCCACACGTGCCAAGCTCAGGTGTTCAAATTATATTAATTGGACTAAATCCAATTCTAGCCTCTGAGACTTCTCTCCTGCCATCTCCTTCCCTTAAAATGCTAATTCTCTTGTTGACGGCTCTATCTCTTACCCCTTTCCTTGAAGACCCAGCTCAAGTCCCAACATCTGGCCTTCCCTCATTGCTCCAGCCCACAAGCATCTCCCTATTGAGCAGTTTAGCACTTCATTGTCTTTTAAGTACTTCATGGACATTGTTCTTATTTGCCCACTTGGACTAGAAGCTCCTGGTGGACAGGAATTACGCTCCCTTTTCTCATCTCCATACCAGTGCCTCATAGAGTGAGCACACAGGAGGAACCCACAAAACAACTGTAACTTGATCAAGAAAAGCTCTTAAGTTCTGCTAAGAAACCAAACCAAACCAAAAAACCTACCTATAATTTGGGAAACATCAAGTAAGACAGGAGTACATCATCCCAGACACCAAAAGGACAAAACCATCAGAGATGACACAAAGCAAGTTAGTGCAGCTTCACTGCCGGCCCTAAGAGCCAGGCTGAGAAGCCATTAAGACAAATCTTCCCAGCCTTATTAGATAGACATTTCTTCCCAAACTCCACTATGCAGCCAAACTGGTCATTTCTCTCCATTCTTTATACACTGAACTATAGCTCTCTGTCTCTGCACTGCCTGGGAGCGGGGAATAGGGGGAAGTGTTCCTTCTGCTGGAATGAAGTTCTTCCTCAGCTCTGCCTAATGGAATTCTTTTCTTTCTAGAGGGAGTTAAGCATCACCGTGTATTCGAGCTATTCCTGATCCTTCCCCCATATGCTCGTTTCCTCCCTAATTACCTTGTATTCATTTTACATTTATGATGTTTGTGTGTGTGTTTGCATGACTATACACATACACATATATGCATATGTGTCTCCCTCTTGGAGTGGAATTCTTTCTTTTCTTTTTTTATCTTTGTATCCCCAGCACCTAGCTCGGTGCCTGACATACTAGAAACACTTAAAAACTGCTGGCCGCTTGAGGTTAATATATATATGCATTTTGCCAAACTCCATAAGATTAAGGAATCCAGTCAAAACAAAACCTAGGACGGGGGTGACAGAAGAGGCATAGAACAATTGGAAAGTCACTCAGGGACAGAAGTAAAACCAAGTTCTAGGGAAAGAAGTTAACCTCAGAAAACACTGACACCGGACGAGAGCCAACTTGAAGGGCAGATGGGGCCAATTATCCTGGGGCTTGGATTTCTTCTGCAGAAGACAGCAGGGTTTAAAATCAAAAAAACCCAGAAAACTTGCACCATTCCTACATGCCACTGTTCCACACCAGGCCAGAGGAATGTTGCTGCTGGTGACGGAAAGAAAGGGCATGTATAGATCCAACATCCAACCAAAACACCAGTCTATCACAAAGGTCTAGGCTGGGGGCTATCACCGAGACATCCCCCCAATATTAGCTTCTCTCATGCAGGAAGTAACAATGTTTGCATGACCCATATGGAACCCTGCAATCTCTCAGTCATCTGTGTCATTTCTCATTCATCCATCTCATTTCCAACCAATCACCGGATTCAGAGTCAGAAAAAATCTGGATCTCAATACTGCCTCTGTTCAGCACATCAGAGGACTAGAGCTGAAAAGATGCTCAGAAGTCCACTAAGAATTTTGACAGGTATGACTGTGGGTAAGTCATTGAACCTCTCTGAGCATAAGTTCTTTCCATCTATAAAACGGGGAAAGCAAAACTTGTAGTATCTGCTTCACAGCCTTGTGATGAGATCCAAACGAGATCATGTGGGTAAAGAACTTTAAATCAAAAATCCTATAGAAACATACCAAAAAAATCAAAAATAAATTTAACAGGAAGCAACTAGGTGGCCCTGTGGATAGTGCACTGGAATTAGGAGGACCTGAATTCAGATCCAACCTCAGACACTTATTTGACCCTGGGCAAGTCACCTAATCCCAATTACCTCAAAAAAAAAAAAAGGTAAACGTAACAAAAATATACAGATCAAACATGACACAAATGAAGAAATATGAGAAGACATACCCAACCTATTCTTTTGTGAAGGTGGGGGGTCCGTAAGTGTTACACATTGAATATATTTTCAGATTCTTTCAATGTATTGATCAGCTGTGTTCACTTATTCCCCCTCTTAAATAATATGATTTGTCACATGGAATCCATTCTGGGAGGGGAAAGGGGAGGAATATGTGGGATAATGATGGTGATAGAAGAAACAGAGAACATTAATAAAAATTTTATTTTTAAAAGTCCCTAGAGAAATTCTATTTTTCCAGCCAAGTGTTTCTCAAATCCATTCCTTCCTTCACATTCCCAACTGCTACTCAAATAATAGCAGGCATTTACTCAAAATTTACTATGTAGGCACTGAGACCCCAAAACAAGGAAGGAACAGTCTCACTATCCTCAGACAATTTTAACGCTACCAACAGAGATAGTATGTACAAAAGTACACACAGCACATACGCAAAATAAAAGAGGAAACTTCGGGAGGAGAAGGGCCCTAGTAGCCAGAAGAATCAGGAAAAGACTTCACATAGGTGGTATCTATATTGATCACCACTGAAACCCAACAGCCCAAGAGCTTCCCTAAGTTTATATATGTCTCAGGGGAATCATATGGTACACAAAAAAAAGTTCAATTTGTCCCTCTCCTGCAATTCCCTTCTAATTTACTTTATATTGACTATCTTTCCTGCCTTATAAAATATTACTGCCCTTCACACACTCCACAGTCTAGTCAAACCTTTCTTCCTGCTGTTCCCAACTCATAGGATCAGTGTGCACTGCCTAGAGTTCTGGCCCTGAAGTCAGGAGGACCTGAGTTCAACTCTGGTCTCAGATACAAACTACCTGTGTGACCCTGGGCAAGTCACTTAACCTTGTTTGCCTCAGTTTCCTCATCTGTCAAATAAGCTGGAGAAGGAAATGACAAACCACTCCAGTATCTTTGCCAAGAAAACCCCAAAAAGGGGTCACAAAGAGTCAGCCAGGACCGAAAAGACTGAACGTTATCCATGCCTGGGACGCGATTCCCTCCTTACCTTTGCCCCTTAGAATCCTTAGTTTTCATCAACTCAGTCAAAGTGCCACTTCCTCCATAAAGCCTGTCCTGATTCCCCCGAATTACTTTGCATTTACTTTGTCTATTCTTATACACGCAGGCTTCTTCCCTAGTAGAATTTAAATTCTCTGAGGGCCGACACTACCTCATTTCGTTGCTGTATCCCCAGGATCCACAAAGCAGATTTATAATGAATGCCAGCTGAACGAAACCAGGATTCAAACTCTTCCTCTTACACTCAGAAACAAGTCACTTACTTGGCTTCTCTGAGACATGGTTTCCTCATCTGTAAAACTGGATTAATAATACCTATAACACCTACTTCACAGGATTGTTTTAAGGAATAGGCCATAGATGGAAGGCTTTTAGAGCATTCTACAAACATTAGCTAATTATCGTTATTCTAACTCAGAGCCAAGGGAAAACAAAGTACAGAGAGATTGCAGTTAGGTTCCTACACCAGGAGTAGGGAACCTGCAGCCTTGAGGTCACATGTGACCCTCTAGGTCCTCAAGTGCAGCCCTTTAACTGAAGGAAAGGGCCACACTCAAGGGCCTAGGAGGCCACATGTCACCTTAAGGTTGACGATTCCCCACCCCTGTGTATAGGTCAATCTGCTGTTAATAGGAAAATCATTATCACAGAACCTTTAACAGGATTTTACAGTCTCCAAAGAACTTTCCCCTACAGTATCTAACTTAATCTTGACAACTCGTAAGGTAGGCAGAGGAGATTTTATCATTCCCATTTTACAGATGAACAAATAACTTTCAGAGGTTGATGACCCATCTGGCATTACAGCAGGTAACTAGCTGAGCAAGGGCTCCAAACTAAATCTCCTGACTCCACCATCACTGCTCCATATGGAAAAGCTAACCTCAAGGAAGTAAGAACCTCAGCGCAACTCGGTGAAAAAGGAAAATCATGGCCAAACACCCAGTCAGCTACAAGCATTTGTGGGGAATTTTTCTTCCAATCATAGGTTATTTTCATAATCAATCCCTGTTTTTCACAGAGCTGTCTCCTGACTTGTCTTTATTAGGGCCCTTCCTAGCCATTTTCCCATCAGGCCACCGCCACTATAGTGATTTCATCTCCACCTCCTCCTCCTTACCTTCCCCCTCCTCTTCCTACTAGAATGGAGGTCCCTGGAGCCTCCACCTTACCCAAAAGATGACTATCTCTTCTGCTTTTATCTGTATCTCCATCACTTACCAAAGTAAGCATATGAGTTAGCATATGTAAATGAGTTAGCATATGTAAAGCACTTTACAGACCCTAACTTGCTATATAAATGCTAGCTGCTATTATAATATTATTATATCATCATTATACATATCATCATCATTATTTTAAGTCAGCAAATGCAATCCATCAGCAAGAATGTGTTAAGTGCCTAGTATGTGCCAGGCTCCATACTAGGCATATTACAACATACCAGGGGCACAAAAACAAAAAAATCCCTGCCTTCAAGAAGATTATATTCTACTAAATGAAAAACTGAAGTTCAGAGAGAGAAAATTATTTGCTCTGACTTGAATTTCAATATACTAAGCATAGGGGATATGAAGTATACTCTACTCAAAAGAAATTATTAATTTTGGTTTGGTCTCCCCACCCCAAGGTTCTCCCCACTCTAGTTCATCCTCAGCTACCAAAGTTACCTTCCTTAAGGGCAGACCTGACCATGTCACCCAATAATCTCCAGTGGCTCCCTATTAGGATCAAATATGTAGTGTTGTGTTTGACTTTAAAGCCCTTCATAATCTGCCTCTAAGCCACCTTTGCAATCTTTGCATACTTTACTCCATCCACAGCAGGATGCAGTGACACCGGCCTCCTTGCTCTTCCTCCCCACAAGACACTCCCTGACTCTATGGGTTTTCATGTGTTTCCCATGTCTTCCTTCTTGTTGTCCAGTTGTTTCAGTTCAACAATCCATGAACCCACATGAGGTTTTCTTGGCAAAGATCCTCAAGTGGTTTGCCATTTCCTTCTCCAGCTCATTTGAAGATAAGGAAACTGAGACAAACAGGGTTGAGTGTCTTGCCCAGGGTCCCATACACAGCTAGTAAGTGTCTGAGGCTGGATTCGAACTCAGGTCTTCCTGACTGCAGGCCCAGCACTTTATCCACTGCAGCACCCAGCTGTCCCTTTGATTTTCAGCTAAAGTCCCATCTTCTACAAGAAGCCTTTTTCCAGTCCTCCTTAGAGCTGTCTTTCCTCTGAGATGAACTCCAGTTGATCTTGTTTGCACACAGCTGCCTGCATGTTGACTCCTTTGCTCAATGACAAAGTCCTCGAAGGTAGGGGCACTTTCTGTCTTTCTCTGTATCCTGAGGACTCAGCACTGTGCCTGGTACATTTTATAAATGCTTGCTGGCTTGACTTAATGGGGAAAGTAAGATAGAAGAGTGAATAATTCTGACATGAAAGAGAACATAAGTACAAGAAAGGGTTCAGGAAAAGAAAGGAGAATGAAAGGAGAAATCCAAGAAATGTGCAGGGGAAGAGGTCACTCTACTTAAGTGAGTGATAATGAAGGCTTCATGGAGAAAAATGGCAGCAAGCAGGGCCTCCAGGGAAGGGGCTCCAATACTCCAACAGACAGATGCATGTTTGCTTGGTTTTGTTTATTTTGGGGTGGGTTTTTTTTTTTGAGGTAGGGAAGAGGAGAGTGAAACCAATCCAAGTATTGGGAACGGTAAGAACAGAGACCCAGAGATAAGAGACAACAGAATGAGGCCAAGGAAAGAAGAATAGGACGGTCTGAATGGAATGCAGAGAACATGCAGAGAACTAGGAAGAGGCTGGAGCCAGACCGTGGAAGACCTTGAAAGCCAGGATCAGAAATTCATACTTTATTTGGTAGGCAATGGAAAGATGAAGACAAGGGAGAGGAAAGGGGGAGGGGCAAGGGGAGAGGGAGGGACCCTCATTCTGGCAACAAATCTGCATTGCTGACATCTGCTTGATGTGTTGGCTCAAAAAGGAAAAATTAAAATCAAACAGCACTCAGAAAGAAAGCAGCTGATGCCCAGTCCTTAAATTCTTCCCTCCACACACCCCCAGTCCAAAACAATGCCCAGCTCTCAGGGCTCCTACCCACACTGCAGTATGGCAGCAACTGAACAGGGTGGGAGCAAGAGAAAGTGACATTTTCAAATAACTCCTCCCCAATGGGTACTGACAATGAGAACCTCATGGCTCTGATTTCTGGAGCAAGAGGGAACTGATGACAAAAGACTCCTGCCCGCCTGCCTGAGAACTCCCAAGGGCAATTTTTCTAGGGCAAAAGCTTTTCAGGAAAGATTCCCTAATCACCTCCCTTTCCCCTCAAAAAACCTCTTCCCCCAAAAAAAGCAAGACTGAAAGGCAGGAAAAGGAAAGAGAGACAGGAAATCAATGCTAGTTCAAACTCAAGTTAGCTCCTCAGACCCCACCCTCAACAAAAGAATGTCCAAAGACTTCCTGTAGTAGCTACAGCCCAGAAATAGGGCACTGCAGTCCAGGATCCTAACATCCAAAGGCCTGCCTGACCTCCAGGCATGCTTATACTGCTGCAAAATAAACAGGCCCAAAATCAACAATTTGTTTTCATTATCTATGTGTACAACAACACAAGAGTATCAATCCAAGAATGCTGCCATTTTGTTAGACTGCTCAGCCTTGCCTGTGAATGAGAAGACTAGGAAGAGGAAAATTTCTCCATCCAAAATAGGATGCAAATGCAACCATTACATATTACAGAAGAGGACACTAAAGCCGGGAAAAGGTAAAATGACTTTGAAGGTCCCAGCAAGTTTGTGACAGAACAGGGAAATGGTGCCACTGCTCTTTCTACCACACCAGACAGGCTAGACCTTAGATATATCCTCATAGACTGATGCAGTGAGTGTAACTGGGAGACTAGGGGTGGCAGAAAGACTAGGGAAAAGAAAGGGGAAGGGAAGAGAATCTGTGGCAATATCAAATGCTAGTAAGAACTGGAAAAGGAAACGGGGCTTCTTTTAATTATTTGTCAGCAGCACGTTAGTCTTCCCCGTGAAGAGATGCATGAACCCAAGGACTCTTCCATCTTTTCTGGGACTTTCATTTCACAATGGAACCTAGAACTTTCCATACTCTAGTGAATCTAATGTGGCAGCCAGCCTGTCCATATAAATAAAAATCTGGCTGGACCGCAAGCTCAAGGGCAGGGGCCATGCCTTGCACAGAATATACCCTTAATAAGTATCTTTGGAATTGCATTCATTTGTCATCTCCCCACACATGTCTGTTACCAATATTTTACAGTTGAACTTAGGAGTTTGGGGGGGAGGGCAGAGTGAGGAGGCAATGAAAGTAAGGAGACCACTGCTCCACCTAACTGTCTAAGCTACCGGCCAGCTTATTTCCAAGGATAGGGCTTCTCAAAGCTGGAAAATAAAAACAAAAGCAGAGAGTACGGCTTTTTTTGCCTATCAATTTCATACCAGAACACTGCTTCTCTTATGATGCCAAACTCTTCTAAAGGCATCATTTTTGGTTTTGCTGCTTGTCCTTCGTTCTCAAAGAGGACCATGACATCGAGGAGGTGATGCCATGATTTGTAAGTGAACTGAATTTAAGGGAGGGACATGCAAGGTCACCTGCCTCACTTTCTCCTCCAGAGTTATCTGAATCCATTGGTAAAAGACACAGATCAGGATGATTAGAGATGTCCCCTCTAGGATCATCCATTTAGAGCTGATCATCCAGTCTGACTCCCTCAGGGTCTTTGCATGAGAGGGAGCTGGTGAGCAGATCAATCCAGGGCAAAGGAGGAGGTGTGAGTCTGGGTGGTGTCAATTCCCTGGAACTGTGTTGGATCCTGTGCATTCTACTTGTGTTCCTAGGGAATATGACCTGTGCATCACGTCATATTGTGAGGCTGTCCAAAGAACCCAAATTTTTTGTAAGTGATAAACCATGTCACAGGGTCGGTGACACACATATCTATGACAATCCATCTCCTGTGTGTTGGCCTTACGTCAGAGGTCACAGGATTCTACAGCATCCAGTCACCTCCCCTGCAGTCTATAAAAATTCTAAGTGTGGAAACTAGAACCCAGATTGCCTGACACCTAGGTCATTGCTATTTCTATACTGCACACTCTCTCACTTCAAAAACAATCAATATCTTTTGTTCTTATATTGTCAAAACTTCTCCCTCTATTTTCTTCTCCTTCCCCCAACCATTCCATATAACAAATAATTTTCTTCATTCACTTTTAGTTTTTTAAAATGTTGGATCCTGTCACACTTTCGACAAAACCACCAGCAATAGGAAAAAGGATATTTAAAGGAAGAGTGAGGCTTCGTCTTTATGGATCTGGTTAAAGCAATCAAAAATAAAACCCTACCACCCAAAATATGCTTTCTAGGAGCCAATTTGCAACAGTAGCTGAACTTAGAATTCTTTTTTTTAAATTTTATTTATTTGTTTTTGGTTTTCAACGTTCACTTTGATAAGATTTTGAGTTCTGAATTTCCTTCCCCTCCCCAAGACCGCATACAATCTGATATAGGCTATACATACATGTACAATCATATTAAACATATTTCCACATTAGTCAGGTTGTGAAAGAAGAATTAGAACAAAAGGGAAAAATCACGAGAATGAAAAAATGAAAAAACAAGAAAAAAAGAAAACAGTGTGCTTCGACCTGCACTCAGACTCCGTCTGGATGTGGACAGCATTTTCCATCATGAGTTGTTGAAATTATCTTAGATCCTTGCATTGCTTAGAAGGACTAAATCTAACAACACTGGTCATCTCACAATGCTCACAAGAGTTCCAGAATGAAAGTTCTTGGTAAACTTTAGGGGAAGCTAGGTGAGGAAATGGAGAGAGTGCTCGGAACAGGGTCTGGAAGGTGAGAGCTCAAATCAGACACTTCCTAACTGTGTGACCCTGGACAAGTCACTTCAACTCTGTTAGCCTCAATTTCCTCATCTGTAAAACAGAATAACAACAGCCTACCTAATAGCAAAGAACAAATGAGATAATAATTGTAATATTAAATACTGAGCACAGTGCCAGACACACAGTAAACACTACATAAAAGTTAGTCATTATCAGTAGTACCTTAAAGCACTATAGAAGAAGCAGAATAAAGACAGCTAGATCTGGTATCAATAGAGATCTGGGTTCCAATTCTCTATATTATCTGTCTAACCAGAAGCAAAAAATAACCTCTTTGAACTCGTTTTCTCTTCTAAAAATGCGGATAATAGGCCTATAGGACCCACTTCATGAAGCTGTTCGGGGCGGTACATGAGGTAAACCTTAAAGCACTAAATATGAGTTGATCATATCATCATCATCATCATCTTCATCTCAGTCCTGGCACCAAGAAGACAATGAGAGCTATAGAGGAATGTGACAGGCCAGCAGATTTTCACAATCTGCCTAAGGGGCCTAGGAGTTTTACTTGTCCGGAGACAGGCATTCAACCGCTAGATCAATTACCTAGATGGAACAAAAGGGTTAAAATCTCCAGGCGAATCAGGCTATGGTTTCAAGTGAACTAGAATGACCTAACTTAGAGAACCAATAGGCTGCCGGTTTCGAAGATCCTGACTCTGATCTCCAGAGAGAAAATGCCAACATATCGACCCACTTCTCTGTCTCTCTGATGAAGGAGGAGATAAGCCGAGCAGAACGCAATGAGACTTAGGGACCATTCCAGACCAGCTATATAGAATGTTGACAGTCAAGCATTCTGGGATCCTACACCAAGCCAACTACTGATGTGGCACCAAGTTACACAAGACACGGTATTTTAGAGCAGAAAGGTGCCTTAAAGACCATGTAGCACATCCTTTTGTTTTACTAATGAGAAAATTGGAACGTAGAAGTCAGGTGGCTTGGTCAATTTCAAGTCACAAGTTACTGGAACAGCAAGGGTTCGATTCCAGTTCTCCCATGATCCTTCCACCATACCACATTTGTTGCTCCCAGAGTACTAGAGAAATCACCCATCTTTGCCTCCAAAAGAGATGCTTCCCCTCTTCAGTGACTAGCAGATGCAGGATTTGAAAGCAATACCCAAGTATCTTCATTTCAGCACAGCAGCATCAAGGTTCCTAGGAATTATAAGGCATTCTAAATTGAAGCATGATTTTCCACTCAGAGGTAAATAGAGAACATACTTAATATAGCACTTACTCCCATAAGGAAGCTTCAGTATCTTCAATGGACTTCAAGTTATCTCTGGATTTCTTTTTGTCTACTAGATTTTCACACGTCATTCTCTTAGAGTTTAAACTGATGCTGTGACCTCAAGGTCTTATGATACTCTGGACTCTCCAATTCCAGTTTCCCTCACTCTAGTTCATCCTCCACATAACTGCCAAAGCAATACGTGTGACTATATCATTCCCATGACGAAAAACTTTCTGTGGTTTCCTTATTACCTCTAAAATAAAACATAAAGTATTTAAGGTTGCCATTTTTTAAAAACTATAATAGAGTTTTTTTCCTCGTTTGCTTGCCACTACTCTTCTTTGTGCAGTCTACATTTCAACCAAACTAACTTACTTGTTTCCAGAACTTGGTGTTTCAAATCCAGCCTTCGAGTCTTAAATACAGGCTGTCTCCCATGAATAGAAAGAACCCCTCCTTGCCTCTACTTCTTAGAATTCCTGGCTTCCTTCAAGATTCAGCTCAGATACCAGTAACTCTAACAGGAAGCATTTAGAGACACACACACACACACACACACCATTAGTGAAGAAAAAGCACTTCTTCAAATGATTATATATTATTTACCTACACATTTACTTGTTATCATCTTGTATCCCGCTAGGAGGCTGTCAGTTCTTCTCAGATCAGGGATTGTTTTTCCTTTTGTCTTTGAATTTTCTTTACCGATAACAGTGCCTTTCACATAATCTGTACTTAATAAATGCTTCTTGGTTAAATCTATAAAATGAAGGGTTGGTCTACCTAATCTCTAAAGGTCGTTTCCAATTCTAATAGCATATGGTTTACCAGTCCCATTTTACAGATGAGGAAATGGGCAGAGTGAGTACAAATAACTTTCCTGAGGTCACATAGCATACCTGGGCTGGCTAAAACTTCATCCTATCCTTCAAAACTCAAACTCAAATGCCACCTCTTTCATGAATAGATCTGATCCCTACTGGTGGAAATTATTTTCCCCTTCTCAGCCTCGAAGAACCTTTGATTTGCACCTCTTATTCATTAATTACACATTAGTTGCCTAACACTGAACCATAAACTTAATGAGGACATGTGATGGAATCTATTCCCTACTCCCCACCAGTTTCTAACAAAGATGTGCACAAAGGTGATGCTAAAACTATTCATGAATTGAAGACCAAATCCCAGATCTCCTAGTTACAATTATTTTTGTCTATGTGGCATTTTTAAGTTTTATGAAGAGTTTTACTCATAATGATCCTGCAAGCTAAGCTGTGCAAACATCCCTACCCCCATCTGACAGACAGGGAAACTAAGACACAAAAGTAATTGAGTTGCTAGTAAGTTTTAAATATGCAGCTTGAATCTGGATCTTCTGGTGCCAAGACAACCATTCTTTCCACTATAACACATATAGCCCTTCTCTCTTACCCAGGCAACTTCCAAGGTGTGGAGATCAGTAAGAAATATCATCTGTGGGGAAAGGTCTAGGAAGAAAGTAAAACCCAGGAAAAATTTGTCAAAATGCAACCGTAAAGCATTTCACAAATACAGAAGCATGACCACTGCTCAAATTCCTTCCTGCCCTCCAAGGATTCTCCAGGCAAGCCCTAGAACACAAGCCAACTTTGAAAATCTCTCATCATCTGCCAGCCTCCATCATCTCTGCAGGAGAGGGACAGCCAAGAGTGAGCCCTAACCAGAGCTTTCAAACACAGCATAAGAACAGTAGCCACCAGGAAATAGACTAACCAAGAGGAAACTTGGGAAAAAAGAAAGCCAAGACAAGTCAGGGATGGGGAGGGAGGGAAGCAGAGCTGGCCAAACAGGAAGATTCTGGGTAAGAACCAGCATTCCAGGAATGTTTCCAACGAAGGCCACCTGTGCAGAGAATACCAAGGAAGTACAAGCACCAAAACCATAGCCAGATAGCAGGCCCACAAGCTACACCCTTTATTGAAAACAGCACTCTTCACATCACCCAAGAATCTCAAGTCCTCAGTAACTGGAAGTCCAATTCTCCCTATTTCACAGACTGGGATGAGGTCCAGAAACAGTAAGTTTAAAGACTCATTCATAGGCACTGAAGTACCTAATATATATGAAAACCACTTTGCTAGATAGTTCAAGTCACACGAGGATGAGTAATTCAAGGTTCTTGTATTCAAGAAACTTATAATCTATAAATTGGACACATATAAGCAAATAGTTTCAGAAAAATTAAAAAATAAAGCATTCCCCATTGTATCAGAAGTCAAAGATATGAACAACTTTCAAAAAAAAAAATTTCAAACTGTCAATGACCACACAAAAATGTGCTAAGTCATTGGATTTTTTTTTTAGGGCAAAACAAAATACCTCTGCTTGGAAGGACTTGTATGATGAACTGATGCAGAGTAAAGTGAGGAGAACCATTCATACAATGATCACCACACTATAAGGGAAAATAATCGCAAAGTCTAAGAATCAGTAATAGAATGCAATGACCAATCCCAGCTCCAGAAGCATGATGGTAAAGCATGCATCTCATCCTTTGTTAGAAATGATGGACTGAAAGAATGAACGTGTGTTGAATGAACGTGTATTTTCACACAGCTCTTTTTCTTAACTATGGTCCTTGGTTATAGAGTAAGAGGGCTTTTTAGGGGGAGAAGGACATTTTTAAAAAAAGGAGATCAGAAGGAAATTCAGAAAAACATACTGACAAGCAGGGACATGCTGGAACCACCAGGTCAAATTTAATATATAAGCCAATTGTATGTAATAGAGATTCACAATGTCACATACAATCCACTTTCCCTATTCTCTGTACAAAGAAATGTCCTTGATGTTTCTCAATTTCAAAATAATGACTTTAAAAAAAAAACTTTTTAAATCCTGAAATTTCACCTCATATCCTAATATGACAAAAGTTAAGAACAGTCAATGTTGGAACAACTCTAAGAAGGCAGGAAAATGAACACCCCAGGCTTGGAGCTTTGAAGTGGTCCAAATGTTAAAGGTTTCAACTTGGACATTACGCAATTAAAGTGACTAAATGTCCCATACCCTTTGACCTAGCAATCCCACTCCTGGGCACATTCCCTACAGAAGTCAAAGACAAAAGCAAAGATCTAACACGTACCAACAACTCATGGCAATGCTGGAGACAAAACTACAGCAGAATGCAAAAAGCTTGCAGAAAAAAACCCCTATAGCAATGAATTTAATGAGATATTATTAGGGAGTAAGGAATGAATGATCAATATCCAGAATTCAGAGAAACAAGGAAAGATCTGTAAGAACTGATACAGAATATAAGAAGAAGAACCAAGGGGATGCAGTCAGAGTAATATAAAAGATCACTGAAAAGTCAAACTAACTGAAAAAACAGTATAAAGGTCCCAGAAAGCAGATAATGAACATACTTTATCCCTCATGGCAAGGGAGTGAAAAGGCTACTAGAACAGAATATCATATACATTCTCAGAGAGTTATTATTTGGGGATCCTTACAAGGGAGGGACCCAACAGCTGTTAGAGGTTGCCTTCTATTTACTGTATATGTATCTTTTATTTACATCCTTCTTCCATTTGATAGCCTTTCAAATGTTTGAATCCAGTTCTGATGTATCACACCTCTTCCAAGTCCTCTCCAGGGCACACATCCCCAGTTCTTTTCTAGAGTCCCAGAAGTCCTAGGATGCTAGAATTTAGAGCTGGGAAGGACCCCAGAGATCAGATGGCTAGTTTAGGGAACGGTGGTCAAGAGAGGGTTCACGAAGGAAGCTGGCAATAAAAATAGGGTTTTAAGGATGGGTAATATTTCAACAGGTGGAGTCTGGGGAAAGTGCCAGGAATTAGGACTGGCAGTACTAACTAAAAAATGGGAGAGCATGGCAGATTAAGTGAACATGATGAGCTTATTTGGGGGGAAAGTAATTGGAGATTGGCTTACAGACAGGCTAAAAAAGGCCTTGAATGACTAAGAAGTCTAGATTTGGGAGCTAGGGCCCTACCTAACCATTCTGCACTTTGTAGCTGTTGGTCAGTTACATCCAACTCTATGACCCTGTGGGACCACAGCACACCAATACTGTCCATGAGGTTTTCTTGGCAAGGATACTGGAGTAGTTTGCCGTTTCCTTCTCTGGTGAAGTAAGGCAAACAGAGGTGAAGCAAGTTGCCCAGTGTCACATAGCTAGTAAGTATTTCAGATCAGATTTGAACTCAGGTCTTCCTGACTCCAGGTCCAAAGCTTTATCCACGGAGTCATCCAGTTGCAATTCATACCTGAACTTAAAAGAGGGGGCCAGAAGTTAAGTTTTGCTGACTTTTCCACCTTTTTTATTCTTTGTTTTAGACGCTGGTTCTCTGGGAGGAATAGGAGATTATGTATACTAAAAAAAATACATAACAATCTGGTTAAAACAATCTGGTCTGGGTCATTTAGTGGGGCAGAAGGATGAGAACAACATAGAAGAAAGATAAAAATGCCCTCTAGCAACGATAAAATATATTTTCAAGTCTATATTTTTAGATCAATTTTATTCTGAATATAAGAACACTATAAGCAAATTTTTCTTAGCAAGAATAATGTTCCTGCTACAAACATTTAACAACTGAGATTACCACTGAATTGTGACAGCTCACCTCATAAGATACTTCAAAATACTTTTCATTTTCTACTTGACTTAAAATATTGTTGGGGATGCTTTTTTTACTGATGAGTAAACTGAGAGTCAGAGTTAATCAACCTGTCCGGAGACACAGTTTTCTCATATGTAAAGTCAGGGAGCTTGGCCTGGATGACCTCCACAGTCCCTTCCAATTTTAAATCAATCAATCAAGATTTATCATGTGCCTACTAGGAGTCAGGCACTTGAGATACTAAATGAGGTTTAAAAGAGAAAAAGCCAGTGCCTGCCTTCAAGGAGCTTATAGTGTAATAGGGGAGACAATACCCAAATAAATATATACGGAGCAAACTACACACAGGATAAATAGGAAATACTTAACAGTGAAGGCACTAGAATTAAGAAGGGCTGGAGAAGGCTTTCTGTAGAAGGTGGGATTTTAGTTACATCCTAAAGGAAACTAGGAAGGTTATTATTCAGGAAGGGGGGGAAACATTCCAGGAATGGGGGACAGCCAGAGAGAATGGCCAGTGTCAAGAGATACAAGTGTCTTGTACGTGGAACAGCCAAGAGGTAAGTATCACTTGAATCCAAGAGTTGGAATAAAGAGTAAGAAGACTTGAAAGGTAGGTAAGAGCTAGGTTATGAAGGACTTTGAATGCCAAAAGGAGCATTTTATATTTGCTCCTAGAGGTAATAAGAAGTCAGTGGAGATTACCAAATAGGGGAGTAACACAGTCAGGCCAATGTTTTAAGAAAATCACTTTCATGACTGAATGGAAGATGATTTTGAGTGAGGAACGATGAGGAAGGCAGGCCCACCAGCTGGCTACTGCAGTAATCAAAGCATGAGGTGATAAGTGTCTACATCAGGGTAGGGGTAGTGTCAGAGGAAAGAAGGGGACATATTCAAGAGATGTTGCAAAGGTGAGATCTGATAGTCCTTGGCAATAGCTTGGATATGGGGAGTGAGAAATATTAAGGAATCCAAGAAGACTCCTAGGTCTGGAAGACTGGGAGGATGGTATCGCCCTCTATAGGAATAGGGAAGGGACTGAGTAAAGGACTTGGGGGGAAAGCTAATGAGTTGAGTTTTGAAGGTATTGAAAGTTTAAGATGTCTACTGGACATACTGTGTGAAATGTAAGATTTAAACCTAGGTCAATCAGTCGATAAACATAAACAAGCATTTATGGTTCTCCTTCCTACCTTTATGGTTTAGGGACTCTGGTCCCTCTATTTCATGGGTATTCATAATTCTTTTTTTAGCAGAATAATCTGACTCTGCAATAGGAAACAACAGGATATGGTGGCAGCTGCACACCCTCAACTAGGAGTTAGGTGACCAGAGATCCAGTGTATCCTAATAAAAGTCAGCATTCATATAGTGCCTTCTATGTGCCAGACACCGTGCTGAGCACTTTACAAATACCATCTCAGCTGGTCCTCCCAACAACCATGGGATTTAGGTGCCATTATCATCTCCATTTTCCAATTGAGGAAACTGCGGCAAACAGAGGTTAAGCTACTCACTTAAGTTCACGCAGCTAGTAACTGAGTTGGAATTTGAACTCAGGTCTTCCTAACTCCAGACCCAGCACTCTATCCACTGCACCAACTAGCTACCCAACCTCTCTATCATTCTACATTCCCATTTCTACCACTAACTCAGTACGTAACTTTGACCAAGTCACTTACTGTCTCTGGGCTCCAATTTCTCCCTCTGCAAAATATTATGGTTAAAACAGTTGACTTTTAAAGTCCCTCCAGCTCTAAGATACCGTGATTATGTTAGGATTATAGCATTACAAAATATCTTATATTTGCATAGCACTTTTCTTTCAAGAAACTCAAAAGACTTTTTCTAGTAGTCTTAATTCTTACTTTCATCATAATACCTTAGGTGTAGGAATGGATCAGCTCTTATTATTAGCTCCATTTGACACAAAAGGAAAACAAGCCCAGAAGAGTCAAGCAAATTTCCTAAAGCTACAATGTAAAAAAGAGTCCATTCCTTGATAGCAGGAATGGTTTCATTTTTGCCTTTGGAGGCCCAGTGTATAACACAGCATCTGGCACATGGTTAGTTCTTAGTATGTATTTGTTGAAAAAGAAGGAAAGAAAAGCGGGTCAAGAACAATAAGCTGCACAACTACGTCTTCTGGTCAAAAGACTGAGCTATTTCAACTGCTACTTATACCCAGTAGAGTTGGGAAGAATCATGACTTCTATCAAACTCATCAATTTCCCTCTGATCCATTCTATTTATCAGTGCCAAATCAATTTTGTTGGTACACCATGCCAGGTTAAATGGTATGCTTGAAAGGGCACTGCATTTTAAGTCAAGAGTCACTTCAACCAAATGCATTAAGCAACTGTGCTCCAATTAGGGGTAAGGCACTTTACTAGCCCCAAGGAATACAAAAAAATAAAATAAAACATTTTCTGCCCTCAAGGGGCTTATGATCCTTCTGTCAAGAGAGACAGAGAAAGTCTGCATTCTAGGATGCCTGGATGATCTGCAGCATGTCACTTTACATCTCTGGGTCTCTTCATGGGTGAGAGCGGAAGAGTTCCACTGCCCAACTCAAGGCACTTGAGGTCACTATATATTTTGTCTCCTGAGCCAACATGGGAGGCAGGAACCTTTTGGGGAAATACAAATAATTAAGGGAAAAAATACAACTGTTGGAGGAAACAAAGTTTAAATCAGGGTAGAAAGAAAAAAGCCCACAACAAACAACTTCTCTGTCTCCTAAGATGATGCTCTAATAATATCAAAACCCACTAAATTCTGTTTCATTGTCCACTGAATTTTTATAAGGCACACTAAAAATAAAGTAGAGGAAAGAAGGAGAGAACAAGGACTCTATTGGTTAGGTCATTTAGTGAACAGAACTTGAGTGAAGAGCAAAAGCAGAGGAAGTTGGGACTGCTGGTAAAATCACTGTCTCCTGCCTTCATGAGAAAAGCCTTCTGAAAAACATCCCAAGAATTGTCCAAGTCCAATCTAATCTCTTCCAACACAAAAGAGCTATCATTTCCAAAAAGAACAACTCCAGATGTTCCGTGAAGACCCAGAATGTTTCTCTGAGACCCATAACTCAACTTCTGAAAGAAAAAAAGTCAAGTATTTTAAATAACCAGAGTACCTCCCCTATACCATTAATAACAGTTCAATAATTCAAATAAAATTGAAAATAGAAAAGCATTTACTATGTGCCAAGCACCTTGGTGTGTTGGAAACACAAACAGAAAAAAGAGAGATTGTCCCTACTTTCAAAGAGCTTACATTCCAATTGAGGGAGAGAACTTCTATAGGAAAATTTGGCTACATGGCAAGTGGAAAAATCCTTAGGTACACTGAAGATACTAAGCCCTGGCAATCCTTCATTTTGCCAGAAGGATTTAGTTGGTAAGCCCAAGATTATCAATTATACATTTCAATGCAATGTACATCAAGGCAAGTCAATGAATATTTATTAAGTACCTACTATGTACCATTGTAAACTAAGCAATGGAAATACAAAGGAAGACAAAAACTAGTCCCTACTCTTAGATAGAGCATTATGTTCTAGTAGGAGAAACAATATGCAAACGACTATAACACCACACATATAAAGTTGAGATAATGTTAGATGGAAAGCGCCAAAATTAAGGACTAGAAAAGGTTTCGTGCAGAATGTGGAATTTTAGCTGAGACTTGAAAGAGGCCATTGGCAGAAGATATAGAAGAGGAGGAAGAGAATTTCAGACAGAGGGAACAGCCTTGCTCAGTGCAAAAACCACATGACAATGTAAGATGTAATACTTAATGAAAAATGTAATATTTACTTAATGTAAATATTGTTCCCATATATATTCTTATTATCAAATTGATAAGCATTTACTAAGTACTTATTTTGTAAAAGCTGTCAATTGTCTCTCTCAGAGTCACTCATAAAATTCTCTTTACAATTTTTTTTTAATAAAATAAGGATGTTTGCCCATGAAAAGTTTTTCCTTACTGTCTTTATCTTCTCCACAAACTCCTCATAAATCTTCACAGATTGAAGCTAAACTCATCCACAGTTTCCCTAACTCAATTGAGGAAGCATTCCTAGAATGTCAATTACAACTTTAACACTTAGTGTCTCTGTTTTGAAAGAAGCAGTAACAATTCTCTATGACCTCTGGAGGAGACATTTTTCATTTAGGTGTTACATTTCTCCCCACGGTCAAAAACTTTTCAGTCCCCTAAAAATCATTTTGGAGTATGTGAATTCTTCATCAATATTAAATACAACATATAAATATATAGATATGACAGCTAACACCACTTGACAAACTTAAATAAGAAAAACAATTAGCAACAGTAACAATAAAAATAATACCAACACACATAATGCATTAAAGGTCAAAATATTATATAATTTGACAATGATCATAAATAGCTGGAGAAGTATAGCCTTCCATTTATAGGTTATACTATTCTAATTCTATTTTTATTGATTGATTTTTCTCTATCTGTATCCAAGCTGGTTGCTGTTATAGGCCCATTACCAGTATTTTTAACTTCTATACCTTGTTTTCTTTTCCTAAGAGACTCTACATTATTGTAAATTGGCCCTCCCTCCATCATTGTTTGAACTAGGGTCTCCCTCAATCCTAGGTAAAATAATTGGGCTTCCACATGTGGTCTCTGATTTTCTCCAAGAAACTATTTTCTCAGCATTTCTTTGTGACAACTGGGGAAACAAGGTTGGGTTACATTTGAGTTGCTACTTCAATGTAGCAGTTTCTTCTTCAGCACTTTTTCTTTTGTATCAAGAAGAGGAATTTTTTCATTTCTTTTACACACAAAGCCTCTGCTCTACTTAAGTTTTTGATTCCTTTTTCATCTGAGTCATCTTACAAGAGAATTTTTCTATCTAGTTCTGAAATGTCTGCTTAATTTATACCCCAAAGATCTCCAATATACTCTGATCACCAAAGCCTCTCGGTAAAATTTTTTCATCTTTCTTCAATTCTTAATAACTGGGACCTAATATAATAGTTTGTTTCTCAAGCTTGTTTCTCCCCTGATTCAAATTAAAATTCTCTTCCCAAGTACATTTGACGTGTTTATGATCATCTAGCCCACATCTGTAACAGAAAACATTTCTGCCTTTCTGACTGCATCTTGTTGGTATCCCTGTATCAAATGGCTGATGGTCAGATCACTCTACTACTAGGTGACATCCACCCTTGACTATCTTCATTTTCCAATGCGGATTCTTTGGAATTCAACTTGTCGTACACCAACTCTGCATTTCTCTTTCAAGTACATTTATCATTTACATGGCCATCCAGACCCACAGTTGTAACAGAAGATAATTATACTTCTTTGTACTATTCTGGTGGTGATCTTGCTTCAAGCTGTTTTGGCTTTGGTCCCACCTTCAGCCTTCACAAATAACAATCTTCCCATTTTACTACAGATTCTTTGTAAATGTCTATCTTCAAATCTGTATTATGATTCTCTAATCCATACACAAGAGGATGCTCTAGTATTAGTCAGCATTGTTTCCTCCATCCTTCTTTGCAAAGATGTATACCTTCAGATGCATAGTCTCTCCCACTAGGATGCTACTTTTCTGTTCCACTCTGAAGTAATTTGAGCTTCAAATACAGATGAGTAAAGACCTATGTCCATTCTTCCAAGTGAGCTCTCCTTTTCTTTCTCAAAAACATTCTTTGATCCCCTTTCCCAATATAACCTCAACATTCTTGACCAACTTCTCCTCTTTCTAAGGGGATCTGTAAACAGGTACTGTTTCCTACTGTTAAGGTATCCGGTATTTTTCAATGACTTAACAGATTGGAAAATACTTAAGGGACTTCCCAAGTCTAACTTTACTATAAATTACTTTGTGATTTCCCCCCATTCCTTTATCCTATTTCTGGGTTTGCTCCTAAAATTAGGCAACCATTCTAAGTTCCAATTCAAAAACATTACAATATATACATTAAATATATCAATCTCTGTCTTTAAAGTAGCAATAACAAATTTATGTTTAGAAAACCAACAAGGAAAAGTAATCAATAAATATACAAGTTACCCAAGGAAAAGAGGGAGAAAAAATTTAAAATACCAGATATGAAGACCCAAGTATCATACGGTTTACTAGGATAAGATGAACATACAAGGTTATAAAGGATCAACAATCAATTTCACTTGTAAGTTACCCCTAAGTCTGCAGCTTGACTCATTCCCATATGTCCTCTTATTATCCTGAGTTCTAGAATGACTGGATAATTTTATTAATAAAATTGTAACTTCTTTCTCATTTGATCATTTAGCTCCAGTCTTCCACCTCAGCTCGTTAAATATTATTTAATGAACTGGAAAAATCTTCCTTAAAAGTTTTTTCCATATATTAGTTTCCTTAATCTCTTAAAATTAAGTATTAAAATTACTGAATGAGCAATCTATTAACAATGTCATCAAAACTTACACAAAGATGTAAATAATTACACAGATAAAAATAAAGTTTTACTTAGAAAGTTCACAGTCAAAGTCACTTTGCACCTTCACTGTAATGTGAATGATTTCTCCTTACTTCTGCACACAGAGTCCCACCATTTAGTTCACTGAATATACCAAGCTCTTCGCAAGAATTTTCTTCCATCTTCTTTGAAAGATAAAGGTCAAAACAGTTCTATCAAGAAAAACCTTTCCAGCTTCTTTCTCTGTCTTTCCAATTTCTCTCCAATCATAAATAAATAATCTTTTAGCTTCTCTCAAGCAGTCACTCTAGATAGTTTCTCTTCATCAAATTCTTAATGTTTCTTTATAAAATAAGCTAAAACACCTCTCTCAAGAAGTTTTTGCTCACCTTCTTTCTCCCTGACTTCTCCACAAACTCCTCATATATCTTTACAAGTCAAAGTTAAATTCACATACATTTCCCCTCCACTTCTTGGGGAGAAACCATCATAGAATGCCAGACAGAAGAGACAAAGAACAGTGCCTATCGGTCCCTTAGGAGGGGCTCTTGAAATAGATGTTACACTAACTTTGATTGTCTTGGAATATAACACCAAAGCTCTCAAAAACTTCCTCATCATTGATGAAAACAGGATAACCTATAAAATTAACTGATAAAGAGGATACGCTACTTCTTTCTTAAAACTAAAAACAAATTCTCCTTCCCAATACACTCCAGTGTTCCTTATTACTTCTAGCATCAAATACAAATTCCACTGTTTGCTCTTTACAACCTAGCCCCAACTTATCTTTCCATGATAATTATACATTGATCAGCTTCCTGGACTTTAGAGTCCAGTCAAACTAGCTTCCTGCTGCTCCTTACAACACAGGGCATTCTTTCTGGGACATATAGCTCAGTCTCTGTGTCTTTATATCAGTTGTTCCTCATGGCTGGAACATACTCCCTCCTCACCTGTCTCTTAGGAGCCCCTTGTTACTTTCAAAAGTCAACTGATGTTTCACCTACATAAATACTTTCCTGAATTCCCAACTCCTAGTTCCCTTTCTCTTCCCTCCCACAATTACCTTATATTTATTTTTTACAGTCTTGTATGTGCTTTAATATGTACACTCTCTCATGATAAAATGTGAGCTACTTGAAGGCAAGAACACAGTTTTTTCCCTCGTATGCCTTGCACCTAAGACAGAGCAGGCACTTAATAAAGGTTTGTTGACTGATTATAAGAACTAAGACTCTACTAACTCACCTTTCTTTGGCAAGAACCAGTTAAATGATATTAGAGGAAACTAGGAGCTGCAGTGCATTGACCTGCAGAGTTCAAATTCAGCCTCAGAGACTTAGTAGCTCTGTGGCCCTGGGCAAGTCACTTAACCTTTGTCTTCCTCAGTTTCCTCATCTATAAAGTGGAAATATACATAATAGCACCTCCCTCCAGGTTTGTCTCGAGCAGAACAAGAGATAGCCTTTCTAAAGTGCTCTGCAAACCTTAAAGTGATATGTAAGTGCTTGCCAATGCAAGCATTCCTTTGTAATTCCTTCCTTTCAACCCTTTCCTTTTTCTTTCTCCAGTCATGTCTTCCCAATGCAAAAGTAACTTCCCCTTGGCTCTTCCAGCCTTAGCCAGCTACCGTTCCAGCTCTCCCTCTCACCTCAATGGCTAAATTTATTGGAAAAAGCTTTCTCTACCAAGAGCTTCCACTTTCTCACTTTCCATTCTCTCAATTCCTCATCTTCTGGCTTCAATTCATTGAAACCACTTTCTCAATGGTTAATTTCTGGTCACCAAACTCAGTGACTTTGTTTCAGTTCTCATCATCCTTTACCTCTCTGAGGCTTTTGACATAGCTGCACAACCCCACACCTCCCTTGGTCGAGGAACTCTACTTTATTGATATAGCTTTACTTCAGCTACGTTAGCTTCTTCTACTTTAGCTAATCACTTCTGCTGGCTCCTAATCTCCCAATCTCCAGAGACAGAGAGAGACCCAAGGGTCAGTTCTTGGGGCTTTTTTCTTCCTCTCCCCTCTTTCTCCAAGTAGTCTCATTTATTCTGGTGGTTTTGAAATGCTACCTCTAAATAGATGATTCCCAAATCCCTAACTCTAGTCTTGACTTGTCCTCTTAGTTCCATACCATTATCGCTAACTGACCACAAGACATCTTCATTTGTATATCCCACCATCTAAACCACAGTGTGACCCAGAGTTCATGACTTCAGCCTTTCCCCCTGTAACAGCAAAATTCACCCACCCTTCCTTCTTTTTTCTCCCTCACCTCTCATATCCAATCAGCTACCCCCAGTCTAATGATCTCACCTCTTCAACATCACTTAGCACTCATCCTTTCTCCCCCTCTCTGTTCTCACCAGGCTAACACAGGTCCTCAGTATCCCTAACAGTCCTACTGCAAAAGATTCTCAATAGACCATCTGCCCTACAAGCTCTAATCTATCAGTCATCACCACCATAACAAAAAAAAAAATCCTTCTCACACCTAACTTTGGTCATGTGTGCTAAAAAAATCTTCAATGGTTTCTATTGTTTGTCTTTTGAGTTTGTTTTCAATTTTGTTTTGTTGTTGTCCCATGAAGTCACTGGCTATTATTTTGTCCTTTCTAATTTTCTGGGTGTTTGTTGCTCGACAAGTCCTATTGCTTGTCAAGTATAGTTCAGATTCCACTGTCGGCCCTCCAGAAACTGGTGCCACTTCTCTAGTTTTCTCGTATTACTCCTCTCCCATACTCTAGGCCCTAGTTAAACTGGACTACCCTCTCTCTGATCTACCAACTTGCACTGTGTTCGGCCTTGGCTCAGAGCCTAAACTGTCCCTTCCTTCTCTGCGTGTTGATGACTGATTAAAGCCAACCCAAGTGCCACCTTCTCAACAAAGCCTTTCCTGGTCACCCCTCCTCCCTTTACCCCTATCCACATCTTACCCTCAAAGAATCTCGTATGGTAAATCTCATATAGTAGCTGTGAAGTATAGCTATCTGTGCTGGCCTTCATTCCCCTACTGGACTCTTCAGTTCCTCTGAGGGCAAACACAATGTCTTATGTAAACTCTGCATCTTTCCAAAACCGAGTAGATGCACACAGAAAATGTTTAATAAATGTTTACTGTATAAATGAACAAATGTAAACAAACCAATCTTAGGTACATTGTAAGGTCTCCCTCCATGCTTCCTGGGCTCCCCCATCTGCAACAGGAATGATTATAACTAGGTCACTATGGCTGGAATGCATGGCAATGTAGAGCAGCAAAGTTCACTACCAGATCCCCAGGCTAAAAGGATACATTTAATGGGAAGTAGGGTGGGGGGAGACAGAGAAAAGGGACATGGGAGACAAGGTCATAGTGTGCACTGCAATTACTATGCAGGAATTTACAGGGTACAAGTGGAAGACTCAAGTCTTCAATTAATACAAAAATATAAAGCTTTGCACCACCTCACACAGCTATTAAACCACATTTCCATCAGGTTGAGTAGGAAGAGCACTGACTGAACTGGGAATCACAAAACCTGGATTCCACTTGACTGTGTGAGGCTGAACAGTCACCTCTCCTCTCTGAACCTCAGTTTCCCCAAATATAAAATGAAGGAAGTGGTCTAGAACATTCCCACGGTCCCTTCCAGCCATAGATTTCTCTAAGCAGTACATCTATAAACTGGGTCAAAAAGTATTTTCCAGTGCTAGAACGAATCCCTGGCCCTCTCACTAACAAAGATACCTAGATTTTAAATAAAAGGCAAGCCTTTCCTCATTGAGATTTTAGGAAGACTCTTAACCAATATCTCTTGACACTGAAGGGGAGGGGGGCACCCAGGCAGTGAGAGTGGATGTGCTTGAAGGAAACAAAGCAAATTGGGTCAGAAAGGATCAGAATCTCTAGTCTGGGCCTGATTCCTCTCCTCCTCTCCCCACCCTTTCCCACTCTATGACAGGGCTGATACCAAAAGTCCAACCTCTCCCACCCCCAAACACTGACTCTAAAGAACCCAAAATGGGCAAGTGGTTTGTTTTCTCAAACGTAATAAAAATCAAGCATTTTTTGAGTCTCACATAAACGAAACCAACCCCCAAAAATCCATGAATCATGTCACTAAGCTATGGGAACAAGAAAGGATGTTATTTTTCAGCATACTTCAGGATTCTCCCTTTGTCCAGACTCCGTCTATCAATTACACTTCCCGCTCCTCCTCTTTCCCCCACAAACGCATATTTTTTCTGTTACATTTTTTTCCATATTAGCCTTGAGATTTCATTACCTCCCCCAACAATGTCTGACATCTTTTCCATAATAGGATTGTAACCAGGCCATTAGAACTTGGGATGGGTGGGGGTGTTCCAGTATCACCATTTGCTCCCTACTTCCCCCTCCCCCAACCTCCCCCCTAAATCTATGTTTACTAACAGCTGTGAATGCCACGGCCTGGACGGTTTATTTACACACAGACGGCAGTAATACCCAGACAGAACAACCCACTCAGGTTTTTTAACTGATTTGTTTAAAACATTAAATAAGACATCTTAGAATGTAAACTTCCGACAATGGCAGAGAGGCGGTTAATTACATTTAAGACAGATTTCCCAGGGTTTCTTGACTTTGTATATATGTATTTGTAAAGACTTTGATTCTTGTTTGTGTTTTTTTCTTTTAATTCACTCTTTTCCCCTCTTAGGGGAAATCCCAAAGCCATTTTGCAAAAACACAACACACTCATCCACTGGCCTCCTCTTTCCCCAAGCTCTGCCATGGTGGGCTTTGCTTTCCCTCCCCTTCCACAAATGAAATTAAAGCAAATCAAATCCACGACCCCTTTATAAGCCTCTCCACATAACAAGTCCAAGGGCTTCTCCATCGCGTAGATCGAGCTTTAAAGACCCACGCCACAGGGCGGGGGTGGGGGGAGACACGGTAAGTTCGTGGATAAAATAATGGAGAAGGCCCAAAGCTAGGCAGGATGGGAAGAATAAAAATAAATAAATAAAAGCCAAACGCTGACAGCCAGGGAGCCGAGTTCATGAAAACCTCGCTTGCAAATTAGACTGAAAAGAAAGACATCGGAAGAGGAATGAACATGTGCAAGGACAGCGGCTGAGATCACAGACTGGGGGGTGGGGGGTACTTGACCTCCTCACCTCGGGTACAAAATGGAGCAAAAATCTAAAGACTCACCTGGTTTAAATCTTCATCATTGAGCAAATGAGATTCCCGGGGCTTGAAGCAATTCTGACACTTGCTTTTGTTGAAGATGTTGGCCTGAAATTTCCGGCAGGGGTTCTCCTTCGCGGACATTTTTCGGGTGTCCGGCTGATCTCTGGAGCTGTCCTCTTTACTTCAAGGAAGGCGAGATGGAGAATGCCCCAGCGCCCTGACCCTCGCTCCGGCGGGTTCTCCTTCCCAGGAAGATCATCCAAGGAGCCCCGCGGGCAGGGGATGGGGACTCGAGAGGGAAGCACAGGGAGACAGGGGTGGGGAGGGGCCCGAGAGAGCCCGGCACGGTTTCCTCCCGGTTGGGTTGTGCAATAATATCCTCGGATCGGCTTCGGGCTTTGGCAATCCAAGGGCTGGGCGTCTCAAACCGGTCCCCGCTCACTTTGGGGGCATCCCAATTTCAGAAGACGAGGGGGGGATGGGAGCAGAGCCCAAGACATAAAATGGGGGGTCGCCCTAGGCTCTGGATCGGTCACCGAAGGAAACGTGCAAACTCATATCCCTTGTCCCGGGAAAAGCCAGCAGACCAACCCAGCCCACCACAAGCGGAGAGGGATTCCAGGGACGCGGTCGTAGCGCCTCTCCCTCCACAAGCCGAGGGAGGCAAGCCTTGGGGGTGGGGACAGTCCCCCGGATAAGGCACGAATGCAGGCGGCTGCAGGCACTGGGCCCGTCCGTGCTTCAGGGCCGGGGATTTTCCATGCAGAAGAATCCAGATGGGAAGCTGCCTGGAAGAGGGTCCGAGGGCCCGCCAGCAGAGGCTGCACAGGACGGAGCAGAACAACTCCCCCCCTCCCCCCTCCCAAGCCCCCCCCCTTCCCAGCAAGGGCAACGCTGCAGGTGAAGAAACGCCGGCCCGGGGGTCCCCCCTCAATTAAGGAACAATCCCCAGGCGCGGCTTCCCGGGGCTTCTCCGCCTGCACAGCCACAGCCTCCGCGGCCGCCTCCTGCTTTTAGCTGGCCCATGGACGCATCCTCCGAAGCTGCGACTCCTCGCGAGTCCAGGTTATCCAGGGGCAATCACTGCATGGCTCCTCGGGCAGGATCCTCCCGCGGGCACCGCCGCCGCTCCCCTTGGCACTCCCGGGCTCTTGCAAATGGTAGCCTAGCGTCTCGCGCGTTCCGGGGATCGAGCGAGAGAGGGTGGGGGTGGGGGTGGGGGAGGGCTCTCGGTTGGAAGAGGAGGGAGGGAGTTAGAAGGAGAGGGGGGGAGTTGGTAGGGGCCGAGGGGTAAGTGGAGCCTCGCCCCTTCCCCGATGGACAGCCCTACCTGACCAATGATGGTGGCTCTTTCTTGCTAACAAAGGAACCCTCTGACCAATGAGGACCAAGATGGGGGGGTGGGGAGGAAAGGAACCGAGTGAAAGCGCTCAAGAGGTAGGTAACTTAAAAAAAAAAAGACGATGGGGTGCTGGGATGGGACGTTAAGGTTTGGTGGATGGTGAGGGAGTCCAGCCTCCTTTTCTGACAGCTGCCGGGAGTGGGTCCGGGGCCAAGGACAGGAGCAGGGCAAGGCGAAGGAAAGAAGGGAAACTGTGTTCTGGAAATGAACGATCGCAATTTCCCCACCCCATTGCATACTCAATCAGGGTGGGTAGGTAAAAGGCATGGCATGTAATGAACATCGCATTAATCATTCAGCAAACATTCACCGAACCCTGCTCTGGGCTGGGGAAAGTCGAGTGGCAAAGGAGAACATAAAGTCGTGGCTGCCCCGGAGAAGTTACTGGCAAGTATGCGATAATGTAGAATATGCTCGGGACTACCTTCCCAAACCTCAGAAAAAAACAGCTTTTATAGATTGAGTGTTCCTCTTCCCCACCTGAAGTTCCTAGTACTCTAAAGGTCCCCACTCTTAAAACTAAAGCTAAGGAGCCCCCGTTGGGACATTAGTATCAACAGTCAGCCAGTTGATACCAATAAAGCAAAGGTATTTTCTGAAATAGCACAGCATGAACAGTAGTTTTAAAACTACATTCTCCCCCATAAAGCTGGAGTACACTCTTCTACAAATACACAAGAATGGACATTTTGCAGACTAGACAAGTAGATAGGCACACAGTGGGGAACACTTGTGGGCAAGGTAACTCAAGCCTCTGATGCTGCAAGCTCCACATGTCCTTTCTCCTGTTGTGGTGTCCTCATGCTGCTCCCTGTTGGGTTCCCTGGGCCTGCTCTTCTACGAATTTTAATTCCTGACTCCTGGGACTAATCTTCCCTCATATCTCAGAAATGATTCTGCTCCGTCAAGTTTGACCCTTGCTTTTTAAAAGCAACCGGGGAGAGGCTTATTCTCCAGTCAACTAATGACTACCAAAGTGTTAGAGGAATTTTTTTACACCTCTTGAAGGTGCAAGAAATTCCTTTTAGGAGTTGGGTTATTATAGGATCACATTTGGAGCTGTAAGATCATAGATATAGAAATGGAAGGAAACTCAAATGCCATTTAGTTCAGCTCTCTGGGTTTCCCACACTGACCTTGGAACCAGGAAAGTTCTGTCTCTAATAGGTACCAGCAGTGTGACCCTGGGCAAGTCAATTGACCATTCCTTTTGGTGTCAAATTCCAATTAAAATGAATCCTTTCGGTGCATATTGACTTAAAAAGCTGCAAATCAATATTATCTATTATATTGTATTTTTATTCATTTTGTTAAAAATTTCCTAATTACATTTTAATCAGGTTCTGGCTGGACTCAGGAGTTTTGTAGGTCACTCAGGAGGGAGATGTGTGTGTCTAGGAAACTCTCTAGGATTCTTAAGTTGCAAAGAAGTTATTGACCTACATTAGTGAAGGAATTTTCTATATCCATGAAATCACAGGTCCAGTCCCTATTACTAGCCCTGACATTCTTTTACAAACCTTGAATAAGCCACTCTCACTTTTACACCCTTTTCAGTCTTCAAATAGGTGACTCTAGTTAGCTATTGTCTGAAATGGACAAAGTCTAACCCTACATCCTCTTCCTTGGCGAAAAATAAGAAGTTCCTGCAAATCATTTGGAGTATACCAGGCTATCGTTTATGCAGGTTTGATCCAAATAAGTAATATATGCTATTCATAGCCTGAAAGACAACCTTGCATATATATATAATTATAATACAAGTCTCATGCCATATTTAATGTATGGTAGCCATAATGGAGTCACCTAAATAAACCTGTATAGATTACAAGCAGAAACACATTGTATATTCCACAATTGTATATAGAGGACAATAGATACTAGAATACACATCACAAAAGTAAATGTCATTAGCAAATGCAGAACATTGTCACCAACCTGTACATCAACACTATGTTCACTTTAAGGAAATATAGTTTGCATGTGGTTGTGAAACACACACACACACACACACACACACACACACACACATATCCATCTCTGTGTTTCATCTCTCTACATAAATGATCATCTCATCCATTTTTCCCAAAATAGTGCTAACTCTGTCTTTTCATTGGCTAAATACTCCTGGCATTCCTACCATGGCTTCCTAAGCTTGTGGATGACTATCAACACGGACCTGTGGTCCTAATTCTGAGCTTATTGGTAGGTCATGCTGGCTACCAGAGCCTCCTATTGGTATACCCCAGGAGGCTCTACAACTAACTCAGCTCCTCACTACTAGGACTAATTTCCCCCCAAATCCCAGAGGTGATTCTGCTCACTCACATTTGGCTCTTTGTAAAAGCTACCAGGGGAGTGGTCCCCTACCTTTGATCTGAGGAAGACCTAGTGAACTTCAGAGGATGCAGAGGATGTTGGATTTCCCTTTACCAACAATGTCCTTGCCTTGACTCCAAATTAGTGGTGTTTGCATTGGAAACCAGAGACAGACTAGTTGTAGATTCATAGCACCACAAGGAGCCTGGCTAAGAATTTATTTCATACATAAGGGGAATTCCTTGGGCTTCCTATAAATGAAAGCAAAAGATTTCTAGTGACAAAGAGCTGTGAGTTAACCGTTTACCACATGTGGTGTCTAAGTTTGAACATTCTGTCTCCTGGAATCTGTATGTACTTCTAAGGGAGTGATTCACAGACTTTTGAAAAGATGTTTGTACCAGCCTTTCTTATGGTACCACTTTAGTAAATACTGCTTTCTAAAATTTGGATGACTAAAATGATTCTCAACTGATAGTATTTGGAGGAGAAGCACATTGATGGAGACTGGATAGCATTAAATTACCTTCACTACTCAGGAGTATGTCTAGAAACCTTAGGGAGAGATACAGCTTTGCTCAAGGACCTGCAACTTGTTTGTGAGAGGGGAAAGGAAATTAGGATAAAAATTCCCAGACCTTGTATGAGCTACATGATGCTGGTAGAATTGGTATTGTATTGATCAAGGAGTCAAGGAAATCTATTCCAAACGCAGGGCGGAGAGAAGATGAATATGACACAATTTCAGAGAAGGTATACATAGGAGACTGCAAGTATACAGACTGAGCTATCTACAAACTCGGTACTTAGACTATAGGCTAACAAGGAGGCAGTTCCTGTCCAACCCAATACTTTACCCAGTCTCTCCACAACTTGGCATGAGGTAGACTTCCGTCAGTTGTTATCTTGTGAATTCCTTGCACATCAAGGTTTCTTAGCAGAACCCTATCAACTGGACAGGGATCGAGGCAACAAATTAGTATAATACTGGCACTCCTTTGTATCAAAGATTTCCTTCCCTCTTTTCCTCTCTCACTACTTTCTATCTTTCCTACTTTCCTTCCTTCTTTCCTCCCTCCTTCATTCATTCCTTTTTTCATTTAATGGTAACCTTACAGGAAGTTGTACCTCTGGGTGGAAAAAAAAAATCTCATCTCAAGTCAAAAAGAATATTGCAGAAAGAAAGGAGGTCTGGGAGTGTGCAAAACCAGGATAATGCTCCAACCTAGAGCCTTTCACTGAATTACAGAGGATACTGTAAGGTAAGACCATTGTTATAACAAGTATTTATTATACATGGTGTATATTTAATGATTCTCATCAATGTTTTTCAACAGAGTAGATACACATAGAATCTCTTTTTTAAAATGGCAGTCTTTCTCTGGTTCTTTTTATATTTCAGAGATACCAATGCATATATAAAGCCAGCCATCTTTCATTGTTCCCCTCTTTCTCTCTCTCTCTCTCTCTGTCTCTCTCCTCTCTCTCTCAGTACATGGCAGAAACATCTTAAATCTGGCCTCAGACACTTAACAAGACACATAACTTCTGTCTGCCTCAATTTTCCCAACTGTAAAATGAGGAGAAGAAGAATAACAACTGCCTTACAGAGTTGTAAGGATCAGTTGACATAGTATTTGAAAACTGCTTAGCAAAGTGCCTGACATACAAAAGGAGCTTAATAAGTGCTTGTTTTCCGCTTCTAATATTCTTTTGTAAAAAATGTTATATTGTGTTTTCTTCATGCCACAGTGATTTCCCAATTACTCTTCATGGTACTATCCTCTTTAAAATAAAATGAAAAGTTAGGTAAAATTATCTGATATTGTAACTGAAATCATCAAAGATGCTAGCATTTCACACCCACTATCAGTCACCCTTCTACTAAAAGAGAGACTCCGATCCTTTAAGGAAGGGAAAGACTCTGGGAAGAAGCTAGTATGAAGAGGAGCTGCCATGTTACTCATGTGCCTATCCCCAGCTCACAACACTGGAAACTTTGGAAACTCCAAACACCACCATCCTGGGTGAGATCTGAGACTCTTCCGCTTGGTTGAACTAAGTTATCTCACTGCCAATGGGAAACTTAATTCCCTGTGTATCATCTGGCATATTCTTACATGTATACTTTTTTCTGATTTCTGTTTGTTATCTATTTGGATAAATGGTTTTATTCAAGATTCTCTATGTGTATTCATTGTGGAATTTGTTTAGTGGAAAAGGAAATTAAGCTTTGCAGACAGAGAGAGAGAGAGAGAGAGAGAGAGAGAGAGAGAGAGAGAGAGAGAGAGAGAGAGATATCCCCTTCCCGCTAAGGGCTTAGCTATCAAGAACACTGCTTGAACTTAAAAATTACTTTCCCTAGACTAACAGATTTTAAGGGAACAAGTAGATATAATTCTAGCCCAGTACACTCCCCTGTAACTGATGGAAGAGGACTCTAGAGATAACTATTCTTGTCTCTCTGTGGGTCACATCTAGATGGACCTATGTGGACTTACATAACCTATATGGGCAAAACATACTCTATAGTTTTTCCATTTAGAGTTTATTGAGATATGTGGTATAAAATAACTTGTCTAAATCTGTTTCCTGCCTAGTTGTCTTTAAATTTTCCTAGTAGCTTTTGTCACAAACAAGTCCTTCTTATTATAATTTGTGTTCTTGAGTTTATTACTCTCAACATGGTTTAGCCCATTTGCCAAGATGGTTTACCGGAGTGTGGCTACTGCATATGCTATAGCTTCTTAGATCCACAAGTGAGAGTTGGGTGAAGATGGACACCAAAGGTGGGAGAGCAATCCCGAAAAGGGCTCAGTAAGCCTTCACATGAGAGGTGCTAGTCCTCAATCATATCTTTTACACAATTTTTAATGCAAGTTATTTTTGGCAGTATGCTATAGAAAAAATGCTCTAGCCCATGTGTCTTTTCATTGCCCTATGGAATGTCTGAAATTTTAATTATTTTCAGATTATCTTGTTCCATGATACCTAGTCATTTAGCATCACCAGGAGAGTATTAATATTTAAAACACAGTCTTTGATGGCAGGTGACAGTTTTGGGATTATTGAAAATACCATATATTTTCCCAAATTCAGTCCAAATACTATTTAATTCTAGTAATTGGTACCTAATATGTATCAGTGAACTCATTGAGTAGGTTCTCTATGCACATTGTAGTTTGGGAAATGTTTATTTTTGATCCATTTGGTTCTTCTTGTGTGGATTGCTAGCTTTTTCTTTTGAATGACTATTCATCTCATTAAGAGCCTATAGTAGGGGGAGGAGCCAAGATGGCAGAATAGAAAGATTCACATATACTAGCTCCTAACCCACAGCCCATAAAATACCTGTAAAGAAGAATTCCTAACATTCTGGAGCAGTGGGAGCCACACAACAACTGAGTGGAGGAGATTTCTGTTCCAGAGAGACCTGAAAAACCAACACCAAAGGTCCGTCACACACCAGACCCAGAGCCGAGCCCAGCCCTGCCTTGGCCGCGTGGCACCCAAAGGAGCAGATCCGAGCAGGCTTCAGGGATGGAACCTCCAGTGGCCGTGTAGGTCCCTCCACCCACAGGCAACAAACGTCAGTGAGACAGTCTTTATGGCTGGCCGAGAGGAGAGCGGGGTGTCTCCATAACTCAGGCCCCCTCAGGAGGCAGCAGTGGAGGCGTAGTAGAGGCAGCGGTGGACAGGAGCTCCCAAAGCAAACAGGAGTTTAGATCCATTGTTGAAGCTCTCCGAATAAACCCCCTGAGGGAACTGAGCCTTGTAAGGCAGCCCTGCCCTGACCCAAGCAGCTGAACTTAATCTCACACTGAATAGCAGCCCCACCCCTGCTGAAAGCCCTGAGGCTGGGAAACAGCATTTAAATCTCAGACCCCAAGCACTGGCTGGGTGGATCTGGAGGGAGGGGGTATGGAGAGGAATCTCAGAAGTCAAGTAACTGGCTGGGAAAGTGCCCAGAAAAGGGAAAAAAAAATAAGACCATAGAAGGTTACTTTCTTGGTAAACAGATATCTCCTCCCATCCTTTTGGATGAGGAAGAACAATGCTTACCATCAGGGAAAGACATAGAAGTCAAGGCTTCTGTTTCCCAAACATCCAAAATAAATATTCAATGGGCTCAGGCCATGGAAGAGTTCAAAGAGGATTTTGAAAAGCAAGTTAGAGAGGTGGAGGAAAAACTGGGAAGAGAAATGAGAGAGATGCAAGAAAAGCATGAAAAGCAGGTCAACACCTTGCTAAAGGAGACCCCAAAAAAATGCTGAAGAAAATAACACCTTGAAAAATAGGCTCACTCAATTGGCAAAAGAGGTTCAAAAAACCAATGAGGAGAAGAATGCTTTAAAAAGTAGAATTAACCAAATGGAAAAGGAGGTTCAAAAGCTCACTGAAGATAATAGTTCTTTAAAAATTAGAATGGAAGAGATGGAGGCTAATGACTTTCTGAGAAACCAAGAAATCACAAAACAAAACCAAAAGAATGAAAAAATGGAAGAGAATGTGAAATATCTCATTGGAAAAACAACTGACCTGGAAAATAGATCCAGGAGAGACAATTTAAAAATTATGGGACTACCTGAAAGCCAGGATCAAAAAAAAGAGCCTAGACATCATCTTTCATGAAATTATCAAGGAAAATTGCCCTGATATTCTAGAACCAGAGGGCAAAATAAGTATTCAAGGAATCCACCGATCA
This sequence comes from Bettongia penicillata ogilbyi, assembly GCA_023548195.1. Classification (NCBI taxonomy): domain Eukaryota; kingdom Metazoa; phylum Chordata; class Mammalia; order Diprotodontia; family Potoroidae; genus Bettongia; species Bettongia penicillata. The sequence goes on from JAJHZJ010000202.1 coordinate 827,797, forward strand.
CCGCCTGAAAGAGATCCAAAAAGAGAAACTCCTAGGAACATTGTGGCCAAATTCCATAGTTCCCAGGTCAAGAAGAAAATATTTCAAACAGCTAGAAAGAAACAATTCAAGTATTGGGGAAACACAATCAGGATAACACAAGATCTAGCAGCTTCTACATTAAGGGACAGAAGGGCATGGAATATGATATTCCAGAGGTCAAAGGAACTAGGACTAAAACCAAGAATCATCTACCCAGCAAAACTGAGTAAAATACTTCAGGGGAAAAATGGTCTTTCAATGAAATAGAGGACTTTCAAACATTCTTGATGAAAAGACCAGAGTTGAAAAGAAAATTTAACTTTCAAACACAAGAATGAAAAGAAGCATGAAAAGGTAAACAGCAAAGAGAAGTCATAAGGGACTTACTAAAGTTGAACTGTTTACATTCCTACATGGAAAGACAATATTTGTAACTCTTGAAACTTTTCAGTATCTGGATAATTGGTGGGATTACATACACACACACACACACACATGCACACACATGCACGCATGTGTGCATGTGCACACAGAGACAGAGAGCACAGAATGAATTGACAATTGGAGGAGGGAGCAATTTGAAGTCAACACTCTTGGGGAGGCACAGGATCAAAAGAGAGAATAGAAGCAGTGGGGGGCAGGATAGGATGGAGGGAAATATAGTTAGTCTTACACAACTATTATGGAAGTCATTTGCAAAACTACACAGATAGGGCCTGTATTGAATTGCCTGCCTTCCCAAAGGGAATGGGTGAGGAGGGAGGGATGGGGAGAAGTTGGAACTCAAAGTTTTAGGAACAACGTCGAGTATTGTTCTTGCTACTAGGAAATAAGAAATACAGTTAATGGGAAATAGAAAGTTATCTGGCCCTACAGGACAAAAGGAAAGATGGGGACAAGGGAAGGGAGGGATGATAGAAGAGAGGGCAGATTGGTGATAGGGGAAATTAGAATGCTTAGTGTATTGGGGTGGGGGAGGGGACAAATGGGGAGAAAATTTGGAACCCAAAATTTTGTGAAAATGAATGTAAAAAGTTAAATAAATTTTTTTAAAAAAAAAAAGAACCTATAGTATTCTGTAGTATCTTCCACAAACAGGACCATCTGGTGAACTTTATAGAAATTCCTTTTCTGTTTGAACTTAGCACAGGACATCTTCTGTGACACTGGTAAACACCTTTGGCAAGTATCTGTTTCCATTTTGGTTTTTTGGTCAGTTTGATCTTGATACTCAAAGGATCGTTGGACAAAGTTATCTTTGTAGGTACATCTATCAAAGAATCTTATGTCATCTTAACAAAGAGGCAGTATGATGTAGCTGTTGTGAGGGAAATGCTGGAGGAATCTCAAAGTATTATATAGATGTGAATTTTTGTTACCACATGCATGGAGACACCTAGCTGAAGAAGGGGTTTCAAAGCTGCATTTTACTCTCCTGAGTCAAATCCCATTTTTTTTTGTAATCAACAAACAATGAACACAGTACAGTGGAGTCTTCTATTTTCAATACTTCTTAGCCAATTGTATGACAGTAAACATGTGGTCTGCTGTAGAAAATCATTTTCAAAAGTCCTCTTGTTTTCTTTTCACATAAAGCATTCTTATAAATATTTTCTAGAGATGAGATATTAGACATATGGGTTCATAGTTAATAGTAGTTTGGTTCATTCCCATAATAATGCCACCTGGGGTGTTTCCCATTCTTTTGGAATCCTCCCCTCTGTGATATATCTTGAAAATATATCCCTATTTATCTTTAAACTTGTGTTACTTCCAGCGTGGACTTCTTTTGTATGTTTTTGATTATCTCTGGCAATCCTTCCATGTAATATTTTGCAATTAAGTGTAGGGAGACAACAATCTGGGCATAGTCAGTGGCAGGAATGCAGGGCAAAAGTCACCAGCTCTGCCCCATCCTCTCTAGGGTTACTAAGTGCCTCCTTGAAGCTTATCTAAGCTCAGGGTAATTTGCTGCCAGACACTACCCCAAGAGTGTGAATTGTTCAGGGAATATTCCTGCTCTCACTGGTATTGCGGCAATCCATGGGCGATTTTACCCTTTTGTGTATAAAGAAATTGTCCCTTGATGTTCCCTTTACTGTTCTGCCCTCCTTGAAAACTGTGCTATTTGACTTAGGGGTTTTCCAGTCTGTTATTAACAATAAAAATCATAATAATTGAAACTTTTTTTGCATGTATTCTGGGATTCCTCTCCCAGCTCACACTTGGACTAGAGATTTGGGTCCCCAGAGAATGATGGCTACCTTTATAAGGAACTCTGAGGAGTTAGAGGGTTTTCTAGTACTATTGCTTATGAGCCCCCATCGGGTATATTCCCCCACTGTCATTTGACCAGTTGACATCTCCCTAATATCAATTTACCAATTAACATCTTTTTTTTTTTAAGAAGTGTATATTTACTGAGAAAGTAAAGTGAATAATTTACTTCCAAATGAGGAACATACTCTCTACTGCAGTACTTAGGTCTCTGTGGAGAGGAGGCTCAGACTCCATGTCTGCTATAAAATATTCACCCCATCAGCTTTACTTCTGGGTATGTGACAAATTTGATTTATTCACTCTTAGGCTGGCTCCTCACCAGGCTCAGCGGATGTGGCTACCAGCAGACTTTGTTATCATCTCTAGCTGTTAGATCTCTGATATTTCTTCAGACCTCTAAAATTTGAATGTTCATAACTGGGTCCATTCTGTCTCTGATACTCATTCACTCAAGACCAAGAAAGAAGAAACACAACATAGACAGACGAAATAGAGAAAGTAAGAAGAAATGGAGGCACCATGATTTCACAGACACATGGCAGCCAGGCAGGGGAAGGATTCCCCCACTTCTCCAGTCATCCTGATGAATACCTGGTCACTGGATTCAGATGGCTCCAGGGGAGAAGTGAGGCTGGTGACCTTTCATAGCCCTGCCTCACTCAAAACAAAGTCAACTGCAAGTCATGCCATCATTTCTCTGATGGCATGGTCTTCTTCGGCAACAAAGGACAAATACAACACAAGCTCACAGGAATTCTTGCCATGCTCACAGCCAGGGAAATAAAAGAGAGTTCATTTGTTGAAGTCTTACATATGCACAATCAGTTCTAGCTCAGCAGCCAATTGGAAGTCTTTTTGTCACGTTGTTAGTTAACAGAAAATAGTAACGAGATGCATATACATGCTCTGATATGAGGGTAGGGGTTGGGAAGGGCCCTTTCTCTCATTTTTACAGAAGGAGACTAAGCAGGTCTCCATGCAAACATGGCTTATGCCCTAAGAACTGAGGTCTCCTTGACTAGTCCCCTCATTATACGAATAGCTTTAAAGTTTTTGTTTTTCAAAATGATTTTGTTTTATTTTCATTAATGATAATGAGGTTACTTTCAAAAATTAATGACTGTGAAAAATAAAATTACCTAAGAGATTAAGGACTTTCCAGAGTCATATAGGAACCATACTAAAAGTATTTGTACTCTAGATCTGTGGACTCCATGTTTCTTCATTTGTTTGAGGAGAACAAATGTTTGCAGATGGATTCTAGGCTCTTTGGACCATCTTTTGTGGTGACTGTTTTATACAAGTTAAACTTTTCTAAAACATGATGACAGTCAGCTGACAATCAGTTACTTTTATTAGTATCTCGTTTTTCTTAATCAATAACTTGTTCAAATTGTCAAGTCCGGAGTCATCATCTTCATACGGGTTGTCATTTTTCTCCTCCTTTTCATTTCTTTGAATTTGTTTTTTATTTCAGTTCTTAATCTAATCAACCCAGTGATCTGATAGCACAAAGACAGCTGATTATGAAATGACTACACCATAAACTCTTGTTGGTTAAGATAAAGTTATTTTCATTTTTTTGTGGTTTCCCAAATGTCTCTCTGGGATAGTATAAATGTAATTGGTTCAAAGGCAAGGCAAAAAACCCAATAAATGACCTCTCAAGATTCCCTTCCAAACCTAGCATGACCAAGAGAGGAATATAGTCTAAGTTCTTGAGGCCTCCTCCCAGATGGAGAGAAGAATTTGTTTAGCAATGACTGGGTAGTACAACTCCCTTTGTTTTCATATGACAAATCTTCATTCAGTATGTCTGATAAGCCTTGTCCTATACAGTCACTCAAGAAAGTCCTCCTTCTTCCCCACCTTAAACATACACATATATACCCCTCAGGTTCCTGGTTTGACTAATCCCAATCTTTTGCCTCCCCAAACTTGGCTGGCCTCTAGGACCTAGTCATACATGCTTGCCTCTAAGCACATAAAACCTATATCATGTGAGTGTCTTGGCAAATCCACCATAGGTACTCTATCCTGCCTATTGGCTATCTCTGTAGAAGAGTCAAAGGCTGCCTCAGAAAAGAATAAGATTCATTGTTCTGAAGCAGCAAGGTCCCCTTTAGAAAGGAATGGCAAATGCTGGGGTCCCTCTAAAGAGGGATTGCACCTTTATTTAACTGAGCCACTTTCAAGGTAGATAAGAAGTTGCCAAGAGTGCACATAGCAAGGACACCCCTCTTTAAAATTGACTCTCCTCCCACTTACTGCCAGATGTAAGAAGTTCCTCCATGGGGAATCTGGTTCTTTTTTAAAATGCAAATGATCCTGAGAAGGGGAGTATATTAGGTCATTAACACTTTAGTGTGACTTAGATTGCTTAAATGGGCCTCAGACTTTATCTAGTGTACTGGCCTCATAGATTAGGAGAGGCCCAGAAAAGAAATATGATTTACCCATGAACACTTAGTACTAGAACTGGAAGTAGAATCCATCTCTCCTGTATTCTAATTCAAAGAATTTTCCTGAATACCATGTTGTTCTCCTTAAATATTTCTCTTCTCTCATGGTGAAATGAGTTTGGAGATGTGAACTATAGTTGGGGATGAGAGCAGATAACATAAACCTGTATGTCAATCCTACTTTTGTCATGTTTTTATTTTGAGATTTCTGGGATTTGGGGGGGGGGGGGCAAGAATTAAAGGGATTTAGGGAGGATTTGGTCCAGACCTATCATTTCTTCAATATGAGAGAGATCCTGCTATGGAAACTCCCTTCACCGGTGTACATTGGTAACTTTTCTGTAACTTATAGTAGGACTCCAAGGTCAACCCTCCATCCAACACATTATCAGGCAATTGGGATAAAGTCCCTGTTTCCAAGGGAAGTGATAATCTCTGCTGCCTTGGAAGATCACTCCAGGCACTTCTGGTAAACTGAAAAGCATACCGCTGAGGTTCAATGGGAGATTTTTCTCGTGGATTCTTCTGAGAATACAAAGAGATAACTAAAAGTGAGAGACACAGAATGTTCCTTCTCCTCCCTTGTACCACAGGACCATGCCCAAACAATTGAAATGACAAATTCTTATCCCACATATCTTTTCAGAGTTGACACAAAGGGATACTTCTAGCTGATTAATTAAATCGGTATTTCAATATGAAATTTTGGTTTCCAACCAATGGAGACGTTATCTTGAGTTCTCTTTCCTCCCTTCCCAAGACTTACCTCTTTCTTTCTCATCTCTCTCTTAAACTTCCCAGATGGCTATAGATAACTTATGGGTTTTTTAGTTTTGCTTTATTCTTTCTTGTTTTGTTAAATGCCAGTTGACAGACTTGATTCAAAGCTTGGCACCATAGTGGTGGAGAACATAAGAAATAAGGGTCAGTCAGAGCCCAAGTGTGGCAGACCAGGAGTTCAACTGATGGCATTCTTAACTGTAAAACTTTGATGAACCCCACGAAAGACTAAAAGGCTAATCAGAGAACAAAGATCTGTATAAAATGACCCTTTCTTGCAGTACAGGAAGACCCAAAAGACATACTTTTTTTTTAATTTCCCAAACACATCATAAGAGCTGCTTGGTTCATTAAAGGGCATCCTTCCCCCTAGAGCAGAGGAGGCAAAATTTTAAGTTGCCGGGTGTAGCTTCCAGGAGTTCATACCAGTGGTACATCCTGCTCCCTCCTACTCTAACAATTTGAAATAGTAGGGACATCCACAGGCCTCCGAAGGGAAGGGTAAATGGGCCCTCTGCAACAGTTTAATTCTAGTTTGATCTTGAGACAAAGGAACAAAAATGAGTTACAGATAAGGGAATGTATATGCCATAACTACCAAACAATTTAAACAAGCTCATGAATTGTGCTTCTATTTACATTTTCACTGTCCAATGTAATCGTGTGTTTAAAGTAAGAGAGTCTGTCTCAATTGAGACCATTTTGGGTTATGAGTAAATAAATGTGTTTGAATTTCTATAGATATGTTTGAATTCTACACATCTTATTTTTCATAGCAGGGAAATTTTCATTTTAAGAAAAGAGGAAAACAGATTTAGTTTCTGAAAAAATATAGCGTGAACTTATACAAAGTGAAGTAGGAAGAACTGAAAGATCGTTGTGCACTTTGTGCATTGTAAGAGCATTGCTACAATAGTGATCAACTGTGAAAGATCTGGCTACTGTGATCAATACCGTGAGCCAAGACAATTCCAAAGGATCTATGATAAAAAAATGCAATCCCTCTCCAAAGAGAGAACTGAATAAACTCTGAGTGCATACTGAAGTTTGATTTTTTTCTTCCTTTTCTTTCATTCATTCTCTTTTTCTTTCTTCCTTCCTCCCTTCCTTTTATTGTGATATGGCTAATATAGAAATATGTTTTGCATGATTTCACATGTATAATTGATAGCATTTTGCCTGTCTTCACAGTGGGTGGAGAAGGGGTGGGAGGGAGGGAGAGAATTTGGATCTCAAAATCTAAAAAGAAAAGATTATTTAAAATAAATAAATAATCAATTTGAGGGGACAAAAGAGAGGGACACAGTGCTTTAATTGGAATCAGTAAGTAACTGAATTTTAGGCAGTGTCCCTAATGATATTGTAGACAACTGCCTATAGGTGCCTTTCATTTCTCACTCTGAACTTGGGGGACCAAGGTGCTACCAGGTAATAAAATATGAATCCCGCTCATTCCAATCAAATTCGAGACTGCAGAGCTAGTATTTCCTCTCTTCCTCACAAGTTTTGTTCCCAATATTCTAGTCTTTTCTTTAAAATAATCATGGGGGAATCAAAAATTTGACCCTAAATGGAAGAAAGCTAGATTAGTCTCTTTCCTGACAATAACTGGCATTCATCTTTTCTTGGAATTCTTGCAAGATGAAAAGACTGACAGCTTTCCTGTATTTTTTTTTTTTGCTTGGGAACTGCAAAATTTATTGAAAATATATCTCCCTCTATAGTCATAGGAAAAAAATGCTCTAAATCACTATTGATTAGAGAGATGCAAATCAAAACAACTCTGAGGTACTACATCACATCTCTCAGATTGGCTAACATGACAAAATAGGAAGATGATAAATATTGGAGATGTGGGAGAGTTGGAACACTAATTCATTGTGGGTGGAGCTGTGAGCTGATCCAACCATTCTGGAGAGCAATTTGGAACTATGCCCAAAGGGCTACAAAAATGTGCATACCCTTTGACCCAGCAATATTGCTTCTAGGACTGCATCCCCAAGAGATCATAAAAAAGGGGGAAGGGTCCCACATGTACAAAAATATTTATAGCAGTTCTCTTTATGGTGGCCAAAAACTGGAAATTAAGGGGATGCCCATCCATTGGGGAATGGTTGAACAAGTTGTAGTATATGAATGTAATGAAATACTATTGTGCTATAAGAAATGATGAACAGGAAGACTTCAGAGAGGCATGGAGGGACTTATATGAACTGATGCTGAGTGAAAGGAGCAGAACCAGGAGAACTTTGTACACAGCAACAACCACAGTGTGTGAGGAATTTTTCTGGTAGACTTAGCCCTTCACAGCAATGCAAGGACCTAAAAAATTCCCAGTGGGTTTTTGAAGCAAAATGCCTTCCACATCCAGAGAAAAAACTATGGAATTGGATCACAGAATGAAGCAGACCATTTTCTCTTGTGCTATGTTTTGTTTTGTTTTATGGTTTCTTCCATTCATTCTAATTCTTCTATGCAACATGACTAAGGTGAAAATGTATTTAATAAGAGTGTATGTGTAGAACCTATATAAGGCTGCATGCCATCTTGGGAAGGGAGGGTAAATGGTGGGGGAGGGAGGGAGGGAGGGGGAAGAATTTAAGATATATGGAAGTGATTGTAGAAAACTGAAAACAAATGAAATAATTTTTTTAAAAAAATATATCTCTCTTCCACCTCCATCCCCACCAGTCAAGTTCTCATTTGAATCTGAAAAGTACTCCTTGTGGCAGCTCATTGGGTAACTTGGTAGGCTGTGCCACTCCATTCAATCCAAAGGAATGTTGTCATCTGTCCACTCAGTCCCTTATCTACTTGTTTTTGTTTTAGTTTATATGAACAGAGGGTATGGGCACTCACAAAGCTGCAATGAGTTCTGTGACTACCACAGTATGTCATGTGGCCAGGAAATATTAGAGCTGGAAGAGACCCTAAAATTAATGTAATCTAACATCCCTCCTCCCTTTTACAGAAGGTGAAATGGAGGCCTAGAGAGAGAAACTATACTCTGAGAAGTTAAATGATTTTGCCCAAGTTCACACAGTAAACTGGTGAAAAGAACCAGAACCAGAACACTGGTTTCTTCATGTAAAGGCCAAGGCTATTTTCACTTCAGTATTTCTGGGCCATGTCCGTTCCGTGATGCCTGAGAGGCAGTGTGGCAATGGAAAGAGGGCAGAACCTGGAATCAGAAAGACCTGGGTTCATATGTCTCACCTGTGACACTTGCTAACCTTTGTGATCATAGGTAAGTCCCTCAATTCCTTTAAATCTCACACAAGTCTCTGAGATTATAAGTGAGTTTTGATCTCCACTAGTGGAGATGCCAGTGAAATAACATGCCCCTGACACATTGAAATATATACTTGCATACATCATATATTCTCTGTAGGTAGTAAATGCCTTGAGAATGGTGACAGTATTACACTTCTCTTGTCTCTCCCTTAACATCTAACAGTGGAGTGATTTACATATCCTGGGGCAACCAGGAGAGTGAAGGACCGAAAAAGTCATGCCATGTCACCTAAAGGAAGTGGGAATATTTAACACAAGGAAAAGAAGGCTCAGGGGAGACATGATAACTGTCTCCAAGTGCATGAAGGGCTGTCATGTGGAAGAGTGTTGACGCATTCTACTTGGCCTCAGAAGTAGAACTGAAAATAGTGGGTAGAAATTTCAAAAAGGAAGATTTTGGGACCATTTTAAGAAAAAACTGCCCAACAGTTGAAGACATCTGAAATTGGAATGGACGCTTAAGTGGTAATGGGTCTTCTATCACTGGAGGGATAACATCTGGATGAAAAAACATCTGGATGATTACTTATCAGGAATATTTCAAAGCAAATTCTTTTGTAGTTATTGTTTGTGCTAGAAGGCAGCTGAGGTTCCTCCCCAATCTGAGATTCTCTGATTTTGTTATTAGGACACTGGTCTGATTCCCAGTACTTTTCTTTTAAAAAAAATTAATCACCCTTTTTATGAATTTAATCAGCAACATGGACTTGTTAGTACACAAAGAACCACAAAACAGATTGCATATAAAACCTTCAAGTTTTATACAGATGGGTTTTTAAAATGTATGATACATTTAACAAAATAGAGACAAAATTGACATTTGTTTATTTCTCTGAATAGCTTTTTGTTTACTTCTGCGTACTTTTAAACTTTTTATTGTTGCTTTTTTACATATCTGTTATTACCCGCTAACTCGCCCTCCCCAAAAGAAGCGTTCCCTTGTTCTAGAACATGTTACATTATACCGCATTGCTTTTACTTAAAAAAAATAACCAATAGCTTTTCATAGTGGGTCCTCAATAAATGTCTTTGATCAACTGAAGAATTCTCTTCGACTTGCAGCATGTTGAATTTTATAAAATATATTTGTCCTATTGCTGCTTAAGGCTTTTAGTTTGTAGTAAATGTTTTGTTTCTTTTAAAAATTATCTTGGTTATCTTTGGTTTCTCATTTATTCTTCCTTTCTCATTGTACTGTTAACCTGCTCCCCTACCCATATAACCACAATGAAAAATTCCCCAAAACCTGTTGATGAACCTGTAGATCACTATCATTGACAACAAAAAGTTATGTAAATTCAACCAATGACCGTTTACAACATTTATTATTTACAAGTATGGTTCTTAAATATTTGGAGCACATTCATATCCATCTCTAGTTGCTAATGCCTACAGACAGCTTACCTTCTGATGCTATTAGATTAGTCAGTCTAATATTTATTAAGGCTCTTTTAAGGGTAGCTAGATGGTGCAGTGGATAGAAAGCCATGTCTAGAGTCAGGAAGACTTATCTTGAGTTCAAATATGGTTTCAGACGTTTACTAGCTGGATGACCCTGGGTAAGTCAAATAACCCTGTTTGCCTCAATTTTCTTATCTGTAAAATGAACTGGAGAATGAAAGGGAAAACTGTTCCAAGAAAACCCCAAATGGGGTCACAAAGAGTCAGTCAGGCAAGACTGAAAAGTGACTGAACAGCAAAGGATCTACTATGTGCCAGGCACTGTACTAAATGTTAGGTATGATAAAGAAAGGTAAAAGACAATTTGTGTTCTGAAGGAGCTCACAGTCTAATGGATTAGATAATATATAAACAATTATGTATAAGCAAGCTATATACCAGATAAATTAGAAGTGATGAGCAGAGGAAAGGCAGTGGAGTGGAAAGGGAATGGGAAAGCTTCCTGTAGAAGGTGGGACTTTAGCTAGAATTTAAAGGAAGCCAGAAGGCTGAAATGAAGAGGGAGATGTTTCTAGGAATGGGGAAATGCAATGGAAATGCCTGTAGTTGAGAGATGGAGTGTTCTGTTTGAGGTAATAGGAATCATATCTTGTTTCTGGGACAGAATTGTCACCAGAAATAGTCTCAAGGTGCAAGGCTTTGTCAGTTGTCTCTGATTACCCCAAGACTTCCATTCTTCCTCTGAATATCTTTCCTTGTTTTCAGCCATAAGACCATTCTAATGTGGTCCTACCAATGAATGTCAAATGATGGAGGCCAGGCCTGACTCAAGCCAATGTGTTAGTCCAGATTTAAAAATGAGATGAATTGAGGGGCAGAGCCAAGATGGCAGAGTAACAGCACAGACTTTCTAGAGCGCTTCTGCCAACCCCAGCCAAATACCTGTAAAAAATGGCTCTAAATAAATTCTGAAGCTGCAGAACCCACAGAATGATAGAGTGGAGCAAATCTCCAGCCCAAAACAACCTGGATGGTCACTAGGAATTGTCTGTCACACCATGCTGGGAGCAGAACACAGTCCAGTATGGGCCTCTAGTGCACAGAGGGGACCTGAGCAGGCCTTGGGGAGACCAAATCTCTCACACCTGTGGTAGTTTTCAGACTTCATGACTCCAAAATGCTGAGGTCAGTGGGAAAAGACTATGGGACCAGTGCAGGAGAGTGGAGTGGTCTGGTCCCCAGTCCTAGGGCAGCAGAGTGGGGAGGGGGCAGAGGAACCTGTAGCAGTCACAGCAGCAGCAGGGACAGCTGAAGCCACCATTTCTGGAGCTCTAAGTCCACATATCATGGGGGAATCAAGAGGCTGATAGTACACTCCCCACCCAAACTGGAAGCAGAGAACTACCTTGACAAAGAGCTCAGAAGTCAAGTAAATGGCTGGGAAATGAGCAAAAACTGGAAAAAGAATCAGACTGTAGAATCATACTTTGGTGACAAGGAAGACCAGAGCATGCATACAGAAGAAAACAAAGCCTCAAAGAAAAATATGAATTGGTCTTAGGCCATGGAAGAGCTCAAAAAGGATTTTGAAAATCAAGTAAGAGAGGTAGAGCAAAAATTAGAAAGAGAAATGAGAGTTATGCAAGAAAATCATGAAAAATGATTCAGCTGCTTGTTAAAGGAGACCCAAAAAAATGCTGAAGAAAATAACACTTTAAAAAATAGGCTAACCCAAATGGCAAAAGAGATCCAAAAAGCCGATGAGGAAAAGAATGCCCTAAAAAGCAGAACTGATCAGATGGAAAAGGAGATCCAAAAGCTCATTGAAGAAAATAATTCCTTAAAGATTAGAATGGAGCAGATGGAAACTAATGACTTTATGAAAAATCAAGAAATTATAAAACAAAACCAAACGAATGAAAAAATAGCAGACAATGTGAAATATCTCATTGGAAAAACAATTGATCTGGAAAATAGTTCCAGGAGAGACAATTTAAAAATTATGGAACTACCTGAAATCCATGATCAAAAAAAAAGAGCCTAGACATCATCTTTCATGAAATTATCAAGAAAAACTGCCCTGATATTCTAGAACCAGAAGGTAAAATAGAAATGGAAAGAATCCATCTATCACCTCCTGAAAGAGATCTGAAAAGAAAAACTCTTAGGAATATTGTAGCCAAATTCCAGAGTTCCCAGGTCAAGGAGCAAATATTACAAGCTTCCAGAAAGAAACAATCTGAATATTGTGAAAATACAATCAGGACAACACAAGATCTAGCAGCTTCTACATTAAGGGATTGAAGGGCTTGTAACAGGATATTACAGAAGTCAAACCAAGATTAAAACCAAGAATCACCTACCCAGCAAAACTGAGTATAATACTTCAGGGGGAAAAATGGTCATTCCATGAAATAGAGGACTTTCAAGCATTCTTGTTGAAAAGACCAGAGCTGAATAGAAAATTTGACTTTCAAACACAAAAATCAAGAGAAGCATGAGAAGGTAAACAGAAAGGAGAAATCATAAGGGACTTACTAAAGTTGAATTGTTTACATTCTTAAATGGAAAGATAATATTTGTAACTCTTGAGACTTTTTTCAGTATTTGAGTAGTTGGAAGCATTATATACCTATAAAGAGGGGGCACAGGGTGAATTGAATAGGAAGGGATGATATTTTAAAAAATAAAATTAGGAGGTGAGAGAGGAATATATTGGGAGGAGAAAGGGAGAAATGGGATGGGGCAAATTATCTCTCATAAAAGAGACAAGAAAAAGCTTTTTCATTGGAGGGGCAAAGTGGGGAGGTGAGAGGGGAAAAGTGAAACTTACTCTCATCACATTTGATTTAAGGAGGAAATAACATGCAAACTCAATTTGGCATGAAAAATTATCTTATACTACATGAAAGTAGAGGAGAAGGGGATAAATGGGGTATGGGGGGATGATAGAAGGGAAGGCATATGGGAGGATGGGATAATTAGAAGTAAACACGTTAGGGGAGGGATAAGGTCAAAAGAGAGAATAGAATAGATGGGGGCAGGATAGAATGGAGGGAAATGTAGTTAGTCTTTCACAACATGACTTCTGTGAAAGTCTGTTACATAACTACACATGTATAACCTATATTGAATTGCTTGCCTTCTCAGTGAGGATGGTGGGAAGGAAGGAAGGAAGACAAGTTGGAATTCAGAGTTTTAAAAATAAATGTTAAAAATTGTTTTTACATGCAACTGAGAAATAAGAAATACAGGAAATAAGGTATAGAAATCTATCTTACCCTACAAGAAAATAGAGGAGATGGGGATAAGGAAAGGGAGGAGTGTGATAGAGAAGGCATATTGGGGGAAGGGGTAATCAGAATGCATGGTGTCTTGGGGCAGGGAGAGGGGAGAAAATTTGGAACTCAAAATTTTGTGGAAATGAATGTTGAAAACTAAAAATAAATAAATTAATTTAAAAACACACATACACAAAACACAACACACACACCCCAAAAAATAACTAACATTTCTATAGCACTTTAAGATTTGCAAAATGATTTACATGTATTTTCTCTTTTGACCTTCACAACAACTTGGGGGGAGATGAGAGGGGGAGGTGCAATTACTATCCCCATTTTGTTGTTTGTCCTTTACTCTGGAAGAGGACCATGACATCAGGGTAGTGATGCCATGACTCAGAAATGAATTGGATTACAGTGAGGCAGGACTGTTCAAAGTCACCAGCCGCACTTTCTCCGTGGGTCCAGTGGCCAGATAAAGGTCAGGATGACTGGTATCTCCATTTTACATATGAGGAAATGGTAAGCTAATTCTTCCTGACTCCAGGTCCAGAACTCTATGTACTTGCAGGTCAGCTTGACTGACAGTTCCTTCATACAGCTCCTGAGGTCCTCTGTCCCTGAGAGGATGATTCTTGGAGACCATTTTTGAAACAGGCTCAGATGGATGGCGTTCGTTGGTCCTTGGGCACACCCCACTCATGTGCTCGTGCTCACCGCATTCCTCAGACACCAGAGCTTCTCCAGAGAGGACCTTTTTTTTTGCATCCATACCTGGATCAGAAGGTTCAGGTCTTCTGAGGTGTTCTCTTGCAGAAATAATCTCTCAGAGTCATGGATTATCAGGGTATATAGCCCTGGCCCACTGTCTGTCACACTTTGAATGGATTACAATTAGTCCTAAGCAGACTGAAACTCCAGAGGTATTTATTTCCTTGGTCCCCATGTCCCTTCCAACAGTAATGACTGGTTTTAAGTTCACAAAGTAATTTATATTATTCGATTTTCAGAAAAACTTGTTAAATAAATTCTTAGAAGTTTTATCACCCCATTTTATAGATGAGGACTCAGAGATTCAGAAAATTTAAGTGACTTGCCTGCTAGCTTGTGGAAGCATATTTTAAAATATTTTCATTTCTATGGAAATAATAAATAATATCTCACCAGCCTAAAACTTTTCCCTTTAGGAAAGTGGGCAGAACAAAAAGATAAGGCCTTTCTTAGGGAATTGAAGTAAAAATCTTTGAACAAAGGAAAAAAGAAGAAATGAGTGAATTAATATGGTCATAGACCACAGATCAAAAACACACCATTAATTCAGTTGTGCTCTTGTGTTGGGCTTACTGGCTCTTTGGTCAGAAACCTGCGTCAAGCCTGAAGGATGAGCCAATGAGCTTTTGTACTTAGGTGATGAGGAAGCTTTATCAATGGCATTGCCTTCATCCCCTGGACCAGTTACATCTTAATGAGAGTTTCACTACCATTTAAGGGAAAAACCAGTCCAGCCTAGATTGGAGGGACCTTAATAGATATTATTCTTACTGCTATATTCCTACAAATCAGAACCCCTGAAGCATAAATGGGGTACACAGACTCATAGAATCTTACTGTTTGAAAAGGCCATCACAATTTGATTCATTTCCTTATTTTTATAAAGAAACACCCCAAATAAGATGGAATAACTCTCCCAAAGTCACAAAGGAAGTTAGTGGCAGATTTAGGACTGAAACCCCAGATCTTCTGACTCTCAACCCTGGGTGATTTCCACTGCCTCACAAAATCAGGGCTAGGGGTGGAGGGTTAGGAGGGTGGAGAAGTGCATTTCATGGGAGAAGTTTTTTGTTTTATTCAGTTAAATTCCTTTCAAAGCTGTGAAATCCTGAGTCCCAGTCTTAAAATGCTGGTTGGTTACTGGAAAAAAAAGCAAACATATCCTTTGAAATTCGAAAGCCTTGAGTTCAGAGGAAAGAATGTCTGGGACTTGGGTGATAGAACTGTAATCTTTTTATCTAGAAACAAGTCGACAAGCTTTTATTAAGCACCTACTATGTGCCAGACACTATGCTGAGTTCTGAGGATAACAAAGAAAGATAAAAGACATTCCCTGCTTTCAAGGAGCTCACAGTCTGATGGAGGACATAACATGCAAATAAATATGTACAAACAAGTTATATGCAGGAGAAATTGGAGATAATCAATAGAGAGAAAGCAATCACATTAAAGGAAACTGAGAAAGGTTTC
Source organism: Bettongia penicillata ogilbyi (assembly GCA_023548195.1). Classification (NCBI taxonomy): domain Eukaryota; kingdom Metazoa; phylum Chordata; class Mammalia; order Diprotodontia; family Potoroidae; genus Bettongia; species Bettongia penicillata. The sequence continues at coordinate 843,560 of JAJHZJ010000202.1, forward strand.
TTGTAGAAGACAAGATTTTAGCTGAGATGTCAGTAAGTAAAGATGAGTGAGAATTCTAGACATGGGGGGACAGTCCATGAAAATGTCTGAATTCAGGAGATGTGGTATCTAGTTCAAATAACATCAAGGAAGCATCCTATCCCTAAGTTTTCTTAGGCTTTTCAAAAGTACAGCTTGATTTTATGGGGCTTTGAACATCAAAGAAGTAAAGTCAAATCAAGCTGCAGTATAGAAGAAACTATCTGGTCCAGACCTGAGATGTATTCTAGTATGGAACTCCCACTGAGGAACACAGACTAGCAAGAGATTCACAGACTAAATTTTAGAAAATGCACTAGAAGATTCAGTGACCTAGCAAGGGCTGTATGTGTCAGAAGTAGGACTTGTACCCAGGTCTTCTTGAGTGCAAGTCTAGCTCTCAATTGCTAGAAAAAGCAACTGCCTAGGTATCTAGAGACCCAAGTTCTAGTCCCAGATTTACTACTAGGTCACTGCGTGATTATAGCAAATGACCTCATCTCTCTAAGACTTAGTTTCTGCATCAGTAAAATGAAGAGTTTGGACTCAACCATTGCTAAATTACCTTCCAGCTCTTGATATTCGATGACCTTATACCCCTTCTAGCTCTAAAATTGTACAGGTCTATGATGTAATTAATTAGGGTAGACTATCGCAGCCCTCAAGACAGGTAGGTGGTGCAGTGGATAGAACCCTGGGCTTGGAGATCTGAATTCAAATTTAGCCTCAGACACTTACTAGCTGTGTGACTCTGGGCAAGTCACTTCATCTCTGTTTGCCTTAATCCTTTGGAAAAGGAAATGGCAAACCTCTGGTACTTTGACAAGAAAACCACATGCACAGCTTTGCCATGCTGTGGTCCATGGCGTCACGAAGAGTGAGTCACACCAACTGAACAACAGCAGATTCCAACTCCATTCACCCCACACAGAGCAAAATATGTAGGACAAATAAAAATTTTACAGATCAATGAATTTCATTATGTTCCAAACTATAAGCAGGAACAAATGAAGAAAGTCAGACTTAGGTGATCCCTGATTGCCCCTCTAATGATTTTTTATATCTCTAATGTGTCAGAGGAGCGGATCAGCAACCTATCCATAGACTTCTTTGGCAAACTTCTCACACTAACACACCCAGAGCTGCAAAAATCAATCCAAGAAGGGTGTGCCTTAGCCCAGTGGGTGGAGTAGTTCCAACTCTTATCAGAACCTGGAAGCAGAAAACAGACAGTGGTCATAAAGTCCTTACAAGATTTAGAGCTAGAAAGTCTAACCTCCTCATTCTACAAGTGATACCAAAAAAGAGAGCTAGAGAGTGGTAGGATCCTAGATTTAGAGCTGGGAGGTCTCACAGGTCATATAGACAACCTCTCCTTACAGATGAAGAAACTGAAAGGTCACATAAGTAATACATATCAGATCCAACCATTTTGGAGAACAATTTAGAACTAGCTCCAAAGGGCTATAAAAATATGCATACCCTTTGATCCAGCAATACTCCTATTTAAATTTTTAAATGCTAAATAACAGTCCATCATATAAAATATTTATAGTGGCTCTTTTTTGAAGTGGAAAAGAATTGGAAACCAAGCGGGGAAGGAAGGTGGTGGTGGTTTAATTTGGGATTGGTTGAACAAGTTTTGCCATGTGATAGAATACTATTGTGCTCTAAGAAATGAAGAGATAGTTTCAGAGAAACTGGGAAAGACTTCAGTGAACTGATGCAGCATTAACTGAGTAGAACTAGGAGAACAAAATATACAATAACAATTTTATAATGATGAAAAATTCCAAAGAGATTTTTTTAAAAGGTGGAAAGGACATATTTATTCAAAAATATTTATAGCATTTTTTGTAGTGGTAAAGAATTGGAAATTGAGGAGATGCCCATCACATGAGAATTGGCTGAACAAGTTGTGGTATATGATTATGATGGAATATTATGGTGCTATAACAAATAATGAGCAGGCAGAATTCAGAAAAACCTGGAAAGACTTATATGAACTGATGAAAAGTGAAGTGAGCAGAACCAGGAGAACATTGTACGTAGTAACAACAATACTGTATGATGATTGACTGTGAATGACTCAGTTATTCTTAGTAATAAAATGATCTAAGACAGTTCCAAAGGACTCAGGATAAATAATGCTATCCACCTCCAGAGAAAGAATGGATAGAATCTGAATGCAGATCAAAGTATACTATTTTTCACCTTCTATATTTCTTTTCATGTCTGTGTCTTTCACAACATGACTAACATGGTAATATGTTGTGAATGATTGAACATATATAACCTACAACAAATTGCTTATTATTGTAGGGAGGGGGCAATTAGGGAAGGGAGAGAGAAAATTTGGAACTAAAAATTGTTTTAATTGAATTGTTTAAAAATGTTTAAATTGTTTAAAAATGAATGTAAAAAATTGCCTTTACATGTAACTGAGGGAGAAAATATTATTTAAACATCAAAAAAAATAGACATCAGAGGCAGGGTATGTACTGAGGTCTTCTAACACCAGAGCAAGTACTCTTTCTGGTAAAGTGTTAGGTGGCTTACCCCCAAATCACACAGGTATTACATAACAGGTTCCAAAAGGAACCCAGTTTCTCTGGCTAAAAATCTTTTCCTTAAATGAGGTGTTGAGATCCTTTGGCTTTGGCCATGTGAAGAGATCCACTTCTCAACAGTCTAGACTTAGCTACAGTATTTTTCATTGGATGAATCTCAACACTTGCCCCTGAAGGGTACTGGAATTCTATTTTACTTTGATGTGTCCAATAATTTTGTTTTTCAAATCTTTGCTCTTTTATGTTGTGTAAATACTCTAAATTCTGATAACACATCAATGAAACATCTAAAAAATACAAAAGAGAAAAGAAGCAAGTTCAGAAGAAGACCCAGATAAGAATGGCAGTATTGATACTGTCATGTTAAAGTTTGTTTATATTTTAAAAGTTAAGTAGTACATGGTAGATGCATACTACAATGCGTACTCATATTTTTAATTTCTTTTTATATAAGGAAATATGAAGGTTTGTTCTTAATAAAACTTTTTAAATTAAAAAAAATCTTTTCCTTGGACCACTCTGGTCAGGAATCTTTTTCCTTTCTTTGGGTGTCATTTTTCATCAAATCATGATAGTGATGGAGTGAGATTTCAGGTTCTACTCATCAACCTTTAAACAAGTTTTGGCATCTCTTTGGGCCCTAGTTTCCTCACTTATAGAATGATGGGGCTAGACTAGGTGACAGAAGAGAGGCAGGATGATGTTGTTCAGTAGTTCCCAACCTTTGTGAGTAAAAGGATCAGTTTTTTTATTTTATTTAAAATTAAATTTTACTTTTTACAATCAATGAAAATCCACCTTCTCTTTCTCCCAATCCATTGAGAAAGAAAGAAAAACATATATGTGCAAACAACCATTCGTATTGGTTCCTATAAATAACAACTGTGTTTGTTCAGCAACAATTGAATTTGTTAAACAATCATTCCCCTCTAAATCTGCTGTTCTGCCTCTTAGCCCCCGGTCTCTTCCCACATCCCTTTTCTATGTGCTTTTGTGTGTTGTCTCCCTGTCATTTGATTTTAAGTTTTTTGAGGGCCAAGGACTGTCCTTTTAGTAATTATGCCCCCAGTATTTACCACAATGCCTGGCACATGGTAGATGCTGAATAAATGTTTGTTGGGTTGGAAGACAAATTCTTGCACTGGCCATGTCAAAAAAGGTCTCAGTTTGCACTCTGAGTTCATCACCTCTTTATCTAGAGAGGGCAGGCAGGCTTCATCATGAATCCTTTAGAGTTGTGGTTGGTCAGTGCATTCATCAGAGTTCCTAAGTCTTTTAATTGTTCATTTTTATGATATTGTTATTGCATGATTTGTTCCCCTGGTTCTACTCACTTAACTGCATCAATTCACTGAAGTCTTTCCCAATTTCTCTGAAACTGTCTCTTATTTCTTACAGTACAATAGTATTTGATCACATCAAAACCTGCTCAACCATTCCCAAATTAACGGCCACCCTCTTTGGTTTCCAATTCTTTTCTACTTCAAAAAAACTACTATAAATATTTTATGATAGACTATTTTAAGTACTCCCTTATTAGTTGTACTGTTAACATACACTTCTAAGAAAATGAATAACGATAAAAAGCTATTATAAATTCAATAACTTTTTAAAAATTTTTACTAGTTAATTTCTTTTTAGTTTTCAACATTCACTTTCATAAGTTCTAAATCTTCTTCCTCTCCCTCCCTAAGATGGCATGCAATCTGATATAGGTTCTACACATACATTCCTATTAACACATTTTCACATTAGTTACGTTGCATAAAAGAATTGTGATGAATGGGAGAAACCATGAGAAACAAAACAAAACAAAAAAGAAAATAATCTGCTTTACTCTGCATTCTGACGCCATAGTTCTTTCTCCAGATGTGGATAGACTTTTCTACCATGAGTCCTTTGGAATTGCTTAAGGTCCTTGCATTGCTGAGAAAGGCTAAGTCTAATCAGTCTTCACACACTGTGGCTATTACTGTATACAATGTTCTCCTGGTTCTGCTCTCTTCATTCAGCATCAGTTCATATAATTCTTTCCAGGCTTTTCTGAAGTCTGCCTGTTAATCATTTCTTATAGCACAACAGTATTCCATTACATTCATTCAATAGCTCTTAAATAAATTTGTATTTTATAATAGCATCTACATATACTTTAAGATAGTACATATTGTACTGTGGGATATTATTTATTCATTCTACAGAAGGTTTGTTTGATTCATATATGGATTTATGGAATATCTGAAAAAGGTCTATAGCCCTCCTAAAAATCTGGGCCTCACCCACTGTAGTGGAAAAAACACTATTTGACTGGTAAATAGGAGACCCACAGAGTCCTAATAAGAATAGACAACTGAAGCAGACCAGAGTGCCAAAATTTGCTCCTTCACCAAAGCAGAAACTATCAGGTGGCTCAATTCTTCTCCTCCCCTTCCACCTAAGCTTTTCTAACCCAGGTGAATGATCGATCTTTCGCTTTTTTTTTTTTTGTCTTAAACAGAAATTTGCTTTTCATTCAGGAAAAAAAAAACTTTTAAAGAGAAAAAAATGCCCCTGTAGGAAATAGTGAGTATGGTTGACAAAACTACCTTCCCTCCCCTTAAACAATGTAATTCAACAGCAATCTGACACCCTTTCTCAATCCTCACCACCACCATCCCCAGCTCATTTTTCGTTTGATTCCTGGTGAACTTTCTCTACCCTCCCTTTCACGGTACCCACCAGATCCCACTCTCCCCAAGCCTAGCAAAATACGTCTTTTAATATTTGATTTGAGATCATGTCTTATGTTGTTTGCCCTTAGCCCTGGGCACCAAAAATCCTAGTTATAGCCCTGGATCCCTAAGTTTTAGTCATAGCTCTACCATTAACTAAATGTGTGGGCTTAGCCATTGGTACCAGAAGGAAAACTTCTTTCTTAAGGTAAATACACTGATCATTCATACTTTGAGAAAGCATTCACTCTTCTCAATGTTTCCTTCTCACTCTGGAAGGGACCTAATTACTTCTGCCTTAAGCTCTACAGGAGACAGGAGATGGACACAGTTCTGTTCAGTTCTGCTAATACAGACCTGCGGGTTATCTGTCTACAGTTAAGACAGTTTGGAAAGGTTAGCAACATAGTACAAACACTCCTTTAGACCCAATCTCTGAAACAGTTTCCCTGCCCTGTACTTTTCCCTCTCAAGGAAACTCTTAGGGCTCAAGGTAACCAAACTTCATGTGTATCAAGAAGGGATCAGAATACTTAAATCAAATGATACAATTTGATTTCCCTGGCAAGGGGCAGGTAAAGAGTGATATAAACGGTTGTCTTTCCTACGTCGGGAGGGCTCGTATCCTTAGGGTCTTCCTTCTTCCATCCTTTCAGAAGCAGTGGTAAACTTGACAAAGATCAACACCTCCCCTACTGGACAGCAGTAAATGCACATTTGAACGTCTATACTCATGGCGCTAGTGAAGGTTTTCAACCACAGAAATTCATAAAGTCTTCTAAGCCTCAGTTTCCTTATCTGTAAAATGAGAGTGAGGAGAAACTAGGTGGCACAGTGGATAGAGCACCGAGCCTGGAATCAGAAAGACCCAAGTTCAAATCCTGCCTTAGACACTGTGTTACCTTGGACAAGTCACTTAACCCTGTTTACCTCAGTTTCTTCATCTGTAAAATGAGCTAGAGAAGGAAATGGCAAATCACTCCAGTATCTTTGTCAAAAAAAAAAACAAAACCAAACCCAAATGGGGTCATGAAGAATTGGACATCACTGAAATAACTACGCAGCTGAAAATGACAACGATAGTTCCTGTACTACTCGTGGAGATCAAACAAAATAATAAATATCAAACGCTTTGTAAGACTCAAAGCAGTGAATAAATGTGAGCTACTATAAGTATTGCTTTTGAGTTATCTCTGTGGTAGAGAAGTTGCCACGTGCCCTTATGGACAGAAGGATCATATCAATTTCCACTGGCCGTCCCCATTCTTGTAAATATCTCTCTGTCCTCGTCTATGCCTCCTGACTTCCTTCGGATCTCAGTTCAAATCCCACCTTGAACAAGAATCCTTTCTCAATGCCTCTTAATGCTAATTAGTGCCTTCTGTGATTATCTCATTTTTCATATATACATATACATACATATATATATGTGTGTGTGTGTGTATTGTTTGTACATAGTTTTTTGCATGTTGCACCCCCACACACACACATTAGACTGAAGCTCTTCGAGGTTAGGGATTATTTTGTGCCTTTACATACCCTTAGCACTTCCTAGTGCAGTTCCTAGAACATAGTAAGCACTTCATAAATACTTGTTGACCTTTTGATCAAGGAAATCAAGGACTTCAGAAATATTGAGGGGAATTATACTAGAGTGTAAAACTCTGTTGAGTTTGGAATCCGAGGACATGGCTTCATTCCCAGCTGTGCCACTTTCTTACCTGTGTAACTTTAAGCAGATTTCTTGACTTTTGAATATCTCTTTCTTCATCTGGAAAATGTAGAGGTTGGATTAAATGACTCTGAAGTCCCTTCTAGCTCCAAACCAATGCAGTCTTAGATTGGGCAGGAAGGAATGTATCAGGAAGGGGTAGACCTACCAAGCCTACAAAGCAGATCAATTAGTATGCAATTACTCACGTTACACAAAGATTCTTCATTCTATGGCATTTTCCTTCCTTCTGAAAAGTACTTGTCATATCAAGGAAAGGAACATGTATTTCAGGAACCAAATCCTAGGTTGAGAATCCAGGAAGGTATTCTTGGGAGTGACTCACATGAAGGAAATAAGGGATGAGAAGGAAGATTTTTTCTGTTGTTGAATGGTATTTAACTTTTCATGAGTCCCCATTTGATGTTTCTTGGCAGAGCTACTGGAGTGGTTTGCCATTTCCTTCTCCAGCTCATTTTCCACATGAGAAAACTGAGGCAAACAGAGATAAGTGACTTGCCCAGGGTCACACAGCTAGAAAGTATCTGAGGCTGGATGTGAATTCATGAAGATTAGTCTTCCTGATTCCAGATCTAGCCACCTAGCTGCCTTGGGTCGTTTAGCAAGAATTAAAAGACTTAGTGCTTCTCACAGGAAAACAATACAGGGTGTCCTTCACCTTCCACTATAACTGATATTGGAAATCTAAGTTGTCCAATAAGTTCCCCATGCATTCACATTGATTTCTTTAGACAATGAGTTCTCCTGTTCTTCCTCATCAAAATAGTTTCTCTGTGGGTTCTTTTCTTATCCCTCTTGAATTAGCTTCCCCTGTAGAATTTTGAGACAGGATATCTAAAGAAGAATCCTCCTCTTGAGCAACATATACAGTGTTTCTCAAGTCTCAGAAGAATTTCTTTATAATCAATAAGTATTCATTAAGGGTCAGCTAGGTGGCACAGTGGAAAGAGTTCTGGCCCTAGATTCAGGGGGACCTGAGTTCAAATGTGACCTCAGACATTTACTAGCTGTGTGACACTGGGCAAGTCACTTAAAGTCAATTGCTTCCCCTCGTAAATATTTATTAAGTGTCTACTATGTGTCAAGCTCTGTGCTTGGATGCTGGGCATAAAGCAGTACAAAGAATGACATAATTCCAACTCATACAAAGTTTATATTCTATTAGGGGAGATAAAAAGTATATGTAAAAATAAATATATAATAAGTAAGTAAATATAGACAAAGTAGCTAAATACATGGTAGTACAGAAGACAAGACAACTAGCAGCTAGGTTATGTGGGGGGATCAAGAAAGGCTTCATGCAGAAGCTAGTATTTAAACTATGTCTTAAAGGAAAAGAGAAACAATATCTCTTAAAGGCAAAGAAGGAGTACATTCTAGGTACGTGGGACAGTCTGGAGGAGGAGAACCTTAATGAAGGTGGTATATGTGTGAGTGGAGAGAAGGGGTCGGATATAAGCGATATTGAGAAGTTAGAAACAACATAGTTTGCAAACTGATTGTTGGATAAGAGAAAATGAGGAGTCTAGGAAAATGCCAAGGTTATAAAGCCAAGAGGGAGGCAGAGGAGAATATGGGGAAGGCATAAGGAGAGAAGAGAAGGTTTAGTTAAAATAGTTTCTTTGAGTAATGAGTTGGGGAAAAATAAAAGGACTACCTTGCTGAAGTGAAGGGTGAAGTGGATAATGTGAATTTGTAATGTGTCCAGTTGTCACCACTGTGAGACGTCTAGCTGTGTTCAATAGCTCATGATTAGAGTAGAGGATGAGTAGAAATAGAGAAATGGTGGGAGTAATCTAGAGCTAAGGTTTGGCAAGAGAATGGTGAAACGACAAGGGATTCTATAACAGAAGACAATGTAGCATCAAAATGGTTAAGTATTGAGTTGAGGTTAGAGAGGTAAGAGAATGAAGTCAGAGAATGGTCTGAGAAAATTCTGAGTGGAGGGATTGAAGGTTTGGTGAAGGCAAAGGATGGTGCAGTACAATGATGGGAGGATATAGTCAAGTAGAGGATTATCAGAGTTTCTAATTAGGGAACTGAAACATTTGTAGGTAATGCTGAGATTTAGAGTATGGCCAAATCTGATGTAGGGTGAGGGAGAAGGTCATGGGATTTAAAGAGGCTGAGAAATTGGGAGATTAGGGAGCTTGAAGGAGCATCTTTATGGTTATTAAAGTCCTCTCCTATAAAGGCAGGCAAGGTGATGAGCCAGATACAGAACTCTTTAAGAAGGAAAATGATGTTGTGGTCAATATACTACAGTTATCATAATTTGAACTGGAGAAAAAAATCTTTTTTGATTGGATGGACTTCAAAGGAGAGAAGGTTAATGAATGAAGGAGGTAAAGCATTTAAAAGTGACTGATGATGGGGAACAAGGACACAACTGGAAGGGGTTGGTGAAAGACTTTGCCTTCCAGATTCCTGATCCCATGCCATTTGTGAGAAATGAAGTTGAAATAAGTATCTTGACCTTGCTACCATTCTGGAAATGAGTGGGGCTCCTGGAAGGGAGGTGCTGGAACTTGGCCACAGCTCTATTTCTGGGCCAATGCTGCCATATCATTCCCCTCCAGTGACTCATGTTGGTGCCACCCACTCTTTCCCTACCACACCCACCTCCAGGTCTTTGTGGCTTCAGTGCAAGGGCACCTTCCTAGTCTAAGGAACCACAAGACCATGTGAGCAAGATGAATTATCTTGATGAGAATGGTTTGAGTCACTTTTGAGGATTTAGAAGTGAAGGAGAGGCTCTGTGGTAGCTCCACCAAGACTGGTTGGTCAAGAGGTTGGTCATCTATGTTAGACAGTTCATACAATCCTGTGGTTGAAATCCTACATCTGACCTTGAGCGGTTACCTCATTCATCTCTCTAAGATAGTCTAATTCTATGCCAGACAAATGAGAGTCTTCCTTACTTTTTTATTTATTTGGCTTTTTTGTGTATGTGTTTGTTTAAAATAAAAATAAAAATCTCTGGAGTGAGAAATCTTACAACATCAGCATCTAACAATAAGAGAGGTGAGAAAAGGCAGAATGAAAAGTTCCTATGTTGGAGGAGGCATCTGTGGGGATCGTGACAGAAGGTTTCAACCCTACAGGGTTTGATGAGCACAGAGGCAAAAGACTTATTATAAAAGAAACTCTGCGGGAAGCTGATATGAAAGGAAGCCATAACATCATCCTTATCTTAATGAACTGTATCATCATAATCAAAAAACATTTCTTGAGCAATTATTGTATGTACAGCATAGTACTAGATGCTATAAAGAGTTGTTTCCCATTACACCAACTATAATCGTTCTTAAATAGGGGCTTATTCTCCACCAGACTCATGGAAAGTGGTACTGCCTCTGGGTTTTTTAATTTCCCCATCCCTGGCGTCTTGTCCAAGCTGACACTATAATTTCTTCTCTGAATTGCTAAAGTAACTCCTTTGACCTACTGGCCCCATGGTGTTTTGTTTTTTTTCCTCTCTTCTGTGTGTATGTGTATATGTATATGTTTGTGTGTATCTGTTTGTGTGTATATATATGTATATACATACACACATATATATATGTGTGTGTGACACTAATGGGATCATATTACATGCTGTCTCCTAAATGAATTATCTGTGCAGTTAACCTGAAGGTAGTATGAGAAAAGAATTGGATAGCTTCCATGATGCTAAGTGAAGAAAGTTGTTTGAAAGCTAGTCTATTATGGGGAGCTTTTAAAAGCATGAGATTCACCCCCGCTTCAGATCCGTCCTCCTTTGACAATTTCACTCACCCACCATGGTTTCAAAGACCACATTCATGCACATGCATCCCAAATCAGTCAGTAAGTCACTATACATTTATTAGCTGGTTATTGTCCTTCATGTTCCAAGAGGACCAAAATGACATCACCATGATAAAGTCAAGTTTCAACATGTCCGACTGTGGCTGATCAGACCAATAGGAGCTTGGAATGCTCTACCACAGGTTGGGCACAGATAGTCCATATGAATGTTTGGGGTGGCTATCCCAAATTTGCACATCCTGTGCTTACTTTGTGCTGTCTCAATTCTGCTTTGTTCAAAGAGCACAGCACCCTTTCTGATGCGAGCACGCCATGCTGAGTGGTCCCGTGCCAGTGTCTCCCATGTTGCACAGTCAAATCCAAAGTTCTTGAGAGAGATCTTGAGAGTGTCCTTGTATCATTTCTTCTGGCCACCATGTGATTGCCTGCCCCATGCAAGTTCTCCATAAAATAGTCTTTTTTGGCAAACATATATTTTGCATTCAAACAACGTGGCCAGCCCATCAGAGATGCGCTCTTTGAAGCATAGTTTGAATACTTATACGTGGAACCATCAGTTATAACAGATGGAGAAGTTTTGAAAGCTGTGGATAAGTTCACTTACACTGGTAGTGTATTTTCCATGGATGTACACATTGACAGAGCTAGTTCAGTATTTGGGAGGCTCTGAAGAAAAGTTTGGGAGAGAAGAGGTATTAGACTGTGAAGGTCTACAGAGCCGTTGTGCTGACCTCATTGTTATAAGTTTGTGAAACAGGAACCGTCTACCAGCACCATGCCAGGAAACTGAATCACTTCCATTTGAACTGTCTTAGGAAGATTTTGAGGATCACTTGGCAGGATAAAGTACCAGACACTGAAGTCCTTGCCCCATATATTTATTAAGCACCTACTATATGGCAGGCACTGTGCTAAGTGCTAGGAATACAAAAGGAGGCAAAAGATAGTCCCTACCCTCAAGGAGCTCCCAATCTAATAGGGAAGAGAACAGGTAAACAAATATGGACAAATAATCTATCTTCAGGATAAATAGGAAATATTGCATTTGTCCTTTGTTCTTGAACAGGACCATGACCTCAAGATGATGGCATGACTTGCAGTTGACTTTGATTTGAGTGAGGGAGGGCTGTGCAAGGTCACCAACCTCACTTTCTCCTCCAGAGCCATCTGAGTCCAGTGGCCTGATATTATCAGGGGAACTGGAGATGGCCCAGAAATCAATGGGAGACCCTGGCCCTTTTAGGCTAAGGTCTTATCACATTCTCACTTTGAGTGAGATACACCCATTCAATAAATAGACCTCTTTAAGTAGTTACTCAAGAGATGGCCCCTTTTAATTAAAAAAAAAAATCAAACTAGGAGGGAAGACCCTCAGGGATCCTGAGTAAAAGAGAAACAGTTACTATTTAGTATTAGGAAATAATTAAGACAAGAAAGGCACTAGAATGAAGAGGGATTGGGGAAGGCTTCTTGTAGAAGGTAGAATTGTAGTTGAGACTTAAAGGAAGCCAAGGAAGGTGAAGGTATAGATGAGGTAAGAAAGCCTTGCAGATCTTGGGAACAGCCAGAGGAAATGTTAGGACTTAAGAGATGGAGTGTCTTGCTCTTGGAATAACCATGAGGCCAGTGGCACTGAACTGAAGAGTGTATGGCACAGAGTAAAGTATAAGAAGATTGGAAGGGTAAGAGGGGGCTACTTTATGAAGGGCTTTGAATGCCAAACAAATCTATATAACCAACAATGATCTTATAATTTCCCACCCATCTAAATTCCTTCATAAGAGAAGTGTGTTCGTCCTTGGTTGCCAAAGAAGACCATGCCATCAGAGAAATGAGTGACTTGCATGACTTTGCACTTGACTTTGTTTTGAGTGAGGGAGGGCTGTGCACGGTCACCAGCCTCACTTCTCCTCCAGAGCCATCTGAACCCGGTGACCAGATATTCATTAGGATGACTGGAGATGACCCAGGATGGGCTGGGAGACCTTGGGCCCTTTAGGTCAAGGTCTTTGCAGGTACTCACTTAGGGTGAAGCAACTCCCATTCATTGAATAGGCCTGTTTAAGAAGTAGCCAGGGCATGGCCCCTTTAATGAGGTCAAGAAAAAGAAAGACATCAGCCTGGGCGAGAAACAGCCACAGTTACTGTTGATAATCACTCTGAAGCCAGGAGGGTCCAGAGGAGCCCTTAGGAAGGGGATCATTGGAATTTCAGTTTCAGAGTGCTACAGTAGGAGAAATGTCAGAATGGAAAGAACACTAGGGAAGTCAGAGGATCACAGTTCAAATCCTGCCTTTGATACCTACTACCCGTGTGACCTTGAGCAATTTTTAGACTTCTAAATCTTTAGACTTCAGTTTTCCTATATGTAAAATGAGAAGGTTGAACTGCTGAAGTCCCTTGACTTCAAAATCTATGACTTCATTATTTCCATCAGTCACACCACCATTCCACCTTTTCTTCCATGTTTGAAATCTTGTTTGTTTTTCCTTAATCTCCTTCTGCCTCACTTTTCATAGCCAAGAAATAACTAAGTCCTGTTGATATCACTTCCATAATATCTTTTTCATCTATCCATCTTCTCTCTATTCTCCCTACCCACGGACCATGTCCAGTCATCCTGATGTATATCTGGCCTCTGGACCCAGATAGCTCTGGAGGAGAAAGTGAGGCTGGTGACTTTGCACAGCCCTTACTTAAATCCAAGTCACTTGCAAGTAATGGCATCACCTCCCTGATGTCTCGGTCCTCTTCCAAAATGAAGGACAAGCAACAATTCCCCCTGCCCACATCCTTGTCCTTGTTAACATTATGACCTGCCTGGGTTATTGTATTATAATATCTCCCTAATGATTTTTTCTTTCTTCTGTTCATTTTAAAACTTTTATTTCAGTTACAAGAATTTATTATCTCTCCTTCCCCACTTCTGCTTCCTACACTCCCTTTGGAAAGGAAAAAAAGAAAAAGAAAAACCAAATCTTTGTAACAAATATGCATAGCCAAACAACATAAGTTCCCACATTGACCATGTCCTCCATCCATCCTTTATACTGCTGTCAGAGAAATTTTTGTTATGCATTGACCTGATATATCACTCCTTTGCTCAGAAATTCTCAGTGGTTCCTTGTTGCTTACACAATAAAGTTCTAAGTTCTTTGCCTTCCAAGGTGTAGTCAAGGCTTTCCATAGTCTGATGCCAATGTCCCTTTCCTATCCTATTTTATTATTCTTCACTAATCAAACTAAGGGATCAGCTAGGTGGTGCAGTGGATGGAATGTCCAGCCTCAAGTCAGGAAGGCTCATCTTTCTGCGTTCAAATCTGGCCTCAGACACTTATTAGCTACGTGACCTTGACTAAGTCACTTAACCGTGTTTATCTCTGTTTCCTCAACTGTAAAAATAAGCTGAAGAAGGAAATGGCAAACCACTCCAGTATCTTTGCCAAGAAAATCCCAAATGGGGTCGACAAGTCGAACATGACTGAAAAACCACTGAACAGTCAAACTAAACTATTCCCTGCTTCCAGAACATACCTTGAACACTTCTCCCTCCATGCCTTTGTCTGTTTCAGTGCCTGCAATGTTTTTACCTGTTGACTTCCCATGCTTGAAAGCCCAACTCAAATGCTCCTCCCATATGGCTCCTTCTTTGATCTTTCCTTTGAGACCTCCCATAATGCTTTGTTTTGGTCCTTTCTAACACACTTGTCGCACGTGTACTCTTCACCTTTCCCAGGTTGTGTGTGACTTGTTTTGTGCAATCAGTTATGCAATATATGGCCTAAGCCTCTGCTTCTGTTGCCAGACCACATAACTCATAAATCTAATGACAAGACTTTTAATTGAGACATGAAACAACATAAATAACAAAGGAGGGAATCAAGTTGTCAAAACATTCTCTGCACCCATTATAGGTATGGCATAAAGGAATACAATTTCATAATACACCTCAGTCAAGGAAAGGAAAAAAAATAAGCAATTTCTACCACTCCTGGTATATGCGGCACACATATTATTTCATAGGAGCCTCACAGCACTCCTGGGAGATAATAGTTATTATTATCCGCATTTAACAGTTGAGGAAACTGAGATAAAAAGATTTGCCCAGGGTCACATAGCTAACAAATGTCTGAGGCTAGATTTGAACTCAGGTCTTCCTGACTCTGTGCCCAGTTTTCTTTTCTTTTCTTTTTTTTTGCATTCATTCATTTATTTAGCCAAAACAATTCCTGCTCTTCTTTTCCCAAAATTCTGAAATAGGAATTCCTTCCAGAAATATTATATTATGAAGTTTAATCAACATCAAACAATTAAGTGTAATTATTTCTTATTCCTGCTTATATTGACCTGCCCCTTAAAAAAGAATAATAACCCATTCCAAGTAGAATCTGTGATTGCTCTTTTGTAATGCAGCTTGTTTTTAGTTATCTTTGATTTCAGTTCAATTTTACCCTCATTATTTCTATTTTTATTTTTTTATGTTTTTTATTAGTTTTTTTGTTTTCAGTTTTCAACAATCACTTCCTTATGTCTTAAATTTTCTCCCCCTCCCTCTTCTCTCCCTCCCTAAGATGGCATGCAATCTTATGTGAGCTCTACACATATATTCTTATTAGACACATTTTCACATTAGTCATGTTATCTGTGTCCCCTTTCCCATCAGCACTATCCCAGGGCAATCTGTTTAAAACCTTCCAGGGAAAACTTACAAAGGGGTGGAGATGCTATCTCTCAACTCATAAGCAGTCAGGTTAAAGAAACTATGAGTTTTCACTTCCTTCCTGCATGCTCTCAGGAGTACATAAGAAGATCATTTTTACTTTGAAATACAGCTGGCCAGAATTTGAGGTAGCTAGGTGGTGTGGTGGGTAGAGTACTATAATTGGAATCAAGATGACCTGAGTTCGAATCCAGCCTCAGACACTTAATAGTCATGGTATATGACTTAACCTCTGTTTGTCTCATTTTCCTCATCTGTAAAACAGGGAAAATAAGAACACCTGCCTCCCAAGGTTGTTGTGAGGATCAGATGAGATTATTGTCATAAAGTGCTTAGTACCTGGTAGGCACTATATAAGTGCTGTTCAATCATGGTCAACTCTTCATGTCTACATTTGGGCTTTTCTTGGCTGAGATACTGTAATGGTTTGTCCTTTCCTTCTCCAGCTAATTTGATAGATGAGGAAACTGACACAAACAGGGTTAAGTGCCCAGGGTCACACAGGTAAGAATTGTCTGAAGTTGGATTTGAACTCAGAAAGATGAGTTTCCCTGACTCCAGACCTGCTGTGCTATCCACTTCAACACCTAGCTGCCCCTCTCCATCTAGTTGCCTCTTCTTCAAGTACCTAAGTTCAAAGGGGTTTAGGCATTGGACCTTCTAGAAAAAGAAAAAAAAACACCCTTATAATTAGCGACAGCATTCATTCTAGAAGAAAGAAGAGGTTTTCTCTCATGGTACCTACAGCTTGAAGCTCCAGTCTCTATCCAGGTCATGTGTGGAGGGAGAGACAAAGGAAAAGATGTAAAAAGTAGGTTTTAATTCCAAGACCTCAGAAGTTTCACCTTCTATGGGTTGAAATAGGGATTCACCAGAATTAGAGACTGCCAGGAGTGCTTTCCATGTTTTCTACATCTATGTACGGGCTCCTCTGCAAGTTTTTTGGGCAGGTGGGTGGCACCATAGTACACTAAGCACTGACTCATCTTCCTGAGTTGAAATCTGGTCTCACATTTACCAGCTGTTCAATCTTGTTCAAATCATCCTGTTTGCCTCAGTTTTCTCATCTGTAAAATGATCTGGAGAATGAAATGGCAAACCACTCCCAAATGGGATCCCAAAGAGTAGAACGTGACTGAATAACAATTTATCACTTCCCCTACTCTATTCCTCTGTTTCTTCATCTGTAAAAATAAACATAATGGTAACTTAGGTTCATGACAGGATCATAGATTTAAAGCTGGAAGGGATCTTAGAGATCATCATCATCCAATCTTCTCACTTTGTAGATAAGGAAACTGAAGCCACAAAAGATTAAATGAGTTGCCCCGGATCACAGAGGTAAGAATCAGAAGTAGCATTTGAACTTAGATCTTCTGCCTCTAGAGTCATAATGATAAATGTTATATATTTTACCTGCGCTAACCACTAAACAAGCCAATACTCTTCCTTTCTTCCTCCCTTACTTTTTTCTTCCTTCCTTTTCTTCCTTCCTTCCTGCGCTCCTTCCTTCCTTCCTTCCTTCCTCCCTCCCTCCCTTCCTCCCTCCCTCCCTCCCTCCCTCCCTCCCTTCCTTCCTTCCTTCCTTCCTTCCTTCCTTCCTTCCTTCCTTCCTTCCTTCCTTCCTTCCTTCCTTCCTTCCTTCCTTCCATCCATCCATCC
The DNA here is from genome assembly GCA_023548195.1 of Bettongia penicillata ogilbyi. Classification (NCBI taxonomy): domain Eukaryota; kingdom Metazoa; phylum Chordata; class Mammalia; order Diprotodontia; family Potoroidae; genus Bettongia; species Bettongia penicillata. The sequence continues at coordinate 860,759 of JAJHZJ010000202.1, forward strand.
TCTAATGGTACCACATCTGAGTTCTTATGAGATCTCACCTTATGCCAAGACAGTCAGAGGCAGCTGATAATGAAGTGGATAGAAGATTGGATCTGGAGGCAGAATGACCTGGGACAGCTAGTTGTAGAAGTGGATATAGCACTCACATGACTTGAAATCAGAAAGACTCCTCTTCCTGAGTTTAAATCTGGTTTCAGACACTTACTAGCTGTGTGATCCTGGGCAAGTTACTTAACCCTATTTGATTCAGTTTCCTCATCTATAAATGAGCTGGAAATGGCAAACCACTCTAGTATCCTTGCCAAGACAAATCCCAACTGGAGACACAAAGTACTGAACACTCGCTACCGAATAACAAGGAAGACTTGAATTTAAATCCAGCCTTGGATACATACTATGTGACTCTAAGCAAATCATTTAGGTTCAGTTTTCTTACCTGTAAAATGGGGGTGACATAGCCCCCTACCTTGCAGGGTTATTCTAAGGATAAAATGAGATGATATTTGTAAAAAGCACTTAGCACAGTGCCTAGCACATAGTAGGCGCTCTATAAATACTTTAAATGCTAAGGGACCATGAGGATAGATCTCTTCTTTAAGGAATGCACTAGTTTTTCTGTCACGTAATCTAAGTAGGAGGGGTAGGGGGGAAATCCCAACAAGCTGAATGGAGAGAACAAAAGCCACTGTTTGAACAAAATCAGATAAAGGTCACCCCCACCCTACATCCTCCCGCATTCCAGAACACTGAGTGCTAATTACCAGCATGTGACATTGGAAAGGTCATGGTCAGGTTCTTTCTCAAGTAGACAGTCTAGTGGATTATATTTGTCAAAGAGTGTAAAACTCCAGTAGCGAGCACACAGTAGGCATTCCACAAATACTGCTGCCTGAAGGGCAGGAAGTCAGAAAGATGGTTCAGGAAATGTCTCCCGTTTACCAGAGGAGGTTAATACACAGGAAAAACAGATTGACCTAAATTGCTTCAGTCAGCAACACCACTCAGGAGATAACCCCTGTAAACACTGGAGCAAAGGGAAGGGAGGTAGGAGTAAGGAAGACATGTAGGTCAGAGGATTCACAACCCACTGTCCTCATCCCAACCCCAATTTAATATTTTCACTTTTTAAAAAAATGTTTAATTTATTTTTTGTTTTAACATTTACTTCCATAAGATTTTGAGTTTCAAATTTTCTCCCCCTACTTCTTCCTTCTCCCCAAGATGGTGTACAATCTGCAACTTAATATGAATATATTCATATTAAACATGTTCACATTAGTCATGATGTAAAGAAGAATTAGAACTAATAGGAGGAACCACAAGAAAGAAGAAACAAAATAGAAAAAAAAAAAAAAGGAGAGAGCAAATAGTATGCTTCCATCTGCATTCAGACTCCATATTGCTTTCTCTAGATGTGGATAGCAATTTCCATTGTCAGTCCGAAAGGAGATGTCTTGGATCCTCGCATTGCTGAGAAGAGCACAATTTTATAGCCTTTTGGCCATAATTCCAAATTGCTCTCTGGAAGTATTAGACTAGTAGTTCACAACTCCACCAACAATGTATTAGTGTTCCAATTTTCCCACATCTTCCCCAGCATTTATAATTTTTCTGTTTTGTCATGTTAGCCAATCTGATAGGTGTTATGTGGAACCTCAGGATTGTTTTGTTTTGCGTTTCTCTAATCAATAGTGATTTAGAGTATTTTTTCATATGGCTAAAGAGAGCTTTAATTTCTTCCTCTGAAAACTGCCTGTTCATATCCTTTGACCATTTATCAATTCTCCAATTCAATTTGATTCAACAGTTATTAAACACTTCCTCTGTGCCAGGCCTGGTGCTAGGTTATAGCAATGTTGTTCGCTGTCCAACTTGTTATGACCCCATTTGGGGTTTTTTTGGGAAAGATAGTAGAGTAGTTTGCCATTTCATTCTCCAGGAAATTTTGTAGATGAGGAAAATGAGGCAAACAGGGGTAAGTGACTTGCCCAGAGTCACACAGTTGCTAAGTATTTGAAGCTAGATTTGAACTCAGGTCTTTTTGATTCCAGGGCTAGCAGTCTATCCACTGAGCCACCTATCTTCCAATTATAGCAGCATAAAGACAAAGAGGGAGCAGTCTCTGTCCTTGAGGAGTTTCCCTTCTTCTGCAGGGATGAATATGCAGACAAGTCAATTACAAGGTGACACTGGCTATATGACCCTGGACAAGTCGCTTGATCTTTTCCACATCTGTAGAATGGAGATAAATATTACTATTTATTTCACAGAGCTGTTGTGAGGAAAACCCCTCTACAAAACTTCAAAGTTGTATATAAACAAGAGTTGTGATTATTGTCATTCAAATTATTGTTAATTTCTTTCCCATCTTAGCCCACAATGCCCTCTTCTTTTTGTTTTTTTCAGACTTTTCATGTTTGTAATGGGTACCATTTATTTGGTCACTTCATGATGTCCTCCCTTGTTTTGCAACTCTGTCCCCACATTAATCTTGTCTCCTCGGTTACATTGTAGGCAAGGATGGGTCTTATCCTGTGTTCTCTTCCAGAGCAACTTTGCACAGGTCTGGGCACATGCTAGCAGAATATTAAAGACTTGTTGAGTTGAGTGGTATTGGTTTGAGAACTACTTTGTGGCAAGGCCCACATGTACAGAGTCTGCCCCATGTGTTTTGAGGATCTGTCCCTCACATGTAGCATGAAGATGTCCTTGGGTGGCACAAAGGGAAGCAGAACAGATATCTCCAGCCTCTTCTCCCTTCACCCTTTTCCAAGGGGAACTTTAATTCTTGGCAGGAAGGGAAGCTGGACTCCCCACTCTGCTCTCCCCAGAGAAAGGAGGTACTGGACTAGAATTATGTCTATCTGCTCTCCTAAATGTCACTAATCTAGCCCTGAGAACATGATCAAGTTCATTCTAGCTTCTGATCACTATTTCATTATTGAGGAGAAGCAAGAGTTCTGGTTCTGTATCTGAGACTTGACACCTTTCTCATCAAATACTAGTTTTATAGTGAACACACATAGCACTTAGCAAAGAAACCCATTTATCCAAACTGATAGCAAAACAGAAACAGAGAAGGTATACATTGGAGAATACATGCCATCCTATACAGAGTAAAGGAGCTCTCAACCTTTGGAAGGCAGATAATTCAGCTAATCAAGAAAGACCCAAGGGGAAACTCCCTACAGTCTCTAGAAGAGCAAGCTGGAAATAGGGATATGATGAAGGCTACCTGCTCTTTTTGGGTCTCCCCAGAGTCTTTTCCTTAAGCCACCTGAAGTGGGATTGGCCTCCTCCTCTCTGGAAGCCAGAAGTGCTAGAAGAGCCTTGACTTTTGAAGAGACTCAAAGAAGATTGAAGAGGGGTGAAGGCTCAACTCCAACCTACTGTCCACTAAAGGTTGGGCATTCATCTCCACCAAGGAAGAGAGGGTCCCATATCAGTAGACTTTGGGAGAGCATTACAACTAGGACACACCTGAGAGATTCCTCCCATTATATTTAGCCTAATTCACCTAATGCCCTGGAAGCTAATAATTCTTAATGCTGACTTCATTTAATAATTAACAAGTCAATTTGTGGGGTGGAAAGAGTGCTGACCCAGGAGTCAGGAAGACCTGAGTTCAAATCCAGCCTCAGACACTTATTATCTGTGTTACCCTGGGCAAGTCACTTAATACTGTTTGATTCAGTTTCCTCATCTGTCAAATGAGCTACAGAAGGAAATAGTAAACCCCTCCAGGATCTTTGCCAAGAACACCCCAAATGGGGACACAAAAGGTCGGTCACAACTGAAAACAACTGAACAACACTGAGCTCACTTAAAACATGGTAGGGATGGAACACTAATTCATTGTTGGTGGAGGGCAACCATTCTGGAGAGCAATTTGGAACTATGCCCAAAGGGCTATAAAAATGTGCATACCCTTTGACCCAGCAATATCACTTCTAGGTCTGTATCCCAAAAAGATCATACAAATGGGAAAAGGATCCACATGTACAAAAATATTGACCGCAGCTCTTTTTGTGGTGGTCAGGAACTGGAAACTGAGGGGATGCCCATCATTTGGGGAATGGCTGAACAAGTTGTGGTATATGAATGTAATGGAATACTGTTGTGCTACAAAAAATGATGAGCAGGCAGACTTCAGAAAAACCTGGAAAGACTTATATGAACTGATTCTGAGTGAAGTGAGTAGAACCAGGAGAACACTGTACATAACAACAGCCACACTGTTTGATGACTGACTTTGATAGACTTAACTCTTCTCAGCAATACAAGGATCTAAAACAACTCCAAAAGACTCATGATGGAAAATGCCATTGCATCCAGAGAAAGAAATATGGAATCTGAACGCAGATCAAAGCATACTATTTGCTCTTTTTTTTCTTTCTCATGGTTCTTTCCATGCATTCTAATTCTTCTATCAACATGACTAATGTGAAATTTAATAAGAATGTACATGTTGAGCCTATATTTGATTACATGCCTGTCTTGGGGAAGGGAGAAAGGAGGGAAGAAGAGAAAATGTAAAATTTATGGAAGTGAATGTTGAAAACTAAAAGTAAACAAATTAATTTATTTTTAAAAAAAACAACAGCATAGTAGAGATGGTAAAAAAATTTTTGGTCTAGTCAGATTATTGAGGTTGTGACACTACCCCTCACACACAATATATTCTCCCAATAGCTACCTCAGGGTCAAAGTTCTCAGCAGGTCCCTCTAGACTCAAAATAATAACCCAGTCTAGCATACTTTTTCTCTAGGCAGCTAGAGAATGCAGTTCAGAGCAAAGGCATTTAATGAAACACCACGATTAAGATTTACAATAGCACATCCCTCTTATAAATATAGGGCATGCTTTCCCGCAAATATACATACCATCAATGGGAGGAACAGAAATTACATATGAGTGGCCCACGCTGGGGAAATGCATGTGTATGGGAAACTCAGACCTTCCACGGTGCCGGATGATATCGTCTGGTGATGTCATGCATCATTTTGTTCTCAGTAGGCCGGCTCCTCAATGAGAGAGGTGTCCCGTGGGTGGGTTGCTCCTTGATGAGTTTGACAGTATCTCTGCCATGCCTGATCCTGGCTGGATAGAGCATTTCAGGCTTGGTAGGGTAGGGTTTAGAGATTAGAACCTGCCAGATAAGGCTGACAGCTCTTTAGTCATAACTAGAGTAGAATGCCCCCAGGATAAAGTTAGGTCTGTTATTTTCCACCCCAAAGTCTGGGCCACACATCAAAGCCTTCTTTAACTTTTGATTAGACACTCTCCCCTATCCCCTCAGGATTTAGCTGCCAAAGAATTTGAGTTGGGACAAAAGGTGACCTAAGGAAGCAAGGCCTGAGTTTTCTACCCACCACTCACATTCCTGTCTTTATTGTGCATATTTGTCAACAGTAAAGTCCAATTGCTTTGGTGCTGTATTTCAGTCAGAAAAAAGCCCAAGTTTCTTGAAATGGTAACTTGTGTTTATGAGCTATGATGTTATCAATAAGGAGTTTTGTTTACCTACCTCAGAAAGGGAAGCCATTGAGCTAAATCCTATGAAGTTAAAAATCAGCGTTAACAAGCCCATTACCAGGCAGCTACTATGTGAATGATACGGTGCTAAATTCTGAGAATTCAACAATAAAAAAAGACTAAAAAACTAAACGAGATATTTGCAATCTAAAGCCATGCACAGATAATGACTAAGAGCAACCTTTCCAACCAAGCCTGGAGGATTTGCATTTGCACATGCCTGCTTATGTAGGGGACTAGACTCCAGATTAGGCAAAATGTAGCTATAACACCGCATATCTACAAGAGGGATGGAGTTGGTAGCAGCGTTTTTGGGGGGTGAGATACATATGAGGCATGTTTTTGGGGGATGAGACTCTTTGGAAGAGACACCTGGAAAAGAAAAGTTGCAGATATGTAGGGGAAGTAGGTGTCTCAACGTGTCTCTTATTTCTAGCTTATCTCCCTAAAGAGATTTGCCACAGGGCAGCTAGGTGGTGAGTGGATAGAGTGCCAGGACTGGGATCCAGAAGATGTGAGTTGAAATCTGACCACACACACTTACTAGGTGTGTGGCCCTGGGAAAGTCACTTAAGCCTGTTTTCCTCAGTTTCCTCATCTGTTAAATGAGTTGGAGAAAGAAATGGCAAACCACTCCAGTGTCTTGGCCAAGAAAATCCCAAATGGGGTTACAAAGAGTTGGGAAGGACTGAACAACACCTCCCCAGAGACTTGCCGGAATGGTCCTCCTTGGGTGAGATTGGGCTCTTTCTGTTTATTTCAGCTGAGAATTCACCTTGCTCCCACCTAAAAGAACTCATTAACTCCTATATGTTCTTTAGCATATTTTCTACTGGACCTTTCTGATTTCTGATGGTTGTTTGGATAAATAGATTTAATTGTTCAATATTTGTGGTGCTCTTTTATTTAATTAGGGTTTGAAGGAGCTAAATTGTCAAGAATAAGTTAAGGGCTATCCTCCCCCTTAAGAGCAGCCAAGGAAGCTTCTTTCCTTCCAAACTAGATTCATCTTTCTAGAGTCCCAATATAGAGTTCTAATCTGAGGGGGCAGATAGAATTCCAACTCAATCTCCTTCTGGGAGATAGACCAGGAACAAGCCCCCATCCACAGCCTGATCCCCTCAAGGAAGAAGTCATAATCTCTCTTGAAGAGGAGTAGGTCATATTTCAGAGCCACTGGCAAATTTATGCTTTTAGACAACCTACATGGACATCCATCTTACATAAGTGTGTCCTCTTACATTTATAATAATAAGGAAGAGTAATATGAGTATATAAGGGAGATCAGAGAAGCACAGGAGATTTGAGAAGGGAGGAAGATTGGGAAAAGTTTCATGAAGGAGGTATCACCTGAATTGGCCTTGAAGTAAGAGAAGTCATCAGTCCAAGGGAAAATGTGTATGTTTATGAATGTAGGGGAAGGCAGAGTAGAGACTGGTGAATAGGTAGTAGTCCAGTTTGGCTGGAACGTAGAGTTTGTGATGGGAAATAGCAGGGGTAAATCTGGAAGAGTAAGTTTGGAATCATACCATAGAAGGCCTTGAATGCTAGCATAAATATGAAGGTATTTGAGAGTACTTGTGAGTGTGTGTGTGTGTGTGTGTGTGTGTGTGTTAGGACAGGAAAATAGGGCAGGCAGTGCTGTAGTGGATAGAGGGTTGGGTCTGGGGACAAGAGGACCTGAGTTCAAATTTGGCTTCAGACACTTACTAGCCGTGTAACTCCGGGCAGATCATTTAACCCTGTTTGCGTCAGTTTCCTCATCTGTAAAAATCAATGAGCTGGAGAAAGAAATGGAAAACCATTCCAGCATCTTTGCCAAGAACACCCCAAATAGAGTGACAGAGTCAGACACAACTGAACAAGATTACTTTGGCACTTGTGCCAAATGTGCTCTGAGCCGTATTGAAAAAAGTGGTTGCCCTGTCGCCTTTGCTGAATCCTCCTAGGGAAGGCTGTATAATTTTGGAATATTCTTTGGTGTTACCTTGGGAAAGACCTCTGAGTCCCAGTGCATAGTGTTGTGCCCTAGACAACGTCCTTAATCCCTAATAGGGAATGACAGATCTTGGAATTCTCTCTGAGTATTTAGAAGGTGACCTTGAGGGAAGGGATCATTTTTTTACCTTTTTTGTATCTCCAGTGATTAGTCTAGTGCCTATCACAGACGTGCTTACTAAATGTGTGTTCACTGACTGATTGAATGACTGAGTATCCAAGTACAATTAGAGAGGTCCACAGTCTAAAAATATAATCTTAGCACTTGTGGGGAAAGCTGAGGTCTTTGAATACTCTTGGGCCTTTCTCACAAAAGTATGTTGGAGTTCTTCTGGAACCTTATTAGAAAAATTGGAGGCTCTGATATTCTCTGACTTAGACTATGGAAAGTAGGCACTATGGAACTTTGAACTCTTCTAGGAAAAGGTGTGGCTCTAGAATGCCCTGAGAACTCTAGCAGGAATATTTTAATTTAATTTTTATGTTCAATTCCAAATTCTCTTCCTTGCCTCCATCCCTCTTCCATCCATTGTGAAGGCGAGAGATATGATACAAGTAGGAATATTTTGGATATTTTCAGCACTATTCTAGGAAAGGTGGTTGTCTTTGAATTCTTTCTAACCCCTATTTACAATGGATTTTGTCCTGAATCTCACTGGGAAAGTAGGTATCCTTGGTAATCTGCTTTCTGACAGAAATATCTGTGGCCATCAAATGCATTCCAATTCAAACAAACAAGCATTAAGTAATGTTCCAGGCACTGGTAAAGGTAGCTAGGTGGTCCAGTTGATAGAGTGCTGGACCTGGAATCAGGACCACCTGAGTTCAAATTCATCCTCAGACACTTACTAGCTGTGTGACTATGGGCAAGTCACTTAACCCTGTTTGCCTCAGTTTCCTCATCTGGAAAAAAATGAGCTGGAGAAGGAAATGGTGAACCACTCCAATATCTTTTGCCAAGAACACCCCAAATGAGTCACAAAGAATTAAAAATGACTACACAATAATTACCTCATAGGGTTGTTGTGAGAATCAAACAAGGTAATATTTATAAAATGCTTAGCGCGGTGCCTGGCACTAGTAGGGGCTTAATAAATTCTTATTCTTTTTTCCTTCTCAGCTCCAGAAACTCAAAGACAAAAATCAAATAGTTTCTACTTGGAGGGAGGGAAGGGAAGACACATATACAGATAAATCAACATAATATGTTATAACACAAATATATATGTATATATGATAAAGCTATATACAAAGTGATTACAGGATGAGGGGATCACTAAATGCGAAGAGAATCAGGAAAGGTTTCTCATAGTAGAAAGTGCCACTTAAGATGAGCCTTGAAGGGAGCTAGGAGTTATAAGACAGGTGTGAAGAGAAAAAAACACTCTAAGCATGGAGACAGCTTGTACAAAGACATGGAGGAGGGAGATCAAACGTGTGTAAGACACATAAGTAGCCTGAAAATGCTTATGTTTTTAGTGCACTGTTGAGTTACCACTCTTGGGTAAAAGCATGACCCTAGATTGTCCTCTGATTGCTACTGGAAAAATGGAATGGAATCAGGTTCCCCAACCCTGGAATAAATCATTATGAGCCCACAGGGACCATGAAATGCACAGTGAGGCTTAATGGACAAAGTAGAAGCCCTGAAATACTCTGTGAATTGTAAATCAGAAGGCTGTGGTTTTTGTATATTCTGCAGACCTCACAGAGGAAGGCTGTGATGATGTAGCTCCATCAGACTATTAGTGGGAAAGGTTATTGACCCAAAAAACCTTTTGGTATTAGAAGAGAAGGCTGCAGCGGTTGGATGTTCTTCAAGCCCTATTGGCAAAGGCTTAGAATTGAGGCATGAGAAATGAATATTTATGCCTCTTGTTGCAGCAACACTGGAGTCCAGGTCCTAGTTTTGAAGAAAAGAAATTCATACAACTATTTGGTGAAAATTCAGTTCTGGGGGAAACCAAGTCATCAAGGATGGTTTTCTGTCCCATCTGGCACCTTAATTGGAAGAATCTAGATTCAGTGGTTTGGAACTGATCTCTAGGATAGATGGAACTATAGGCAGTTCTGAACTTTTGAAAATTATAACCGCCCCATCTCTCAATATTCTCGTCTTTAAATTTGTTACAATATTGTATTGCCTATTTCATAGAGTTGGTGGTTGGGAAGGCTGTGGCTAAATTGTGCCATTGCAACAATTCATGCTTCCACCTCCCAGCAGCCTCGTCAAACACTGACTTATGGTATTGAACAGGAAGGATCAGAAACTAGGAATTATGTGTTCATGCTGACGGTTGGGATGTTCTACCCCGCAGAGAAATCCGTCAGTCAGTAAACATTTATTAAGCTTCCACTATGTGCCAGGCACTGCATTAAGCATCGAAGACACAAAAATGGGCAAAAGACAGTTCCCAACCTCAAAGAGATTGCAGTGTAATGGAGAAAACGATAAACAGAAATATGTACAAAATGCCATGAACAGGATAAATAGGCAATAATTAAAAGAGGAAAGGCATTTGAATTAAGAGGGGTTATGAAAGGCTTCCGACTGAAGGTAGCATTTAAGTTGGGACTTAAAGGAAGCCAAATTGAATCAAAGGAGGAAGAGCATTTTAGGCACCGAGGGACAGCCAGAGGAAGTGATGGGACCTGAGACACGAAAGGTGTCTTATTCTTAGCATAGCCGGGATGACTGTGTCGCTGGATTTGAGGATGAGGGTGGAGTAAGGTGGGGAAGACTGGAAAAGTGAGAGAGGGCTAGATTATGAAAGGCTTTGAAAGAGAAGCAGCGTTTTGTATTTGATCCCAGAGGCACAAGGGAGTCACAGGAGTTTGTTTAGTTTGGGGAATTATGTGGTTGGATCTGAGTTTTAGGCAAATCACTTTGGTGGCTGAATGGAGGATGGATTTGGAATGGGAAGGTAGGCAGACCCCCCAGTAGACTACTGTAGTGATCCAGGTATGAAGAAGGGCTAATGCTGCCCAGCAGAGGTCCCTGGGGCTGGTTTAGAGAGTAACCTCTTGGTCTCCTCCTCTCCTCCTCCATCCCATCCCTCTTGAAGGGGTTGAGGAAAACCTAAAGGCCCCTAGTGCCAAGCAACCTGCCAGCTTGGAAATACTGAGATTAACTCTTCAGGGTTTTAGTCTTGAGGGCTGAATGTCCCAGCTTCATTTTTCTGCAAAGTTAAAAAAGAAACCACCAAACTTAAAAAATACAAATTGAAATTAAATTCATAAACTGCTTCAGGACCTCAAGTAATCTGTGGTTTGCAAAACCTGGAGAGTGTTCTCCCAGAGGGCTGAATTTAGCTGAAGTATCCACAACCTCATATCCATTCTGTCTCCCAAAAACATAAACCCCGGATTCACTTCCTAACTGAATATGTAAATACTTATTCTTTCCCCTTCCACTTCCAGTACTGGACTCCAGGGAATCAAAAACCAGAACAGAATTGTCCATGCTCTCAAAGACCTTACGTTCTACTAGGGCAGGGATGAGGAAGGATAAGGCGATAATATTCTCAGTATTCTAAAAAGAATATTGTTTATCCAACGAACTGTTGTTAAAAGACATAAAAACTAGTAAATAAAAAAGTTTAAATAGCAAAGAAATCTTTAGGAATTAGCAATGGCAATAAAGCAAGAGGGAGAAATCAAGAGCAGGAAAAATACTGCGTAGTTCCTGGTTGCTTCAGTTTCTACTTTCCTTTGCAGCCCTTAAGTCAGAAAGACGCCCTGCTAAAAGCTGGCAGGACTACGACCCTAGGGAAACCCAAGCTCTCTGGTTTTAAGAGTGAATGTTTCTCTCTCTCTCTCTCTCTCTCTCTCTCTCTCTCTCTGTCTCTCTATCTCTCTCTCTCTCTGTCTCTGTCTCTCTCTCTCTCGTCATACCAGCTCTCTGGGCTAGGAGGTACGAATTAATTTGGATTTTTTCCAGTCAGAATCAACTCTAAGCCCTTATTCTAAGAACTCTGCTTCTTCCTTGAATTGGCTAGATTTTAATGACACATGACTTTGAGATAATAAAGTCAGCCCCCTTCATACCCCCCAGAAACAGACCAAACATGATCAACTGTATAGAATGCTTTAATATTGGTATATGAACAATGAAAACAATATATAGGGTGTCCCAAGCGTCACAGTGCTGCATTTTAAAACTTTCATCCCTTCAAGCTTCTCCAAGACTTTAGGGACACCATGTATGATGCAATATGCAACACTTACTAAAATATCTACTATATGACTGCACATCATTAACCCTGGAACCTAGGAGTTCTTTTAAAAAAGGGTACAGTTAAGTTTTCTTAGTCTTATAGGGCTCCTGTGAGCAAAAGGCAAAGTATAGGCAATAAATAGTCGATCAGTCAACATTTAAGTGCCGATGATGTACCAGGTATGGTGCTAAGCCTTGTGGATACTGAGAAAGGCAAAAGACAGTCCCTACCCTTGAGAAGTTCACAGTCTAATGGGAGAAATAACTGGTAAACAACTATGTATAAATGGGGTACTTACAGGATAAATTTGAGATAATAATAGCAAAAATCACAGGCAGCTAGGGAGCATCATAGATAGAATACTGTGCTTGGAGTCAAGAAGAGTCAACTTCTTGAGTTCAAATCTGGCTTTACATATTTATTAGCTGTGTGTCCCTAAGCAAGTCATTTAAGTCAGATTGCCTCAGTTTCCTCATCTGTAAAATAAACTGGAGAAGGAAATGGCTAACCAATCCACTATGTTTGCCAAAAAGAGCCCAGGTGGGGTCATGAAGAGTCAGACTCGACTGAAACTATTAGGACAATAACAATACAAGATTGTAAGGCCAATTCAAAACCCACAGCAGCCACTATGAATATGCACGTGGGTAAATTCACAAAATATAAACTCTTCCTCAAAGACACAACCAAAATATTTATTCAGATACCAGAAAGCCACATCCATCATAGTAACAAGGAAATCTATACACAATGCAGGAAGCCTGGACATTCCCAAGCCTTTCCTCCCTCCCACAAGCTCCCCTAGGCAAAACCTCTCCCTCTCTCACTCACACTAGCTGCTCTGCTCAGCTCTACCTGCTCTCTCAGCTCCACCTCACTCTCTCTTCCTGCTCCACCCATTCAGTGAGCTCCTCCTACCATCAGCTCTATGTGACTCGAGCTGTGTGTGGCCAGCTCAAAGCAGGTCACACGGACCTTTTAAGGGGCGGGAAGAGCTTCAAATTCCCTTACCATTACAAAGGTACAGAAGTAGGGGTTAGTAAGGTAAAAGATGGAAGTATTGAATACATTTCAGGCTACTCCTGAGTGTCCAGAACCAGATTAAAATGTAATTGAGAAATCTTTAACAAAATAAATAAAAACACAATAGAACACTGATAATGTTGATATGAAGTTTTCTAATTCAAGATGCAGCCAACAGAGATCCTTATGTAAGATTTAGTGTGCCATTCTTTCTTGAGTTTGACACCATTGCTGGTGTCAAGAAGGCTGGAAAGCTGGGGTTGGTACAAGTTATAAAGGACTTTAGATAGAAACTAAGTGGAGGATTTTATATTTGATTCTGGAGGTAATAGGGAACCACGGGAGTTTATTGAATAAGGGAATTGACATGGTCAGACTTATGTTTTAGGAAAATCAATTTGACGGCTAAGTAGAAGACTGACTGATGTGAGGAGAGACTTTAGGCTGGGGTAGACTGAGGAATGCTGGGGTGGAAACAACCAGCAGCCCATTGCAATAGTCCAGAGGTGAGGGGATAAGGGATTGCACCAGGGTAGTGGAAATGTCAGATGAGAGAAAGAGGTGCAAAGGAGAGTAGTTCCCAAAGTAGAATTGACAGGCATTGACAGTGGATGGGACATGAAGGGTATAGTTTCCAACTGACGTTTAACAGTTGTGCCAGTCATTAGGTGAAGATTCATGAACTCTGGACCCAAGAATTGCCTCTTTCTCTTCCTCTCAGCACAGAGCATGAACTCAGAAGTGAGCTGGAGTGCTTGAGTTTCATGTGTAGACACTGACTTCCAATGTGTTAAGGTGTGGCCAGCTTATCACTTGTGGAGCAAGTGGAGTGACTTCAATGCTGTATCCTGTCATGGAAAAACTACCATCCTTTCCCTCTTCCACTCTGGTGTATCCCTTTCCCATCTCTGACCTTATACCTCTATGATTTTGGCTTCCTATATCTCACTTCAATGTCATTTCTCTCGGTCTCTTCCAATCAGCAGATAAACTTATCTTCAACTTCTTCATCCCCCTACTAGAGTAGTCACAGTGGGAAGGGTCAGAGTGAAGGTATATTACACTGATAACTTCTAGGCAGTGGGGTGGCCTTTGTAATGCCCTCCGAAGGAAAGTTTGTGGTCTTGACAGCTTCTCTCTCTGAACCCTTCTTAAGAAACCTGGGGACATTGTGACGTAAGAATATGGTACGACATTATCTTAAGAAAAGATACAACGAAGATGAGCATATCAGAGAAGCTTGGGAACCTCCATATGAACCTATGCAAAGAGATATAAGCAGAACCAAGAAAAAGATTTACATGATTACAATAATGGGAAAGAAAGCATCATTGAAAGGCATGCATTTGACTCCCAGATCCCTATGGCCAGTCCTAGCCCAATGGCTTGCTCCATTTTCCAAACTTTTGAACTATGGCATCACCAAATCCTGTTGGATGTTTCCCACTGGACTGGACATCCTCTAGACATCTCAAAATTAGCATGTCTGAAACAGGATTGGATTGAATCTTTCCCCCAAAGCACCTCCCTCTTTTCTAGCTTCATTATTTCTGTAGAAGGTGCCACCATTCTTCCAGGTTTCCAGATTTATAGCTTTGATTCTCCCTCTTCCTCATTCCTCTTGTCAACTCCATAATGTCTTTTGGACGTTGTCACCTCTTCCCTACTCAGGCTTCCATCCTATCCAAGTGCTTATTGCCTTTTGACTGGACTGTTGCAGAGGGCTCCTAATTGGTATTCTTGTCTCAAGTCTTTCCCCTCTCCAGTTCATTTTCCATATAGCTGCCAAAGTAGTATAGGCTCAATTAGATGGTAGAATGGATAAAGTGCCCTTTGATTCTGAGATCTGGGAAGTTGTCTTTTTAGATTTCTTGAAAAAAGATATTTAGACTCCTTTTATTTTTGTTATGGCATTCAGATAGCCCAAAGATTCTTAAATTTTTTTCTCTTTGATCATCTGTTTTCCAGGTCAGGTTTTTTTTTAATGCTATACTTTCTATTCTGTTTTTTTTTTCAGTCTCTCTACTTTACTTCAATATTTCTTATGGTTTCATGAAAACCTTGGCTTCTCTTTGGTCCATTTGAATTTTCAGGAAGTTTGTTGCTTGGGAAAGGTTTTGTACCTCTTGTGCCAAGCTATAATTCCTTTTCCAATTCTTTATTCTATAGTTCTCATTTCTTTTCTGTGTTTTCCCTCTATCACTCTTGACTTCATCTATAAAAACATTTTAAACTCTTTTAAAAATTCTTGCTTCATTTCTTCCAGAATTTCTAGTTGGGATTAAAGAAAGACAAGGAGATCAGTGGTCAAAGCAGAGGAAGGAGGAAGAACATTCCAGGCATGGGGAACACCCGAGTAAAGAGTGTAGGAGATGGGTGATGTCATTAGACACTTAGGTTTACAACTCAAAGAAAGGAGTATCATGGAAGTCAAGGATGGAAGAGAATAGCCAGAATGTCCAGAAATGTCAAAGCTTCAAAGAAGACAAAGAGAACTAGGACAGCAGAAAGGCCATTAGCAGTTAATGTATTGTTGGTAAGCTTAGAGAGAAGAGTTGTTCCTTTTTAAAGCTTCTAAACTTAACAAATATCAAATAAGGTAATTCTTTTCATATACAAGACAGAATGGAAAAAGCAGTTTTGCATATATAAATTAATATAATATAATACAATACAAAATAGTGTAATATAGTATAGTATAATATAATATGATATGATAGATGATGTAGGTTATTTTCAAAGCTGTGCTACTCATCAGTGTTTCCTGCTTACCTTCCACCTGTTTTTTTAAAATGTTTCAATCACTCTCTTTTTAAAAAAAAATCAGGCATGATTCAATTCAATTCAATCATGATTCAATTCTTTATTCTATTAGTGATTTGGAACATTTTTTTCCCCAAATGTCTCTTGATAGTTTGGATTTTCTTCCTTTGAGCATTATCTATTTGGGGTAACTACCTGGTACAGTTACTAGAACACTGACCCTAGAGTTAGAAGTTCCAGTACAGCCTCAGACACTTACTAGTTATGTGACTTAACCCTGATTGCATCTGAGAAAGAGAGAGAGAGAGAGAGAGAGAGAGAGAGAGAGAGAGAGAGAGGGAACTATCTGTTCAAATTATTTATCCATAGTTCACATAGATTTCAATCAGTGCCTTATATATCTTGGATATCAGACCTTTTATTAGAGACATTTATTGCAAAGATTTTTCTCAATTAACTATTTCCCTTCTAATTTTAACTATATTCACAAGAGCGAAGTTTCAATCAAATGATAGATTAGGGAACTAGGTTGAAAAGATTGAAAGTGAGTGGGAGGTGAAGTAGAGACAATGAATAAAGATTGTTCTCTGGAGTTTGGTAGAAAAAAAGAGGAGAGAGGTAGTATGATGTCCTCAGGAGATGTCAGGGCCAAGTGAGGGTTGTTTTTCTTTAAGGATGTGAGAGACCTGAACATGTCTGTAGACAGTGGGGTAAGAGCCAATAGGTAGATATTGAGGATGAGAGAGTGTTGTAGGATCTGTTAAACTATGAATGCCATGATTCATTTTGCAGTGGCTGACTTGGGATTTCCAGGACATTTCTTATTATGTGAATAAGGGCAGGTTTGCTTTTTAGAATTTTGTAACTGAAAGTATTATCTTCTCTCTGGTGAACGTAAGTGAATCAATATCAATTGATATTTAATATACATATTTATTCATAACTGTATTAAGCTTCCTCCCTTTTGTTATGAAATCTGATCTACATTTCATATATAAAGCATTCCAAGGGGAAAAAAAAATCCCATAAACCCTCCTCTGGTCCAAAAAAAGGCCTTTGGTTCTCACTTGAAAAAACATCAGAGGCTATCCTCTTAGCATTCTTGTAGAATATCCTAGGAAAAATCCTAACTCTATCAATTAACTGGTATCTTGCAAGGGGCACTTGTTTCTTTTTTCTGATTTTACTCCTAAAACAAAATTTAAAAGGTCTCCCATATCTGTCCAATTATAATATTATAGATGCATCCTTCTGGACCCAAATGATCTACTAGCACCTGACATCATAGATAAAACACTCCAAAACTCCCACCTTAGATAAGCTTGAGTAAATTGGGAAACATTTCTATCTCATAATCTCATTCCACTCAACCTTTGGGCCCAAAGATCCTGAAGTTTGGATTAGGAATTGGATATAGCGAATAATACCTTGTTCCCCACAAATCAATTACCATCCTAGAACTCCTGAAAAGAATGAGACATTCTCTAACACACATTAAATCTAGGAGTTTTGCTGTGCCAAAAAGGAAAGCTGAGAAGCCACTTACAGAGCTGCCATACCAAATGGGTATTGCCGCCATCACTCCACTCCAATGGAAACAGATTTGGAGGCTGTAAGCATGCCATTCTCACTTCCAAATGGCTATAGCAAATATCCTTTAATAAATTTCTTTTGAACAAGTAAAACTTGTGTATGGATTTCTTTCATTTTCCCTTCCCTAATGTAAATGCTGAGTTATCCTACAGTCAGATATTTGGAGAGGTGTTTATTGCCAAATATTATGACACAGTGGATAGAGTGCTGGGCCTAGAATCAGGAAGACTCATTTTCTGGCGTTCCAATCCAGCCTGAGATACTTTTTAGCTGTGTGAACCTGGGTAAGGCACTTAACCCTGTTTGCCTCAGTTTCCTCATCTGTCAAATAAGTTGAAGAAGGAAATGGCAAACCCCAAATATGGTTGGGAAGAGCAGGACACAACTAAAATGACTTAATAACTAAAATTCAGAGAGCACTTACTTTAGTTCCTACAAGGAGTGATCCTCCTAATTTAGAGAGGGGAGGGAAATAAGTGATTAAACAAATTCCTGGAATAGCTAGATGGCACAGTAGAGAAAGCACTGGCCCTTCGGTCAGGAGGACCTGAGTTCAAACATGGCTTCAGACACTTACTAGCAGTGTGACCTTGGGCAAGCCATTTAATCCCGATTACCTCAAAGCAGAAAAGCACAATGGACTTTTTCTTTAAGGGCAGCTAGGTGGCCTTGGAGTCTGGGGGACCTGAATTCAGAGCTGGTCTCAGACATTTACTACCTGTGGAATCCTGGGCAAGTCACCTAACCCCAATAGCCTCCCAAAAATTAAAAGAAAATGGAGAAAGAAAAAAACAGCAGGGCATGAGGTTTTTGCTTTTGGTTTTTTTTTTCCATAGGTAATGGGATTTGGGCTTGACAAGGAAGTCTTCATCTTTCTAAAACAGGAATAAAAGATTAGTGAATGGGAGTAGATCTACAGAGATTATGAGGTATACAGAGAGAGTAGAGGGAGAAAGAACTCAGCAGATAGCCTCTACTTTCTCAGTAAAAAGGAGGCAAGATCATTTGATTCGGCATTCTTAGCTAAAGACTTTGAATGCTCAAGAGAAGACAAAAGCTACTGAGGGGAATGAAATAGAGAATTCTTCAAGGAAGTGTAAGTTTTTTGTTACAGTAGTGAGGGTCCAGTTGAAGTGACCTTTCATAAGTTTGTAGAGGATCTAGTCAGCATGGTGGTGTGGCTTCCTCTAGCTATGCTTAGCAGAGAACAAAAATGATGGTAGAGTAAGAATTGGCAGAGTGTGAATATTCATAGGACAAAGCAATAAGATATTCAGTTGTGGAGAATTTGTCACCTATTGAATCATAACTTTGAAGAAAGGAAAGTAAGGCTAAATCAAAGGGGATGGAAAGGGAGGTAAGAAGAGATAAAGGGGCTAGAGATGGAGGATAAAAAGTACTGAATTGTCCTAGAAGGAGTAAGGCAGATGGAAAGGCAGAAGAAGAGGAAATGGTGATTGTAAAGAGTAGTTCACAATTATGGAAGTGGAACCCTTAAGGGCAAGGATGAGATACAGGGCACATACCCTGAGAGACTTACAGGAGCAAATCTGTAGGTCATAGGAATTTAGGAGATTAACAGGACATCATATTTGAAGGCTATTTGAAAGGACATGAACATGTATAAGAATAGGAGTCGAGTTGGAGAGAACAGGTATGGAACTCTTTGAGATGGGGACCCAGAGACTGCTAAATTATAACAAGAAGGGTATGAACTGAGTGATGCAGATGGATAGAGTGAGGATGGACCTCCAGGAGGAGGGGTTTCTAAGTTATATACTGGGCAGAGGGAGGGTCCAGAAGTTATAATATTCCAACTTCCCTCATTGGCCCAGTGTACCAGATAATACCAGAGAATGAATAACCAGTGTTGCAGAGAGTAGCCAGTGATTCATTGTTTTCCAGGACAAATCAGGTTTCTTTGAGCACAAGAAGATGGAAAGTATGTGGGGAAAAAAATGAGATAGAGAATTAAAGGAAGTGTGCTAGCAATTGAGCAGGGTTTCCAAAACACAATAGAAAAAGAGGTCAAAAGGGAAAATGGACCAGTAAGTGGTTCAGTTGAGTTGGACGGGCATGAGAATGCATGGAGAAGTAGCAGGAAATCCGGGAAGGGCTGATTTGCCCGGATTAGGGGAATAGGAAGTGCAAGTTTGCTAGCCTTAGTTACAAGTTGGTCAAGGGCAACATTGACTGAGATGTTCCTCATTCAAATAATGGGTGGTTATAGCAGTTGGGGAAGAGGCCAGAGATCTGGATCACTGGAGACTGAACTAACTCACACGAGGCACTAGCTCTATCTCAAGATGTGTAAATGTGGTGGGGAAAGAGAAGAGGAAGACCTCCAAGGTACCCAGACTGTGTCAGTCCTGGTAACTGGGTCCTTTTGATATCCATTCTGAAGCTACAGGCCCTGATCAAGGCAGTATTGTCTGTGGTCTAAGTCATTCTGCGTTCAAGAACCCTGTCTGAGGGCCAAGCCCAGAGTGGAACCAGGCTGTTACACCTTCACCTGCTTTTTATTTAGGATGTCACTTTTTAAACTTACCATAATGGGTCTTCGTCTTTTGTTCATATTTTCTGTATCGATTATTTTTGGTATGATTTCCTGCAATATGGTATCTAGAATCTTTGTTTCATTTAATTCTCAGATTCTCTTTCTGAACTGTGGCTTTTGGCTCTTGTTGCTTTAGTTTGTAGAGAAAAAGTCTCCCACTTTTGCCATTTCAGAAACCTGAGCCTGGGAAATTTTTGCAAATTAAAGCCCTCGTATGACATCTAGTGGATATTTTCCCACTCTCAGCTGCTTCTCTACTTGCCCCTCTTTCCAATTAGGAACTTCTCCTGATGCGGAAAAAACATCGACTATAATGTGCTTGGACGTACCAAATCTGAGAAGCCTCCTTATCTCATGGGATTAGCACTCATGATTCCTTTGAAGGTTTATCAAACTCCTCTCAGCCTATTCCCCAGGGACAAAGCTTCCCTCTCTTCTGAGGATTATGTCTGTCCTTCAGCTGAATAAGAATAACCATATGGCTCCTCAGGTAGCATGAGGCAGGATGACCCTAACCCTTCATTAAAAGTGCCAAGATAGTTTCCCCCAGTCCCAAATGGTTATCAACTGATGAAATTTAGTCATGTGCTCAAGCAAGGATTTCACACCCTGCCTAATGTTTAGCACTAAAACTACAGCCCAAAAATCTTTTGAAGATAACTGGTGCCTGGCAGATGGATTGACATTCGGAATCAAAGTTCTGGGCATTGCCCATTGATAGACTAGATAGTGTATAATAATAATAGTATAGTTAGCCTTTATATATTATTATTTAGTATTTATTACTTTAGGATTTACATGAATGAGCCAAAAGACACAGTTCAGAAAGAGAATCTGAGAATTAAATGAGAGAAACAAAGATTCTAGATACCATATTGCAGGAAATCATACCAAAAATAATCGATACAGAAAATATGAATGAATGTTCTTCATTCTTGAAGAGGACCATGACATCAGGGAGGTGACGCCATGAGTTGGATTTAAACAAGGCAGGGCTGTGCCTCAATTTCTCCTCCAGAGCAATCTGGGTCCACTGGTAAGATGTAGATCAGGACTATTGGAGATGGGCCTGGATACAGTGAGAAACCTTGACCTTTTTCAGGTACGCTCTTTAACAGGTCTGTTTGACTGAGGCAACACCCATTCAGTGATTAAGGCTAGGTAAGAAATGAGGTAGAGAATGAACTCTTTCCCCAGTCAAAAAGAAAAAATTCAATCTAGAGGGGAAGATCATCAGAGTTTCTTGCCAAAACAGAAACAAATGCTATTTAAATTCACTCTGAGCCAATCAGGGCCCAAGTAATGACCAAGTGGGCTATTGATTGGGACCTATTGTTGGCAATGAGGGCCAAAATTATTTCCTTTGTAAATGTTTATACATATTTAAACATATATAAAAAAACATTTTCATCTCATTGCATCCTCATAACAATCCTGTGATATAGGTCCTATTATTATTCCAGTACCATTTATTATCATAATATCATTTCAATTTCAAGAAATTGAGACTAAATGACTTTCCCAGGATCACACAGCTAATAGATGTGTGAACCAGGATTTAAACTCACACCTTCCTGACTGCAAGTCCTGAATTCTATCCACTGAACCAACTAGCTGTTCCCAAGTTCCTGAAAAGCAGGGAGAGGAGGACAGTAGGGGCTAGGGCAGGGTAGGGTGAGTGAGTAGGGTATAAAACTCCATCAACAAGCATCTATTAGGCATCTACTATATTTCAAACACTGTGCTGGTACGTAAAGATAAAAAGACAAAACTGAAATGTTCCCTGAGCTCAAAGAGCTTATATTTTCTCTTTGTGAAACAAAATATATACAACACAAACAAAAGGTGGGGCAGCTAGATGCTTTAGTGGATAGAGCCCCAGGCCTGGAGTCAGGAGGAACTAAATTCAATGATCCTGGGCAAATCCCTTAACCCCGTTTACCTCAGTTTCCTCATTTATAAAATGAGCTAGAGAAGAAAATGGCAAATCACACTAGTATCTGCCAAGTAAACCCCAAATGGGGTCATGGAGAGTCAGACTGAACTCTAACAATTTTGAGGAAGGGCATACTAGCAGCTGTGGGACTTGGGAGAGGTTTCCTGTGGTGCTTGAGTTGTTTTAAAAGAAACAAGGGATTCTAAAGATAGAGGTGAGAAAGGTGGGGATTCCAAGCATGGGAGACAGTGTAGAAACAGTTGAGAAATGAGTCATGTGTGAAGAACTCCAAAAACACCAGTTTGCCTGGGCTGTAGAGTATGTGGAAGAGGGTAATATAAGGTTTCCCAGTCCTGGAAAAGGTAGGTTGGGGCCAGGCTGTGAAGGACTTCAAAGACCAATGGACTTTATATTGGCTCCTAGAGGCAACAGGAGCCACTGGAATGTTTTGATAGAGGAATGACTTAGTCAAACCTTCACTTTAGGAAAATCATGTTGGCAGCTGTGTGGAGAGAGTTGAGGCAGAGAGATCCAACAGCAGGCCACTGAGATTGTCCAGGTGGGAGGGGATGAAGGCTTCAGCCAGGCTCTGTGAGTAGAGAAAATGAGATGGATGTGACAGATATTGTGGAGCTAGAAATGGGAAGATTTGGAAACTTATTAGATGTATAGGATGCAGAAGGAGTCAAGGAAAATGCCAAGGTTGCAAACTTTGGTACCTGGAAGGATGGTAGTGCTCTCAACAGAAATGAGGAAGTGTAGAAGGTTTACCTCTATAAGAATCCCTAGCCTCCCCTGGCTAGTGGGCATCTTTCTCCCTTTACTGGAGGCACCTCACTTCAGGAGCCCTCTTCCTTGGGGGATTTCTCTCTTAAGGAGTTGCTGTCTGCATTAAGAAGTAACTGTGTTGCTTTAAGAGTTCCCCCAACTCTTAAGCTGGAGTCTCTCTTAAGCTACTTCTATTAAGGAGGAGCCTGCTTGGTGTGTTGTGTTATCCACAATAAATGTCTTTACTTGATTTGGAGGCAGTCTGAGCTAATGCTTTCAAGACAACCTTGCACCCCAACATTTTGGGGTGCCCTGAACATCAACATATCATATTAATTACAAAAAATAAAAATCACATGCTTATATCACTATATGTAGAAAAAGTTTTCAACATATTAACATTGACTTATGTGAAAAGTATGGAAATAAATGGACATTTTCTCAAAATGGTAGACAGTATCTATCAAAAACCAAGAACTAATATTATTTGTAATAGAAAAACATTTCAAATATTTCCAAAAAGATTAGAGGTAAAACAAAGATTCTCAATTTCCTTATTATTTAATGTTTTTCTAGAAAATCTAATTATAGCAAGAAAAAATATAAGGGAATAAGCATAGTTAAAGAGCGAACACAGTTATGGCTATTCGCAGATGATACGATGTTTTGCCTTGAGAACCGCTGAGATACAATTCAAAGTTGATTGAACTAATTGAAATTGTTTCTCCAATTTACCAACAAAAAGGGATTAAAAATGCCATTCAAATTAACTGCGGAATATATAAAATATCTGGTCGTCCTTCTGCCAAGGACTTACAAGAATGAAATTATAAAATATTTCTTTTACAGCCACAAAGGAAGACTTTATGTTTATTATTTATGATTTGTTTGAGCCAAAATACCAAAAATGGTGATATTATTTAAATTAATGTATAGATTTTGTACCATATCAATTAAAGTGTCAAGTGATTATTTTATAGATCTAGACAAAATTTATCTGGAAAAATAAAAGGTTAGATATCGCATGGAAAATAATGGGAAAGAGTAACAATGGAAGAAGGTTAATAGTGCTAGGTTTCAAACTTTCCTATGAGGCTGTGATCACCAAAATCGAAGCAACGACCTAAAAAATTCGATTGGATAAATAATACCATCAAGATAAAGATACATAAGAGGTATCTAGTTAGTAAAAATTCCTGGGAAAACTGGAAAAAATTCTGGTAGAGATTGGGGTTAGATCAACACTTTATACTGTATATGACAATGTAGAAACCTATTAAAAACCTAATTTAGTAAAACTGAAAATACAGTATTTTTTTAAAAATCCTTTCTAAATGCTTGAAAAGACCCTTGGGAAGGTGGGTGATAGGTAAAGGACAAAATGTTTTTTTGTTAAGGAGAAATAGTTTAAAAATTAATATTTTAAATAATTATAATTTATAACAAAAGTATTAATTTACTAATTAATAATTTATTGAATGAGTAATCACTAATAATAAATACTTAATAATTTAATTACTGTGTCTACTTCACAGCATTGCCTCCCTCCCACCTGAAGTGACTGGTGCTAGGACTCACCCTTCTGTATTGTGAGAGGTTCATAATATCTTTGGAAGGGAGAAAGTCCCTTTGTTTAACTCTAGGAGTGAAGAGAGTGGTTTATTAGGGAATGAGATGCTGGACTGTTAAGGCAGACCATATTGTAAGATATCTTTTCCTTCTTCAAGATTCCTATGTATGTTAATGGAATCCTTGGGGCAGAGAGAATGTGACTTTTACCAGTATGAATTTCTCTTTCCAAGCTAGAAATACCTTTGGTATTTATTAATGATAAATTAAATAAAATTTTCTGGTAGACTGGTGCCTAAACACTAAGTACAATATTAGCAAGGAAATTTTTCTTTAACAGTAAACTCCAAATGGTTACATGATGTGAATATGAAACATTAAATATTTCATTAAAAATTCAATTAGATATTTAAAAAGCAGATGAAAAATTCAAGTCAACGAGCATTTCAGTGCCTACTTAACAGGCTCTGTGGCACTGTACTAGGCACTGTGTGAAGGAATGCAAAGAAAGGCAAGAAACAACCTCTGCTCTCAGGGAGCTCACAGTCGAATGTGGAAGACAATGTAAAAAGAGCTATGTACAAACAAGATATATACAAGATAAATTGGAAATAATCTTAGAGGAAAAGATGTTAAGACTCAAGAAGACTGGAAAAGGCTTCTTGCAGAAAATGGGATTTTAGACAAAACTTGAAGGAAGTCAGAAAAGCCATAAGAAGGAAGAATTTCAGGCTGTGGAGAGAACCAGTGAAAAGGTCTGGAGTCAGAAGATGGAATGTTATGTTCAAATAATAGTCAGGAGTCCAGCATCACCAAATCTCAGAGTTTGTGGAAGGGAGCAAGGTAGGAAGGGGCCATATTGGGAGGGAAGTTAGACACCAGAGAATTTTATATTTGACTTTGGCTGTAATGGGGAACCCCCTAGAATTTATTGAATGGGAGGGAGAGGGTGATATAGTTAATTAGACAGGTAGGTGTAGGATGGGCTAAAATGGTAAGAGACTTGAGGAAGGAAGATCGACCAATGGCTATTGCAAGAGTCTAGGAGTTAAATAATGAGGGCTTATACCAGATGATGGCAATACCAGAGGAGAGAAAGGGACATATATGAGAGATGCTACAAATGTAGAAATAATAGAACTTGGCAACTGATTGAATATAGGGGTTGAGAGAGAGTGAGCATTGGGGGATGAAAGTGTTGAACATGTTAAGCTTAAGATATTTATGATCTGATGTGGGAGAGTTGGAACACTAATTCATTGTTGGTGGAGCTGTGAGCTGATGCAACCATTCTGGAGAGCAATTTGAAACTCTGCCCAAAGGGCTACAAAAATGTGCATACCCTTTGACCCTGAAATACCACTTCTAAGACTGTATCCCCAAGAGATCATAAAAATGGGAAAGGGTCCCACATGTAGAAAAATATTTATAGCAGTTCTATTTGTGGTGGCCAATTGAGGGATGGAAATTGAGGGGATTCCCATCAAGTTGGGAATGGCTGAATAAATTATTGGCATATGAATGCAATGGAATACTATGGTGCTATAAGAAATGATGAACAGGAAGACTTCAGAGAGGCCTGGACAGACTTATATGATCTGACACTGAGTGAAAGGAGCAGAACCAGGAGAACTTTGTACGCAGCAACCACCACAGTGTGCGAGGAATTGTTCTGGTAGACTTAATACTTTAATGCAATGGAAGAACTTAATAAATTCCCAGTGGTCTCTTAAGGCAAAATGCCTTCCACATCCAGAGAAAGAACTATGGAATTTGATCACAGAATGAAGCAGATCATTTTCTTTTGTGTTATGTTTTGTTTTATGATTTCTCCCATTCATTTTAATTCTTCTATGCAACATGACTAAGGTGAAAATGTCTGTAATAGGAATGTATGTGTAGAACCTATATAAAATTGTATGCCATCTCAGAGAGGGAATGGGGAGGTCGGGGAGAAGGAGGGGAGGGGGGAAATTTCTAAGATATATGGAAGTAATTGCAGAACGCTGAAAACAAATAAAATAAAAAAGATATTTATAGATCTGAGAATCATCTGCATAGAGATGATCATTGAATGTATGGGAACTGATGAGATGGTTGTTCAGCTGTGTCCTGCTCTTTGTGGGTTTTCTTGGCAAACATATGAAGCAGTTTTGCCATTTCCTTCTCCAACTCATTTTACAGATGAGGAAACTGAGGCAAACAGGGTTAAGTGACTTGCCCAGGGTCACCCAGCTCCTAAGCTTTTGAGATCAGATTTGAACTCAGGAAGATGAGTCTTCTTGACTCCAGGTCCAGCACTCCGTGTGCTATGGTGCCACCTAGCTGTCCCTGCTGGTAAGATTACCAAGAGAAATAGCATAGAAGGAGGAGGACTAGACCAGTGCCAGAGCTATTTACATGATGACCACAATATAGAAAGGAAAAAAAAACACTGGAAAAACTTCAGAACTTAGATCAACATAAGTAATAAATCATAACTAAAATGATGATAAAACTCTAGCCTCGGACACTGATTAGCTGTGTGACCTTGGGCAAGGCATTTAACTTCTGTCTGCCTCAGTTTCTTCAAATGTAAAATGGGGATAATAAGGATTGTTGTGAGGTTCAGAGAAGATAATATTTATAAAGCATCTAGCACAGTGCCTGGAATATAGTAGATGCTTAATAAATATTTATTTTCTTCTTGTCAGAGAGGTGATTCACTAGAGGTACAGAGTGAGTCATGCCTTTTTGGACATCACCAACGTGGTCAATTTGTTTTACTTGACTGTTTTTTGTTCTGTTGTTTTAGTCATGTCTAACTCTTTCATGACCTTATTTGGGATTTTCTTGGCAAAGATACTGGTTTGCCATTTCCTTCTCCAGCTCATTTTACAGATGAAGAAACTGAGGCAAACAGGGTTAAGTGACTTTCCCAGGGTCACACAGCTAGTACATGTCTGAGATCAGATTTGAACTCAGGAAGATGAGTTTTCCTGTTTCCTGGACCAAGACTCTATCCACTGTGCCACTTTGAGCTTGACTATAATTATTTATTATAAAGGAAGGCTTCTAGCATGTGAGAATTAAGCTGTTGGGTGGTGGTAGAGATGTGACATGGTACAGGTGAGCTATTGCTTGCTTTCTAGAAGCAAGCAGAATGTAAAATAGAGCATATGAAGATATTCTGAAGAATACTGACCACAAGATTAAGAGATAGACTTTTGACTGACTACATAGCCAGAACTGGGGTACATTTAAAAAGCTAGTCAAGTCAATTAGTATTTATTAAGTGCTTACTGTATGCCAGGCCCTGTGATAAAAACAGGGAGATACTAATACAAGCAAAAAGAAAGGCAGTTCCTAGCCCAAGAAGCTTATATTTTAATTTGGGAATACAACACATAAAGGGGGAAATGAAAAAGGGGAAGTAAGGGGAAGGTACTGGAGCAAGGGACTTATGGCAAAGTCTAGAAAATGAAGCGTGGCTAGTTTAGGCCCTTCCTTAGAAATAGGGGGCCAGGAGGAACTCAGTAGTGGGAGAAGGGGACATTAGGCATAGAGAGAGAAGACAACTGAAGGATGGTGGTAAAGTCCCAAGGCTGGCCTAGTCCTTTTTTCAAAGGCACTCACTAGCTCAGGTGATACTTCTCCCATTCCTGCTTGAATGTGTCCCAGTAAATAGAAAACTGCCAAAAGCTCTCTGTGGAGAAAGAGGTTTTGGGCTTTTATCTTTTTATATCTTTGGGTGTTAGGGTCAAAATAAGGTAAACTGAGGCACAAAGTCCTGAGCATGATCAATTTATTAGTAAAGCATGAATTTACCAATAAATAGGATCTCAGCTTCATCAGTAGAGCTAAGACTCCGAATGAGGGGAACAGGTCTCTTTTATAGTTTTGGGGAGTACAGAACAAAGAACAGGACTTCATAGGTGAGGAACAAATTATGATTAGGTAAAAGAACTCGAAATCATGAAGTGTAAAATCAATATGATTGATTACAGTGTTGAGGCATGGGAGACAATATGATTATCTGGAAGTGAGGGGGTAATAACAACCCTTTCCTTCTCTGCTGTGACTAAGAAATGTCCATTCTTTGAGTCTACCTGCAAGTTTAGAGATAGTGGACCAGACTTTGGATAGCAAACCAGATATTCTTGAAAGATAGCTTGGCGGTGTAAAGACAACTAAATCAGACTCTCTGGTGTCTACCTGCATCCCTCAATGGTACCAGATTGGGCAAAAATAGAACAATTATTAGCAGAATTAGATATTTAAACTTAACTCATTACAGGCAGCTGAATTTGTAAGTTCATGACTCAAACAATTATAGGACAAAATTAATCTGTACAGAGGATGAATTGTAAATAGGATCAACTAATACAGAGTCATTCTGATTATTTCAGGGGTCCTTGTATACATGGCCATACTGTTCCTTCTATCTCTGTTCTATATATCTTTTCCTATTTTAGATGAAAAAAGTTTTGGAAATAGCTATCACCTTATGAACTTGGAAGGTCAGAATGGTGAACCACCAGAGGTCAGGGAACTGGAATCTAAGCTGCTTTTTGTAACTAGCATAACCAGAACTGACACCCTGAGATATGACCTGAGGGATCTAGCCCAGTGGTAGCTGAGAAGCAAGTGATAATGTTGCATTTGGAAGCGAACTTGGTGGGACGAACCCTGCACAGAAAATGCTTCAACTTTAAGCCTACTTTCCATGGTGACTGAGGCAGCGTATAGTAGTGTTCTCCCCAGTATTGAGAGGACATGTATCTACTTCAGTTCAGCCATATCTTCTCAGTAAATATCCTCTTGTAAAAGCTAATTGATGTTAATTGGTTAAGTGTAAATTGAGTGGTAATCACTGATGTGGAAAGAGGGGCTAGGAAACAGCAGCATTAGGGAAAGAAATGTTCAATCTCTCAAGGGTACCCATGGAACCCTGGATGGTGATATAGTCAGTTTTGCAGTGGGAAACTGAGCCAGCACCTTGCTACATTAAAAAAATGAAGAAAAGACTAGAAATGTTACCTTTAGCAATAAGAGAAGAAAAAGAAATTGAAGGAATTAGAACAGGCAAAGAAAAAACTAAGTTGTCACTTGTTGCAGATGCTACACTTAGAGAATCCCAGAGAATCAAGTAAAAAATTCCTTTAAATAATAAACAACTTTGGTAAAGTTGCAGGTTACAAAAATAAATACACGTAAATCACCTGCATTTCTATATAATACTAACAAAGCCTAACAGCAAGACATAGAAAGAGAAATCCCATTTAAACCTATGGTAGACTCTATAAAATATCTGGGAGTCTACCTGCCAAAACAAATCCAGGGACTATATGAACACAATTACAGAATACTTTTCACACAAATAAAGTCAGATCTACGTAAGTGGGAAAGCATCAGTTGCTCGTGGGTAGGCCGAGCTTATATAAAAAAATGACAATTCTACTTAAATTAATTTACTTATTCAGTGCCATACCAATCAAACTACCAGATAATTATTTTCTAGAGCTAGAAAAAAATAATATCAAAATTCATCTGGAAGAACAAAAGGTCCAGAATATCAAGGGAACTAATGAAAAGAAATGCTAGGGAAGGTGGTCTAGCCCTACCAGATCTCAAATTGTATTATAAAGCAGCAATCAGCAAAACTACTTGGTACTGGCTAAGAAATAGAGGGGTAGACCAGTGGAATAGATTAGGTACTCAATGAATATAGCAATCTACTGTTTGATAAACTTGAGGATCCTAGTTTCTGGGATAAGAACTCATAGTCTGACAAAAATTTCTGGGAAAACTGGATAACAATGTGGCAGAAACTGGGCATAGACCAATGCCTGATGCTGTACACAAGAATACAGTATAAATGGATACATGATCTAGGTATAAAGACTGATGCTATAAACAGATTAGGGGAGCAAAGAATAGTGTATTTGTCAGATTTATGGGGAATGGAGAAATTTTTGACCAAATGAGAGATACAGAACGTTACAAAGTACAAAATGGATAATTTCGATTACATTAAATTGATGTTTTTGCACAAACAAACCCAATGCAACCAAGATTAGGAGGGAAGCAGAAAACTGGGAAAGAATTTTTGCCCCTAGTGTCTGTGAGAAAGGCCTCATTTCTAAAATATATAGAGAATTGAGTCAAATGTACAAGAATACAAGTTGTTCCCCAATTGACAAACGATCGAAGGACATGAACAGGCAGTTTTCAGAGGAAGAAATTAAAACTATAATCATATGAAAAAGTGCTATAAATCACTTTTGATTAGAGAGATGCAAATCAAAACAACTCTGAGGTACCACATCACACCTCTCAGATTGGTTAACATGACAAAACAGGAAGATGATAAATGTTGGAGAAGATGTGGGAGAGTTGGAAAACTAATTCATTGTGGGTGGAGCTGTGAACTGATCCAACCATTTTGGAGAGCAATTTGGAACTATGCCCAAAGGGCTACAAAAATGTGCATACCCTTTGACCCAGCAATAGCACTTCCAGGACTGTGTCCCCAAGAGATCATAAAAATGGGAAAGGGTCCCACATGTACAAAATATTTATAGCAGCTCTTTTTGTGGTGGGCAAGAACTGGAAATCAAGGGGATGTCCATCAATGAGGGAATGACTGAACAGATTGTGGTATATGAACATAATGGAATACTGTTGTGCTATAAGAAATGATGAACAGGAAGTGCTGGAGAGGCCTGGAAGGACTTATATGATCTGATGCTGAGTGAAAGGAGCAGAACCAGGAGAACACTGTACACAGCAACAACCACAGTGTGCGAGGAATTTTTCTGGTAGACTTAGCCCTTCACAGCAATGCAAGGACCTAAAAAATTCCCAGTGAACTTTTGAGTAAAATGCCTTCCACATCCAAAGAAAGGACTGTGAAATTGGATCGCAGAATGAAGCAGACCATTTTCTCTTGTGTTGTTTTGTTTTGTTTTATGGTTTCTCCCATTCATTTTAATTCTTCTATGCAACATGACTAAGGTAAAAATGTATTTAATAAGAATGTATGTGTAGAACCTATATAAGATTGCATGCTGTCTTGGGGAGGGAGGGGAAAGGGAGAGGAAAAGGGAGAAGGAATGGGGAAAAATCTAAGATATATGGAAGTGACTGAAGAAAACTGAAAACAAATAAAATGAATATTAAAAAAATAATCTAGAGATGGAAAACAAAAAATGAAGAAAAGTATATTAATAAAAACATTTTTTAAAATACTTGGAGGAAACAAGAAAAAATTCAAAAGTGATAATAGAGTAATTTTCTTATTTCCTTTCCTATACACTTAAAGAAAGTAGCTAGGTGGAGCAGTGAATAGTGGAACCAGGAAGTTTTTCTTCATGAGTTCAAATCTATCCTCAGACTGCTGTGTAACCCTCATTAGTGACCTTACTGTTTGTCTCAGTTTTCTCGTGTAAAATGAGCTGGAGAAGGAAATGGCAAAGCACTTCAGTAGGCATCTCTCTTCCTTGATTTTTAAAAATTAAAGATGTTAAGGCAAAGGTTGAAAAAAGTCCACTATGATGTATGTTAGTACTCTGGCTCTTTCCAAATGCTTTTACTTACCTCTCTACAAAATTGTAGTCTCTTAGAACCAATTGTAGTCACCCCTACAACCATAGAAGGGGAGGAGATATTTTTGCAAATGGGCACACTTCCTTTCTGTCTTCCTTTCTCACCACTTAGCACAGTGCCTGGCATGTGCCGAATGAATACTTAATACCTGCTTTTTGACTTACTGCCTCAGTTCAATAGTGTCCAAAACTCCTTATGATATATAGGAAAAAAATAGAAACCTAGTTAGAAAGCTAGAGATAGAGTTAGGAAATTAGAACTCTAGGTAGAATGGTAGAAAGCTAGCTGTTTTCAGATAACACAACTGTCTATCCAGAAAACCTAGA
Source organism: Bettongia penicillata ogilbyi (assembly GCA_023548195.1). Taxonomy (NCBI): domain Eukaryota; kingdom Metazoa; phylum Chordata; class Mammalia; order Diprotodontia; family Potoroidae; genus Bettongia; species Bettongia penicillata. The sequence goes on from JAJHZJ010000202.1 coordinate 892,632, forward strand.
TAGATGTAACTAAAAAGTTCATCAAGAGTGTTAATGGCTTTAACATTGTGGTGGGATATAAGATTAAACTCCCAAAAATCTATAATGTTAATAGGAATGTATGTGTAAAGCCTATCTCAGATTGCAGGGGCCATCTTGGGAAGGAAGGGGGGAAAATTTTAAACTATGGAAGTAAATGTTGAAAATTTAAAATAAATAAATTAACTTTAAAAATTCTACAATGGTGCCCTTACTTGAGATTGCACAGAGAAGGTGAGGAGCTTCCCTGCTGTTTCTAGAAGGTCATTAGTGATTTCATTCTTGGATGTTTGGGGAATTACATAACAAACCCTTTATTGGTCGTTGAGCAGGAAGAACTGATGACTCAGTAGACTTTTACTGCTTCTGACTTTCTCTCCCTTCCACCTTGCAGGTGGTATCATGTCCAGGATGTGCTGGAGCGAGTTAAAATCAGCTCTGGAGAGCTGATTGTTACATTTATAGAATGCGCATTTATACTTTAGAAATCAGCAAATGTGACAAATCCACACTTGATTTACTGTTTTCTTGATTGTATAGATAAGATTGAATAGAAAGTAATGAAGAAAATGTGTAATGATGATAATAATAGCTATAATTTAAAGAGTGCCTTAAAGTTCGCAAAGCACTTTATAAATATGGAGTTTCTCAAGTGAAAATGCTCAAAACAACCCTGGGAGAGAGGTGCTATAATTATTCCCATTTTATGTATTAGGGAACTGAGGCAGACAGAGGCTCTCCTCCTTCCTGTCTGACTGTGCCTCCAACAAAGCCTCCTTTGTTAGATAATCATCCAGATTACATCCACTAACTGTGGGTCACCATGTAAGATATGTATGTCCAAATAAGTTCTTCAGTGTATCCATGTGTAGCCTGAAGATGGCATGGGTAGATATCTCTGTAATACGGCTTAAATTCTTTCCAAAGGAAACTGATTTTTCTCATTGGGAGGAGCAGAAAGGCTGTGGTTGGTGCTTGTTCCTCGTCTTACTTATCTCTAAAAGAGATATCAGGTGAGATTTAGATATATCTATCGCCTCAAACATTTCTGCTTCCAGATATATGTTTTGAAAGAATTCAAAATAAAGTTTGCTTCCCTGGTCATTTCTGAGGAGGAGAAGAGGTTCACAATATTGTACAGAAGGCAGCAACAAAAACATTCCAAAGAAAAAGATCAAGAAAATAAAATGGCTCTCTGATGAGGCTTTACAAATAACTGAAAGAAGGAAAGCTAAAGGTAAGGGAGAAAGGGCAAGATATACGTAACTCAAAGTAGAAATCCAGAGAATAGCAAAGAGAGATAAGAAAGGTTTCTTAAATGAGCAATACAAAAAAAAGAGGAAAACAATAGAATGGAAAAGACAAGACATCTATTCAAGAAAATTAGAGATATCAAGGGAATGTTTCCTGCAAAAATGGACATGATAAAAGATAAAAAACAATAAGGATTTAACAAAAGTAAAAGAGATTAAGAAGTGGTAAGAATATACAGAAGAACTAGATAAGAAAGATCTTAGCATCATCAATAACCATGATAGTGTGGTTACTGATCTAGAGACAGACATCCTGGAGAATGAAGTCATGTGAGCCTTAACATTGCTAAGAGTAAAGCTCATAGAGGGGCTGGAATTCCTAAAAGATGATGCTGTTAAAGTGCTGCATTCAATATGCCAGTAAATTTGGAAAACTCACTAGTGGCCACGAGATTGGAAAATATCAGTTTACGTCCCAATTGTAAAAACAGGCAATGCCAAAGTATGCTCCAATTACTGAACAATGCACTCGTTTTACATGCTAGTAAGGTTATGCTTAAGATTCTACAAACTAGCCGTCAGCAATATGTGAACCTAGAACTACCAGAAGAGCAGACTGGTTTTCAAAGAGGCAGAGGAACTACAGATCAAATTGCCAAGATTTGCTGCATTATGGAAAAATTAAAAGGAGTTCCAGAAAAACATCTACTTCTGCTTCATTAACTACACTCAACCTTTTGATTATGTGGATCACAACAAATGTGTTGTCCTCAAAGAGAGGGGAGTACCACATCATCTTACTTGTCTCCTGAGGACCCTTTATGTGGGCCAAGAAGCAAGAATTGGACACATGGAACAATTGATTGGTTTAAGATTGGAAAAGGACCACAACAAGTCTCTGTATTGTCACCTTATTTATTTAACTCGTATGTAGAGTACAACATGGGAGATGCCAGGCTGGATGAATCAAAAGCCAGAATAAAGGTTGCTGGGGAAAATATCAACAGACTCGGATATACTGATGATAGCACTATGATAGCAGAAAGTGAAGAGGAATTAAGAAACCTCTTGATGAGGGTGGAAGAAGGGAGTATAAAAACTGGTTTAAGGTTTAGTATTAAAAAAAACCCCAAAGATATTAGCAACTGGTCTCATCACTTTCTAGCAAACAGAAGGAGAAGAAATGGAAGCAGTCTCAGATTTCATATTCTTGGTCTCAAAGATCATTGCAGGTGACACCTGTAGCCATGACATTAAAAGATGCTCCTTGAAAGGAAAACCATGGCAAATCTGGACAGCAAAGATATCACCTTGCTGACAAAAGTCCATAATGAGCAATGTATGGCTGTGAGAGTTAGTCTATAAGGACAGCTGAACACCGCAGAATCTAAGCTTTGGAATTTTGGTGCTGAAAAAGACCTCTAAAAAAGAGTCCCTTAGACAGCAAGGAGATCAAATTAGTCAATGCTTAAAGAAATTAATTCTATTTACTGGAAGATCAAAAACTGAAGCTGAAACTTAAGTACTTTGGCCACATAATGAGAAGATGGGACTCGTTGGAAAAGATCCTGATATTGGGAGAGACTGAAGGCAAAAGTAAAAGGGGATGGCAGAAGATGAGAGGGATAGGGAGTGTCATGGAAGCAATGAACATGAGCTTGGACAGCTTTGGGTGATGGCACAGGATAAAGGGACCACGGACTCATAAAGAGTCAGACAAGACTGAACTGAAAAACAAAAATAACAGATATTCCTTAGGTTGCACTTGCCAGTTCAAGTCCTTCCAACCAAACAACAGTTGTGAGAAAGACCATCACCAGTACTAAATAGTGAATAAGCCCATTTATTCAAGTAAACAGCAAACGGAAATTAAAGAAGTTCTAAATGTGTCATCTATAACTGATACTTCTCCTCATTTCTTTTTCATTTTCTTCCTAACTCTGTGCAGTCATCATTCAAATGAAACTGCTTCCTCCAAAATTACTAAAAATCTCTGAAATACCAGATGTAATGACCTTTTCTCAATTGTCATTCTTGGCATGTGACATTGTTCATCATTCATCCATTCTAGATGGATAGACCCACCATCCATCATTGTGGATCATCCTCTTCTCTTTAATATTTTCTTCTCTCTGGGTTTTTGTGATACTGCTCTCTCCTTTGTTTTCCTGCCTGTCAGACTGCTCTTTCTCTAACAAAGTTGCTGAGTATTCATCCAGGTTCACATCCACTAACAGTGAATGACCCCCAAGGTTGTAGTCCATACCTTAAACCTTTCCCTTTCTTGCTCCTTCCATTTTCTTGCACTCAGTGGAACCTGGTTTTTTCCTGATGTTGCAGTTTTCCTGATCAGCCCTTCCAATACTGGTTGCATTTTCAATCATACGCTCTGATTTACTCATCACAGTATAGGGATTGCAATGCACCTTGCTCCTCCTTTCCTCTTTCAGCCTCTCCCTCTACTGTCACCACTACTCAGTAAAATCTCCTCCTTTGAGGTCCACTCAAGTCATATTTATCAAGGAATCAAAATTTTGGTAGGTGTTGCCTACTGACCTCTAGGACATCCCTTTATTCCTTAATGAGTTCAATGTCTTTCTCTTCTTCCTAACTCTTGCCCTCTTACTAGGGGATTTTAACATATTTTCTGAATCACTCTCCCAAATCCTCCATTTTTCTCATTTCCTATTCCTCAACCCCATCACAGTCTTGGTTTGTAGTCTTTTCAAATTGAAGAATTTACCATCAGTGCAACAGTTGACCTTGATGCTGTGTTCATCCTCATTGACATGAATGAAAACATCATGCTAAAAAGCATGGGAACATGCACACAGCCTTGTTTTACTCTACTGGTGAATGGGAAAGCACGAGAGTACTGCTTATTATCCAGAACCTGGACAAGCATACTGTCATGAATTTGATGTCCAATACTGATGAACTTCGGGCAACCAAATTATGACAATTTCCATAAGCCCTGACAACTGACAGTATCAAAGGCCTTGGTCAGATCTTCAAATGTGGTATATGGACTTCTATTTTACTCCTGGCATTTATCCTGGCATTGTTGGAGGGAGTGTTGGTGCATGATTTCTTGTTTGCTGATGACTGTGCACTCAATGCAGCCCCTGAAGCTGAGATGCAACAAAGTATAGATCGATTTTTGGCTAATTTTGGCAATTTTATGCTAATTTTGGTCCATCAATTAACATCAAGAAAACACAGGTGCTCCGTTAGCCAGTACCACACCATCCACACATGGAAGCACCAGTTATGCAAATGGAGAAGTTTTGAATACTGTGGATAAATTCACTTACCTTGGCAATATACTTACCAGGAGTGTACATATTGATAACAAGGCTCATTGCCAGAGCTAGCTCAGTGTTTGGGAGGCTCTGAAAGTGTGGGAGAGAAGAGGTATTAGATTGACTACTAGACTGAAGGTCTACAGTGCCATTGTGCAGGCCTCATTGTTGAATGCCTGTGAAAACTGCACAACATACCAATGCCATGCCAGGAAAATGAATCGCTTCCATTTGAATTGTCTTAGGAAGATTCTGAAGATTATGAGACACTGAGGTCCTTTCTGGAACTAAACTGCCAAGCATTCAAACTCTACTGCAGAGAGCGCAGCTCTGATGGGTTAGTCATACTGTTCAAATGCCAAACATATGCATGCGTATAAGACTATTTTATGGAGAACTCATACAAGGCAAGGGCTCTTATGGTGGTCAGAAAAAGTGACACAAGGACACTCTCAAGGTCTCTCTTAAGAACTTTGGAACTGATTGAGTGACAGGGGAGACACTGGCACAGGACTGCCCTGCATGGCATGCCCTCATCAGAGAAGGTGCTATACTCATGAGCAAAGCACAATTGAAGTGACTCAAAAGAAACATAAGATATACAACATTAGAGAATCCATCCTAAACATTCAGATGGACTATTTGTGCTGGATCTGTGGTAGAGCCTTCTGAACTTGTATTGGTATGATCAGTCACAGATGGACACACTGTGACTTGACCCTAACTTAGTGATGTCATTTTGGTCCTTTTTGAAATTGAAGGACAACAGCCAATCAACCAACCCACCAACCCCATCATGTCTAGGTATAGAGATGGTCATACCCCCATCTTGCTATCACCCACAAGTGTTGCATTTGCACGTTCATGAACTCTGAAATTCTTTTATCTGATCACAATCTGTTGTGACTCAACCTCTCAGTCTCACAACTCTGAACACTGCTCTTTGCTTTCATTATAATTATATTCACTCCGCCTTCATCTCTTTGCCAGGTCATCATATTTACACTGGCAACACTCCCTTTCCTTCGCCATCTTGAGTTCAACGACAGTTCACTGTCCTCTTCTCTCAAGTCCCTTGTCCATTTATCCTATTGAAGATCTCCACCTGCCAAACCTCAGCCCTGGAATACTCTCACCATCCACTATATTTCTTCCTACTTATATCTGCTGAATGAAGCTGGAGAAAATAATGAAACCTGGGTCCACTGACTGGGCCCACTACAAGTTTATACTACATAATTTCAACTGGGCTCTCACTGTAACAAGGTAATCTTAAACCTTCTTAACCAATTGACAATCCCACTTAACCCAATGGCTTTTCCAAAACTTTTTATCCCTACTCAAATTTCCCAGAGGTTGCCTTCATTGACTGTACACAAAATCAGCAACATTGTGTGATGATCATCTATGAATGACTTAGTTTTCTCAGTAATACAATGATGCAAGACAATTATGGACAATTCTGTCCACATCCACATAAAGCACTGCTGAACTCTGAATGCAGATTGAGGAATACTTTTTCACTTATTTTACTTTTTTCATGTTTTTTTTCCTTTTGATCTGTTTCACAACTGTAACTAATATGAAAATGTATTTTTCATAATTACACATATATAACCTGTATCATATTGCCAACCATCTTAGGAAGAGAGGAGGGGAGGGAGGACGATAGAAAAATTTGGTACTCAAAATCTTATAAAAATGAATACTCAAAATTGTCTTAACATATAACTGGAAAAAGTACTATTAAAAAAGAAAGGAAGAAATGCATTTCAAGCAAGTCAAAACAACACCTGAAATACATTTCCACTCATTATAACCCATGTCAATCAAGTCATAAAGTAATGAATGGTTATTTAAACACACACACATTAATAAATAAGAATAGTACTGCCCAGGAATTACTTAAATTGTCACTTGGTTTTGTGTATTTGCTGCCAGAATTCAAAGGAAAGAACTAGTATTATCTATCCTGAGAGGAATAACCAAGAAGGAGGGAATCAGAGGTCAGTTCTGCTTAGAATTGAGGGGCCAGATAATCCTGGCCCCAAGGGCTTAGGTGTGAACACCACTGTGAATTGCATCCCATCACCAGGCAAAAAGCACAAAGGTGGGAACTCAGCTCTAGAGCAGACAATGAAAAACTATTCAAGCCCAGGAATTCTCACCTTCTGTGGGTGGAGTAAAGAGAGGGGCTAGCCAAAGGAAGGGATATAAAAAGACTCCAGAAACTCAATCCTAGTATCTTTTATTGCCAGAGCTCTAGGGAAAGAGCCAGCATTATCTCTCCTGAGAGGAGCGTCTGAGAAGGAAGGTCTCAAAAGCCTAGAGACATGGATGCCAAAGATTTAGTTGCAAAGCTCCAGGCCTATCTCACTTGCTCCATCTGCCTGGGCTACTTCACAGACACAGTGACTATCAAATGTGGCCATAGTTTTTGCACAGGGTGTCTTATCCAGTGCAGGGAGGGAGGCCAGGAAATATTAAGCTGCCCAGAGTGCAGAGGTCATCAAGTACGGCAGTGATTTGGTGACAAACAAGAATGTGCAGAATCTGTCCGTCACTGCCAAAATGCTCAGACCTCATCTCCTGCAGACCATCATGGACCTGGACACCTGTGATCAACATGGAGAAAAGAAGAAGCTCTTCTGTGAGGAAGACCACAGAACCCTCTGTGATTCCTGTTCATTGGTCCCAGAGCACAAGGCTCACCAGGTCCTGCCCTTGGAAAAGGCTGCTGCCAAGTGCGAGGAGAAACTCTGGGAGACATAAAGCATCTTCTTTTTTTTTTTTTTGGAGGGGGGAAGGCAAGGCAATTGGGGTTAAATGACTTGCCCAAAATCACACAGCTAGTAAACACAGAGAATCTTAAAAAGGAAAATAACAATTTCAAATTGCAATGGACAAAAAAATTTAAAAATCTTGAAAACTATTTAAAAATGGCTTTTGATAACCCATATCATGTTGCTTGCTCTCTCTGGGAGGGGAGAGGGATGGGAAGGAAGGATAGAATTTGGAATTCAAAACTTCTACAAATGTTAAAATTTATATGAAATTAGGGAAAAATAAAATTAAAAAAAGAAATAATCAATTAGAATACAAACAAATGGAAAAATACAAAATTCCTGTTCTTCAATCTACTGAGTTTCCATCACCTACTCTTTCATTTCATCTCCATAATACATATAAAGATCATTATTCCTTGATTTTACCATTACTCAGAACTTCTCTACTTCCATGTTGATCATAATTTTTTATCTTTCCATCTTTATGACTTCTGATTCTTGATCTTAAATCTCCAGCTTTACTTTTCTTGATTCTACCATCCCTGCCAATATCTTCCAATATCTTTCTCTCCACTCATTAAACTAATTATCTTGAGAAAGCTGTGCCTTCCCTTTCTCTCCGCTCATTCTCTTCTAAACCAATGTTTTCTGAAGTCATTATTCAACTGAAATTGCTCTCTCCAGTGTTACCCATGATCTCATTGGACAAATGCCAATGCCAATGGGCAGCTAAGGTGACGCAGTGGATAAAATGCTGACCTGGAGTTAGGGAGAGTCATCTTCTGGTCTCAAACTAGCTGTATGATCCTGGGCAAGTCATTTAACCCTGTTTGCCTCAATTTCCTCATCTGTAAAATGATCTAGAGAAGAAAATGACAAATCACTCCAGTATCTTTGCCAAGAAAACCCCAAATGGGGTCACAGAGAGTCAAATATGTATTAGCTCCTTTTTCACTCTCTAATTCCCTTGATGATCTTAGCTCTTGAAAATATTTAATATACTTTAATAAGGGTCAAAGTTTGAATTAAGAAGAGCTTGGACCTAATAGTCTCCTTTGTTTAGAGGATGCCTTTTGATGTCAAGCAAATGGGACTTCCTTACCAGACCCTTCTTCTAGCATCTTAGGAATAAGAGAAAAACACAGATACCTTGGGTTGTAACTTCAGCTTTGTCAACTCTGTTAAGATACCACAACTTCAAAGGCCTGTTTAGGACAGGATATGTAATCTGGGCAATGGGACTTTTTCCTTGTCTTAAATCATAAAGGCATGCTATGGAAGGAAGATGCCCATAGCTTGGGATCATAAAACCTAACTGACGCTACTTTGTTTAAAATGTGTTTATCTAAGAGAATTCCTTTCTCACGGCAAAATGTACATAAGTGAGAAGATTTCTGTACTGAGTAGCCAGAACATTTTCTGGCTCCATAATGCATTATGTTACCATTTTCTTTAATAGGGAATTGATCAATTAATTAATTAAATCATAAAATGTCTGCATTTAGCCTGCTGCCTTTTCTTTAACCAAGCTTTCAGGTTAACACTCTCATAAGTCCAGTTATCATCTATATACAGATGATTTCCAGTTCTCTAGCTATAGCTATGCATCTACCAACTGCCTTTTGAACATCTCAAACTGGATGTCCTGCAGTCATCTTAGTATCAACACATCCAACAAAGAACTCATAATATTTCTTCCCAAGTCCTCTTCCCAAATTTCTTTTTACTTTTGCCACCATCTTCTCAGTTACCCAGGCTTACAAACTTAGTGTCATTCTTGACTCATCTCAGAGATCCAATCTGTTGCTAAATTTTGTCATTTCTACACCCATAGTTCTCACATATATCCTCTTCTCACACAGCCACCAGCCTTCATCGCTTCTCTCCTTGTTTACTACAAGTCCTCTCATTAGTCTCCAGGCTTCAAATCTCTTTCTTCTCCATCTCACTCTCCACTTAGCTGCCAAAATGATTTTTTCTAAAGCATAAGTCTGATCATGTCACCCTCTCTTATTTAATAAACTCCAGTGGCTCTCTATGATCACCAAGATCAAATATAAAGTCCTCTATTTGGCATTTAAAGTCCTTTTACACCCTGGCCTTTCTGACCTTTCCAGATAAGTGGGCTTACTTACTGTTCCTCACCCATGAAATTCCAACTCTATTGTTGTGCTGGGGCTAGCTACTACCAGCTAGACAATTGATTGTTAAATTTTCAATGCGGGCATTTACACCTTGGAAATCAGCAAATACTACAAATCAGGGCTGGATTTATTGTTTTGTTGATTGTTACTCCAGACTTAAGAAAGTGATAGAGAAAATGTTAATGCGGATTAAACTTAAAGTTCATTGTGGGAACGTTTCTGCCCCCAGCCAGCTGTTATAAACACTTAACATTCCTTTGCTATAGTTGTCCCTCATGCCTGGAATACCATCTCTGTTCATAATTGCTTCTTAGCTTCCCTGGTTTCCTTCCTCAACTTATGTCATTTTCTGTAGGAGACCTTTCTCTGTCCCTCCATCTGCTAGTCTTTCCCTCTGAGATTACATTCAATCCACTTTGAATATATCAAGTATATAAGTACATATATACATAATTATTTACATTTTGTTTCCATATTGTTTTCTCCATTAGAATGTAAGTTCTTCGAGGAAAGGGAATGGTTTTTTGTTTTGCCTTTCCTTGTACCCTGAGCGCTTATTATAGTGCCTAGATCATAGTATATCCTTAATAAATTCTAGAGTTTCTGAGGTACCACATCACACCTATCAGATTGGCTAACATGACAAAAGAGGAAGATGTGGGATAGATGGAACACTAATTCACTGTTGGTGGAGTTGTGAACTGATCCAATCATTCTGGAGAGCAATTTGGAACTATGCCCAAAGGGTTAGAAAAATGTGCATACCCTTTGACCCAGCAATAGCACTTCTAGGACTGTATCCCAAAGAGATCATAACAATGGCAAAGGGTCTCACATGTACAAAAATATTTATAGCAGCTGTCTATGTGGCGGTCAAGAACTGGAAATCAAGGGGATGCCCATCAAGGGGGGAGTGGCTGAACAAGTGGTATATGAATATAATGGAAAACTATTGTGCTATAAGAAATGATGAACAGGAAGACTTCAGAAAAGCCTGAGAGGACTTACATAAACAGATTCTGAGTGAAAGGAGCAGAACCAGGAGAGCTTTGTACACAGTAACAACCACAATGTGCGAGGAATTTTTCTGGTAAACAGGACCTAAAAACCCAATGGACTCGAGGACTGCCTTCCACATCCAGAGAAAGAACTATGGAATTGGATCACAGAATGAAGCAGACCATTTTCTCTTAGGTTTTGTTTTATTTTATGGTTTCTCCCATTCATTCTAATTCTTCTATGCAACACGACTAAGGTGAAAATGTATTTAATAAGAATGTATGTGTAGAACCTATATAAGATTGCACGCTGTCTTGGGGAAGGAGTGGGGAGGAAGTGGGGAAGGAGGGAGAGAAAGGGGAAATAATCCAAGATATATGGAAGTGATTATAGAAAACTGAAAACAAATAAAATAATTTTTTAAAAAAAGTTATGTATGATCCTTTTTCTGACCTTTATATTTGGAAATGTTCATATTTTTGTTCATTTTCTAATTCACAATAAACTATTTTTAAAAATGTAATAGATAAATAAATGAGCAAATAAATAAGTAAATAAATACTAGAGTTCAAATTCAGTCACAGACACTTACTAGCTGTGTGATGCTGGAGGAGTCACTGAACCCTGTTTGCCTTAGTTTCCTCATCTGTAAAATAAGCTGGAGAAGAAAATAGCCAAATGGGGTCACAGAAAGTCAGACATGACTGACAAATAACTGAACAATAAATAAATGCTCATTGAATGACTGACTGGCTTATAAAGCGACAGAGTATGAAGAAAGTATGAAGAAAGCATTGCCTGTAATTATGTAAATAATGACAATAATAATTTAGTGGAGAGTTCAGATAAATCCTCCTCCCCTCCCCTCCCCCCAACTCATTCACAAGGGATTCCCAGGGGTTCCTCAGTGTCCCCCAAGGCCCTATTCTGAGTCTCCTTTTCTTTCACTATCATTTTACTTGGTGATCTCATCAGGTCCCCTGCGTTCTATTATTATCTGTATGCAGATGATACCCAGACCCAACACTTAAAAATCCGTGTAACTCCAAGGGGAATCCCACAAACAGCAGAGTGTTGGGGCTAGAGAGAAATACTCAAATGTCAAGAGCCAGATAAGACAGAGTCCTGCAGGTAGTTACATTATGGAAACTCAAGAGAATGAAGGAAAGAGTTAAGGGAGAGAGGGAGCCTTAAAGACAGAAAAACAACAGAGTGCTGGATCTAAGAGTGAGACCAGTGTAGTAGGGAACCATGTGTGCTCTGAATACTGATCAGACAAAGAACTACCTTTTTTTAGCTCCTGCATAATTTCTCCTAAGAATTCTAATTATCTAGTGGGAAAGCTATGTTTTCCTTTGAGACTTTCCTTGCAGACGTTTATGAGTTATTCTCTTTTTCTGGGTCAAGTAGCAAAAAAGCAAAATTAGAGTAGATGTCAGGGGTAAAAAATCCCAACAACTGTTATGGTGGTGGTGGTGGTGTTGGCTGCTAGGTGACACAGGGGGTAGAGCACTGGCCTGGACTCAGGAAGACTCATTTTCCTGAGTTCAAATCTGATCTCAGACACTTACTAGCTATCTGGACAAGTCATTGAACCCTATTTTCCTCCATTTCTCATCTGAAAATTAGCTGGAGAAGGAAATGACAAACCACTGTAGTGGTTTTCCAGGAAGAAAAAAATCCCAACAAGTAGGGTTATACCAAAGTATAATGGGTTGCCTCAAGAAGTTCCCTCTCCTTGGAAGTCTTCAACCTGGATGACCACTCATTGGGTATGTTATAGTGGGGATTTCTTTTGGCTTTGGGTTCGATTAGATGGATGCTGAGGTCCTTTCTAGATCTTGAATTCAGTGATTCGATGAAATAAAAGAAAAGGAAAAAATTACAGAAGAAAGAAGCCTTTAAAAGAAAAATAATTACAGAGAAATTAACAGAAAAACTGAAGAAATGAATTAGCAAAAAAAGAAGCCTTATTATGTAAATTACATATTACATATTTTATGTAATATTACAAATTACAAATTTGCATATTACTATGTAAAATATTATAGGGTAAGTGGAGAATATCAGAAAGGAAAGACTGACTACAAAAACGATAATGCCCCTAGAAGAAAGAATGGACATATCTCCATGAACTTCCAGAATGGTTTAGTAAAAGATAAAATATCATAGATTTAGAGCTGAAAGGAATTGTAGAGATATCTACAACTGAATAAGAAAACTGAAGTTCAGAGAAGTTAAGAGGTCATCCAGGTAAGGGTAGCTGGTGGATAGCTCATTGGTTCATGGAGTCAAGAGGACCTGAGTTCAAATTTCACCTCAGACATTTGCTAGCTGCTGACCCTTGGCAATTCACTTACCCCTAATTACCTTAAAAAAAAAGGTCATACTTGTAGCAGGCAGCAAAGTGAAAGGTCCTTCAAAACTCTCCTACCTTGGAACCCTTGGAGTTTAGCATAGTGCTTGGCTCTTAGTAAACACTTACTATAGCTAGGTCCTGATTAGTTCAAATAAGGAATCCCCTGACTTCAAATGGACTCTACTTGAAGTTATAGCTATATGAAATATAGAAATAATTACATGAAAAATATGAAATTGTTTCTAGTCTAATAGATATATGCTGTATAAATTCAAAAGCTTGGACCACGTTAGAGGATTGATTATTCACACTAATGGGACCAAGGTGTAAAAGATTGTTGATCAATGGCCTAATTGCTTAAGAAGCAAGACAGCCTTGAGAAAAGAAATTGAATTCTCAATAGATCTGATATTGACAACAAGTGTGAGGATGGGCAATGGTGGCTTCTCTGTTGGACCTTGATAGAATATAATTGGAGAAGCATGTTACTGGCATATAGCTGTGATTCTTTAGGTTCTGAGAAATACAGGAGATCATTGTCTTCAAAAATCTGGATTCTAGTCTTGACTTCAATCCCTAGAGAGATGTTGCTTTTATACTCATCTTGGTTTCTAGTGAAATATTTGTACCCACCACAGATCTGCCAGGGTCTGAAGAAGCCAAGGGTGTTCTGTGCAGATAGGCAGATAGTATGTGGTTTGAGCTGATTGACCTAAATCTCAGTAATAGCTAATATTTATATAGTACTTTATTATCATCTCATTTGATCCTTACAACAGCTGGGTGTTATTATTATCCCTATTTTACATATGAGGAAACTGAGGCAGACACAGGTTAAGTGTCTTGCCAACTAATACATAGCTATTTATTATCAGAGGCTGCATTTGAACTCCTCTTTCTGACTCCAGGCACTCTATCCTCTTATCTCTGACAATTTGACAAGGACCAGTGTAATTCCATTTATTCTTCTCTTTCATCCTTTGCTTTTTTGGTTATAAAAGGAAATTTGGCTATTCTAAAAGCTGACGAATACAATTCATTACATACATCAAAATTTCATACCTTTAAAACTTAGAAGAAACACCATGAACAGAGTGGGCAAACAAGTTCTTTGGAAGCAATGAGTAAGAATCAAATAAAAACCCTGCTGTAAAAGGGATACATTATCATTAATAGCATTTATACTTTTAATGCAACACAATACTAATTAATAATAGCTCACTTTAATATAGCAAATTGTTATACAATACAATAATATAAAATATTTACTTCAAAAGATATAATTATAAATACAGAAACAATAGTAAATTAGTATATAATTATTTGATACTTATATGTAATCTATTACACTATATTAATATGATTAATAATGAATACCCTAACATATGAAAGGCCTAATCTCTCCTCCACTTCCCCTCATTTGCACCATCTCAGTTTCTGGAGAAGGATTTAAGTTCATAATCTAGCACAGTTCCCATAGAGCAGTTCCAGTTCCAAGACTAAAAGCCTCCTTGGACTTGAATCCCAGGCACCTTGGTCTCTCAGGGCTTCCATGTTGGGCAGGCTGGTTGCAGCATCCCACCTGTTCCCCTGGCTCCAAGGGCATCATGACTTGAACTCCCAGGTCCTGCAAGAATCACCTCTGGCACCTAAAACCAAGGAGGGGAAACAACACATAAGAGAAACAAGCATACCCAGACCCATTTCCTGTAGCCAGAATAAGAAAAGGGAGAAGGAGAAGAAAGTCTTTCCCCTCTCAGCATTCTAGTTCATGGCATTTACACAGTGGGTGAACTGTGATCTTCACTTCTGGAAGCAGCAGATAAGAGTGGCCAATGAAGTGGCAGTAAAAAAAAAAGCAACTGAGCTCAGTCTTACCACCCACACCCATGTGGTAGCTAAGGAAGAGGCCTTGAGATTAGGCAATCTGGACATACTCAAAAGGCCCCTTAAGGGCTTCTCCATATTAGGCAAAAAGAGCGTTCCCAGGCAAGTCCAGGGTTACCTGAAAAAGTTCTGACCTATATGCCTACTCTCCTATCTATATAAAATCTTTCAGAGAGTCATCTATACAGGAACAGAGGACATCCTTGATGAGTATATTGGTAGGGAAGAAGTAGGACTTCATATGCAGTGTTCAGCTTTAAGAGGAGGATTTCTGCAAAAGCTGCACATCTTCAGGGGCTAAAAGACAGAAGCATCAGTAAGTAAAGAGGAAAGGCTTCAGATATAAAATACACATTCTATATTTGAGAAAGGGGGAAGGTTTGAACACCATAACTCCATCTGAAGAAGCCATTAAAGTGATGAACTTGTCTCTAGAGCATCATGGGTACCTTCATATCTTCCTGATTTATCTACATAAGATACCAGAAGCAGCAGCGAGGAGAAAATGACAACTGAAAGTAATCATCCTGCAGGATGCCAACCTTAGGCTCCTTGGCCCCTTACGCCTCCAGGGTGTTTGCTGCATGCCAAAGGATTCTGGGGGGAGATGTGGCAGCCAGAAATCCTTTGGCATGCCTTCAGACTGTAAGCACCCACGGGCTGCAGGCTGTGCAGGACTGCCCTAAGGCAACATGAAATTGCTTTTGGAGGAAAGGGATTTGTGAATCAGGGAGAATCTGTTGAAAAGAGAGGCAAAACTCCCATCTTCTGCCTAGAGGGAATCTTGAAGAACCTTCAAGTTAAGGCTCTGAGAGAGTCAAAGGGAAGATACTTCCACTAATGCTAAGGAGAGTGAAGTACCACCTGACCAACGTTGTGACCCAGAGTGGGAAAAGATTGCAGCTTCCCCTTGAAGACAGAGCACAGGAGACTAAATGGTCAATCTGTTCAGCAGATATGCAGAGAAAAAGTCTAGCAGCCAAGAAACTTTCCTGGCCTAGCCTGGAGCAGCTGCACAAGGAGCAGAATCTAGTATTATCCAGCAGAGCCTGGTAAGGAGCTAGCATAACCTTTGTGTGACTTTTTCAATCCAGTTTAGCAACAGATTGGTGATGCAGCTAAGACATCACAGACTGGGAGGGGCAAACCCAAAAGAACCATCAATGAGGTAGAGAGGCCATGCTCCATGAAGAGCCAGCCCAGGTGAACATGTAGTGACTGGTAGAAAACTTGTTGAGGATCCTCTGGAGAGAGAGAAAAGGACACAGAAGGCCTGTAATTCCAGAATTAAGTTTCTTTGTCCATGTGTTTCCTCCTCCAATATTGACTGCATTAGGTGTCAACATCCTTGAAGTCAGGTTTGTCCAATAATATACCTAAAGACACATAAGTGGTGAAAGATTCTCTAGAAGACTTTTAAGACTGTCTTAAAAGGGGGAGATGTGGTAGAAATAGTATTTTCTAAAGGCCCTGCCACATAGGTGGGGATAACTCTTTTTAAGGACCTACCCATGATTAGTTCTTCCTTTAAAAGTATTTTACATAAATATTTTAAATCACCTTTAAGACTTAACTGATTTAGGGTACCAAGACCTGAGTCATTAATGTAGCTTCTTGATGGCTGAGACATAAGGTGTCACTAGCTCTCCCTCAGGCTTGACCAAAGCTCCAGCATGGCCAACACAGAGGTGGGAAAGCTGTATGCAACTGAATTGGTGCTTTATCCTTGTATTCTTTACATGTTCTGGCTAAGAAAAACTCTTTTTGCTAGTTGTTATACTCGTATAGTTCAATTTTAAACCTGAAGCATCAGATTGGTCTGAATTAGGCCCAGCCAACAAAGCATGGTCACTTTCCACTCAGAGTTCCCATCATTTTTACTCCAGCATTCAGTTCCTCTCTGTTATCAAGAATCATAATAAAATCTCCCCTTGTTGGTTCCTCCATCTTTTGAAGCATGAAATTACCATGAAGACAAGTTAAGAAGTTATTAGTTACTCTGCTTTCTCCAGAGAGAAAGCTCTAGCCGATGTCTATGTAACCAAAGTTCTCTATCACTATTATGCCATGCCTCTGTGGCCAAGTTGTGGCCTGTGGTATGTAGCCCCAAGCTCCAGGTTTACAGAGATTAGGTTTAATCTTTGGGGTTTTCACTCAAAAATAAAATCTCTTTGGCTTGTTTTGTCTTTACCCAGAATTATCTGTGGGAACTTCAGAATTTAGCTTGAATATTTACTGGTGAGGTTACTACAGAAGTGGGTAAAAGGGTTCCCAGGTCCCATGCCAGTGCTAAAGGTAACAATGATATTGGATATTGGACAACCTTTAAATCAACCCCTAGAAAATGCAGAGAACACATAAAGTATTCAAAAATGCCTGTAAAAAGTCAATACAATTTTAATTTCTCTCTAGTGCTTATGACTACCTCCCTTGGTTTGACTACCCTTAGAAGAAAGAACTTGAACACTGTGAGATGACCAACTTTGATGGACTTAGCTCTTCTTAGCAATGCAATGATCTAAGGCACTTCCAAAAGACTCATGATGGAAAATGCTGTCCACATCCGGAGAAAGAACTATGGAGTCTGAATACAGATTGAAGCACACTATTTTCGTTTTTTTCTTTCTCATGGTTTTTCCCTTTTGATCTGATTCTTTTTTCACAAAATGACTACTGTGGAAATAAGTTTAATATGATTGTACATGTATAGACTATATCAGATTGCATGTCATCTTGGGGAGGGGAAAGGAGAGGGAAAGAGAAAAAAAATTCAGAACTCAAGATCTTATAAAACCGAATGTTGAAAATTAACTTTACATGTAATTGGAAAAAATAAAATACTATTAAGTTGGGGAGGGGAAGAAGAGAGAACTTGAGGTAATTAGATAGGTACACACACATACACACACACACACACACACACACACACCCCTTTTCACATTTGGGCTGTATCAATCAACCAATCAATAAGCATTTATTAAGCACCTACTACATGCCAAGCACTGTGTTGAGTACTGGGATTCAAAAAGAGGCAAAAGATGTCCCCTGGTCTCCAGGAGTTTACAGTCTGATAGGGAAGACAACGTGTAAACAAACAGATAGATGCAAAGCAAGCTATATGCAGGATAAACAGGAAATAATTAACAGAGGGAAAGGCATTGGAATTAACAGGGTTTAAAGAAGTTTTAGTAACAGTTGTAGGGGAGGGCAAATCGCAGGGTTTTTGCTCTTTCATCTCAAGAGTTAAGTTCAGGAATTATATTTGTGAATTTCTTCCTCGGAAACTGACATTTTAGGAATTCTACCTTCATTTGCTAGAAGGCTGGGTCCCCAAACTCTGCAGGAACTTATGCTATTTAGGAAATCCTCCTGCCTCCATCAAGGTGGTTGGAATTCAGGTGCCCCTAAAACTTGGCTGCATATCTCTTTTCTAATGGGGTCATATGTTTGAATTTGGAACCTTAGCATGCTTCTGAAGTTGCCTCTCCATATCTAGATCCAGGAACTTGGGATCCAGGAACTCTTACTTACTCTGCAATTATTATTGAATGGCTGTATTTTGCTTTACTCAGTGACTGGGGAGTGGAAAGAAGGAGAATCAGTAATATCGCAGATAATCTGAAAGTGATTTTAAGATAGTGGTCTCCAAACACTACGTAATGATACCCTGCTTTGCTTTCTTTTTTTAATACAAAAAACAAAACCAAAAAAAATCTGTCCTTACTTTCCATAATACAATTTACTCAAATGATTTTAGCTCATATTTTATTTAAGTAAAACTAAAAATTTTTTTCTTTAATACATAAATCTTAATCATACAATAAAATATAGCATATGTAGATATTTATTGATTAAATCATTTATGATTTTCATATTTGTAACATAAAAATAAAAACTAATGTGTCAGAGTGGTTAGAAAACTTGTCTCAGTGTCAAGAAGAATGAATGAATGAATTGATAAAAAAGCAGTAAATGAGTACTTAATATGTGCCAAGCACTGTGCTGAGTTCTGGGGATACTAATGGAGAAGTGAAGATATTCCTGCTCTCTAACAGGGAAGGGGAAAGAGTATTGTGGTTTAGAAAATTATTTGGATGGTAAGGGGGACGAGGCATAGGAGAGCAAATGAAAAACCCTTTCCAGGAGCAAAGACAATTGATTTGATTATGGTTTCAGGACTGGAAAGGGGGAAGAGGAGACGGAAAGGAGATAAATGGAGAAAGGAGAAGGTATGTGTAGCAACAAGGTGGATGGCGGAGTGAAATGAAGTACTACTGTATCTGGACTTAGATATACTAGGCAATGACTAATCAGGATGGTGGAGTTCTGGGGCAGGCATTTTGCTGGTGAAAGAAAGATTAAGCCTTTCTTTCAGATCATGATTTCTGATCCATTCAAATGACTAGATGACTGTTAAAAAGATGTTCAGGAAAGAACTGGGTTTAAATTCTACCTTCCATACATATTGGCTGTGTGACTCTGGGCAGATCACAAACTGATGTGTATGAAATGGAACCTCGGAGTTCTTGATTTGCATTTCTCTCGTATAAATTATTTGGATTAATGGTTGGTGATTTTTTTTCATATGACAATAGATAACTTAAGACTTCTCTTTGAAATTGCCAGTTCATGTACTTTGACTATCAGCTGGGGAATGACTCATTATTTTAAATTTGAATCAGCTCTTTATACATCTTGGAAATGATATACTTATCAGAGAACCTTGTTTCAAAAACTTGTGTCCAGTTAACTGTTTCCTTTCCATTCTTGGTGGAATTGGATTTGCTTGTGCAAAACCATTTAAATTTCATACGGTCAAAATTACCCATTTAAGCTTCTGTGGTGCTCTCTGAACACTTCTTTAGCCATGAACTTTTCTCCATCCATAGATCTGAAAATGGATTTCTTCCTTGATTCTCTAATTTGTTTATGATATAATCTTTTATATATAGGTCATGTGTACATTTGGAGTGAACCTTGGTATGTGGTACAAGGTGTTGATTTAAACCTAATTTCTGCCAGATAGTTCAAATTTCCCAGAAGCTTTGGTCATATAAGTTCTTACCTCAGTAGCTGGAGTCTTTGGGTTTATCAAATTCTGGCCAACTAGGGTTTTTTGCTTTGGCATATTATGTATCTAATCTATTTCACTGCCTATTTTTAAAGCAATAACAAATATTTTGATTATTAAAGTTTTGTAGCATAGTTTATTATTTTGATTATTAAAGTTTTATAGTATAGTTTGTGATCTGGTCCCCATTCCTTTCTAACTCTCTTCCCTCCTACCCCATTATTGAGCATTAAGATGAATTTCAGGGTTTTTCCCCCAAGATATATAAAGTAATCCTTTGGTACTTTTGTTGACACTAAGTAATTCATTTAGTTAGCGCTTTCATTTTTAATAAATTGAGCCAGCAATTTATGAGCAATTAATATTTTTCTAATTATTTAGGTCTTTATTTCTATAAAGCATTTTCTAACTGTATGATTCATAAAGTTATTAAGTGAAGTCATGCTAAGTAGACTCCTAAGTGTTTTATACATTCTACAGTTACTTTAAATGGAATATCTGTTTCTATCTCAATACTGGATTTAATTGATATAATACAGAAATGCTAATGCTGCACATGTTTTTTTATTTTTGGACTAAAAACTTTTAAGAACAGATTTTAAATTATTGTGAAGATATTGGCATTTGCAAACCTAGATTAGAGCAAAATTGCAAATATCTCTTAAACTTGTAAAATAGTTTTAATTACTTTTTTTAGGCAGAAGTCAGATAACAAAGGCTCTAATTTTTATTTGTAATATTTATCATTTACATAATCTTTTAAAAACACTTAATCTTATTTTCATTTATGAAGTTTTAAAATCACATTAATTTCTGAATATATTCCTCCTTTTCCTAGCAAGCCAGGCGTCCCTGTGACAAAGATTAAAAAAGGAAAGAGAAAAAAATAAGTTCACCAAACCTACAATTTGATGTTCATATCATTTGGTATCGATAAATCCTTCCCCACAGTAATTATGGATACATTTAATATATCTCTTTTTTGTCACCTTAAATTTTATCGCTGTTTTGTTTTTACATCACATATATTGCAAATTATTCCCACTTTGTGAGAGGCCTCTTTTAATGAGGTGAAACTATAGTTAATCCTCAATATTCTCCCATCTAACTTTGCTAACTTCAAGTATTCTGGTGATTTTATGAGTAACTTCATTGTCACTTTCAGGTTGGCAACCAAGCAATTTGAGGTTAAGTTCAATAGAGAAAAAAATAATTGTGCCACTCACAGTTTCCAAGTTTGAAGGGTGGTTTGGCATAATGGACCAGCTGGATAGAGATGTAAAGGTTGCTGATCTCATCATCAATTGTAGCCTCAAGGTTAAACCTCAATTTGACTCTGCTATATTCCCATAGTCTGAGAACTTAAGGATCTCAAATGGTACACAAAGCACAGTTTGCTAATGGATTATTTCAAGCTGGTGTGTTCATCATGCCATCTGCCAGCTGCAAAGAAAAGAGTGTCAGAGGTGATGTCCAGACCATGCCAATTTAGGCATCTTCCAACAGGAACAATGAAAATCCCAGCAACCCCTCCCTTGGTTTCCAGAGGTCGCCAAGGTCGAGAGATTTACGGGAGTATAGTATATAGTACAATGCCCTCATATCACTATCTGATACAGTGGGAAAGTAAGATTCAGGTTGAAAAATATTTTCATTTCAATAATTTTATTTACTGTTGAATATTTATGGTACTATAGTTTTTGTGTATTATGAAAAATGAATGCTGTCTGAAATCACTATTGTTTTTTTTAATTTAGAGGTGAGTACAAAAGGGCACAGAACTCCGGGCAATTACTAGCAGGAAAAAATGTTTTCCATGTTACCAATTTTATTTTGTGTACTGCATTTTATGAATATTATTCATATTTCATGGTTACTGTGTTAGGAAAAGAAAAATAATACCAGAATTAATGTTTTGTCATAAAGTATTATACACAGAAAAATGTATTTTCAGCAATATCTAATGAAGAATTATAGTTTTTGGTGGCTGCAGGAACCTAAAGCCCTATTTTCCATAGGTTCAATATATCAACATTTGCTGCTTTTTACTTTTGTGACATTTTCTAGGAACACCACTCCTACAAAAATTGAGGTCTGATTGTCCCTTGTGTATATTTATTTGCTAATTTTCTTCCTCATTAGATTGTGAGCTCCTCAAGGACAGGGACTACTTTTTTCTTTTTTTGTATCTTTAGTCCTTAGCACAGTGCCAGGCACCTAGTTGGCATCTAATAAATATGAATTGACTGACTGGTGGATTCTTCCTGCAATTAAGTTGTTTAAATTGTTTATTTCTTGTTCTAATAATCTATTTTATATTTTTCTAAATAATTTATCCTTTTCATTTGTTTTGCTATGATTTCATTTTTTAAAATAACATTTGGTTTTATTAATTCTTTTTAAATTTATTACTGCCTTCAATTTCGTAAATCTTTTCTTTAATTTTTAAGACTTCTATTTTGGTGGTTTTTTAATTTTCTGGTTTTTTAGCTTCATGCACAATTTTTTGTTTTGTATTTCTCTTTTGTTGATCAATATCTATTTGTGTGTGTGCATATGTATGTGTGTGTGCGTGTCTGTGTGTATGTGTGTATATATATATATATATATATATATATATATATATATATATATATGTAATATTTTATATACAACCATAAATGTTTTCTCTAAAGATTGCTTTGGGTTCATCCCAAAAATTTTGGTATGTTTTCTCATTTTCATCATTATAATGAAATTGGTTGGTTTTTTCCCTATAATTTACTCTCTGATCCATCATTCTTTGGAATGAAATTATTTATTTTCCAGCTGATTTCTTGGTCCCTTCTTGAATATAATTTTATCAAATTGTGGTCAGTAAAGGATAATGATTTTCTATACTTGTTTGCGAAGTTTTTATTCTCTCTAGTACGTGGTTGATTTTTGTAAAGATACGCACAATTGAAAAATATATATACTCTTTTCTATTCCTTTTCAATAATCTCCAGAGGTCTATCATATCTAACTTCTCTAAAATTCTATTCAAGTCCTTCCTTGTTTACTGTTTGCTCAATTTGTCTGGGTCCAAAAATTTTATGTTAAGATACCCCTGTTATTATGATTTTGTTATTTTCCCCTCTAACTTGTTTAGTTTTTCCTTTAAGTATTTCGATATTATTCCATTAGAGGCATTTATGTTAAACTAAAAATTGTCTATGCTACTTTTCCGCAAAATGTACTTTTCCTGTTTACGTCTTTTAGGTTAAGTCTGTTTTTTCCTGTTCCCTTTTCTGGAATCATAATTGCTACTATTTCTCTCTTTTGAGTTCAGTCTGAGGTATAGTTGATTTTTATCCAATCTCATATTTTAATTCTATATGCATTTTTATACATATTTTGCATGCCACTTTCTAATCCATTCTGCTATCCTCTTTATATTTACAGTTATGGTTGTTATTTGTAAATGTCCTCCCATTTTCTCTTGTGCTTTTTCTTTTTCTCGTTTCTGGTGCCCTTTATGTCACAAGCTCTTACTTTTTCTTTCCACTTTGCCGATAAGAATAGCTGATATTATAATATTTCAAAGTTTACAAGGTGCTTTACAAATATTTTCTGATTTTATCCTGAAGATACTGTGAGGTAAGTGCTATTATCACCCCAATTTATAGATGATTAACCTGAGGCAAAAGTTAATTGACCTACTTAGGGTCACACAGCTAGTTAGTAAGTTTGTGAGGTCAGATCTTCTTAACTTTTGGTCTAGGGTTCTATCCACTCTGCTACCTAGCTACAAAGCTATTTTTTTTTTTTTTGGCTTTGCGTACGATTATTCCTTCCCTGAATCTACCCTCTCTGTTATTTCCCCTTTTCCACTCTAACTGCTCTCTTCTGTTTCCCTGTTGAGTTGAATGTGTGTGTGTATATTCTACTTTTCTTTGACCAATTTAAAAAGTTAAAGTGATGGCTGCTATCTCTACTGCTTCCATGTTTCTATGGACTTCTATTTGCATACCCCAATTATTTTGGATAAATTCTCCCATAATTTCTCCCCCCTTGCCCCACTATATCCTTTACCTACTCTCCTTCCTTTCTTCTTTCAAGATCATCAAAATATAATAAAACCACTTCTAGGCCTTCTGTCTTATTTGACTACTTCTCTGATCCCTACCAGTATTAGTGCTCCTGTATCATCTTTCTCCATTAGAAGGTAAACAGTTCATTCTTCTAAAGTCCCTTCTGATTACTCATTTGTATTTACTATTTTTGTTTTTCTCTTTATTCCCATTTTTGTATTTCAAATTTGCTATTCTACTTATTTGGAATACTTGAAAATTCTCTATATCCTTAAATGTCAATTTTTTCCCCTTTATGACTAAACTTAATTTTTCTGGGCTATTCTTGATTCTAGGCCTATATTATTGTCTTTTGGAATATTATATTCCTTCTTCTCTGCTTCATAATAGTGTTTCCTGATATATCTTGTGTAATCCTTCCTGTAGTTCCTCAGAAATTTTTCTTTCTGGCTGCTTGCAGGTTTTTTTCTTTCACTTAGCATCCCTGGATGCTGGCTATGGTGTTCTTGAGAGATTTCATTTTTTTTTTTTTTTTAAGGAGGTGATTGGTGGAGTCTATTTTTATTATAACTTCTTGTTCTAACATGTCTGGAAAGTTTTCTTTGATGATTTGTTGAAATATTTTTCCTTTTTGGGTCATGATTTTTAGGTAGTGTCATGATTCTTAAATTATCTTCCTTGATTCTATTTTCCAAGTCAGTTTTTTTGATGCCTTATATTTTCTTCTATTTTTTTCGATCTTTTGATTTTGTTTTATTATTTCCCATTGTCTCATGGAGCCATTAACCTCTTCATTCTAATTTTCAGGGTGTCTATTACTGGCAAAAGGTTTGTACCTCTCTTGTGCTAAACTGTTAACTATCCTCCATAGTTTTCGTTTCTTTTCTAATTCTTTCCTTAATCATTTCACTTATAATTTTAAGCTTTTTCTTTTTTAGCTCTTGCATAACCTCTCCTAGGAACTATAATTATTTAATGGGAAAGCAATGTTTTCCTTTGAGGTTTCCCTTGCAAGTGTTTAGGAGTTATTCTTCATTTGGGGGTTTATGTCTTGAGTATCTGTGGCATAATAGCTAAAAATTTTTTTAAAAATTTGTTTCAATTGACCAATATCTGCCTTTCACCCTCCCACCCTGACTTTACGCTACCCCTTCACCTCCACTGCCCCCAACTGAGAATACAAGAAAACTAGAACCACCTATGAACACAAATAGTTAATCAAATTTTCATATTGGCCATGTCTGAAAATTTTTATCTCATTCTATATTCTGAGTATTTAGTATTTTAAATTCTGAGCATTCTGTATTCTGAATATTTTATATTTCTTCATCTCTTTATCATGAGGTGGGTAACATATTTCATCATTAGTCCTCTGGAACTGGTTATTATGCTGATACGCATTCAGCAAAAGAGTCTTGCATCACAATCACATACATATAACTTGCTCATATATTCCCCTATTTATGGATGCTCCCTCAGAATCCCATTCTTTGCTATTCAGATAAGAATTATATTTTTGTATATCCTTAGAATTTATTTTGCTTAGCACTAATCCCTTCCTTAAGTTATCCTCCTTCTAACTTCCTCTCCTCCTTTCTCTACTTTTCCTTATTCTTCCTGTTGAGTGAAATGGATTTTTGTACCCATT
The DNA here is from genome assembly GCA_023548195.1 of Bettongia penicillata ogilbyi. Taxonomy (NCBI): domain Eukaryota; kingdom Metazoa; phylum Chordata; class Mammalia; order Diprotodontia; family Potoroidae; genus Bettongia; species Bettongia penicillata. Next base: position 918,151 of record JAJHZJ010000202.1, read on the forward strand.
CATAATAATGTTTATCTTCTTTTGTTCACTCATCCCTGGGCACTGGTGTGGCTGTGCTGAGGCCCTGCTCTTTGATTGAGGAGGAGTTCTAGAACCCTTTTCTTCCAGGGTCTGTTCCTCACCTGGGGATTGAGTTCCAGATTCTCCTCTGGAGGTCAGGCCTGCCACACCCCCAGACTCTTGTCTGGGAGTTGCGTCTTTCTTTCTTTTCTTTTCCTTCCTTCCTTCCTTCCTTCCTTCCTTCCTTCCTTCCTTCCTTCCTTCCTTCCTTCCTTCCTTCCATTCCTTCTTTCTTTCCACAGAGGGTATCATACCCTTGCCTGGAAGTGCTCTGTCCAAAGGAATGTAAATTATGATTGCTGAAACCTCACAAAATATCTTGGTGTTTATGCATTATTTCTTCCTTAAGGACCATGCCTTAAACCCAGATCCCTCTGGTTCTCATTGATTGACCAACAATAAATCCCAGGCCAAGTCCTACTTGGTCATTGGTCACTGATTGGCTCAGAGTGAAGGTAAATAGCAATTGTTTCTGTTTTGGTCAGAAATCCTGAGGGTCTTCCCCTCCCAGATTTTTTTTTTATTAGGAAAAGAAGTCATTACCTGCCTCCTGTCTTTATCTAGCCTTTGGGGCTTGTGAAGGTGGCTAATGAAGTTACTTGAACAAGAGAGTGACATGGTTAGATCAGTATTTAGCGATATCAATTTGGTGGTTGTGTTAAGGGTAGACTGCAAAGGAGAGAGATTAGAATCAGGAGGGCCAATTAGAGGTTATTTCTATAGCCCAGGTAAAATATGACAAAGATCTGAATGTGGGTGGTGGTCCTTTAAGTGGAGAGAAGAGTATATGTACAAAAAAATGCTATGGTAGCATAATTAACATTATAATAGCTCGTCCTTCATTGCCGAAGAAGACCATGCCATCAGAGACATGATGACATGACTTGCACTTGACTTTATTTTGAGTGAGGGAGAGCTGTGCAGGTCACTAGCCTCACTTCTCCTCCAGAGTCATCTGAATCCATTGACCAGATATTCAATCAGGATGACTGGAGATGACCCAGGATGAGGCAATTGGGGTTAAGTGACTTGCCCAAGGTCACTCAGTTAGGGAGTGTCAAGTGTCTGAGGTGAGATTTGAACACAGGTCCTCCTGACTCCTGCACTGGTGCTCTATCCACTGCACCACCTAGCTGCTCTAATTATAATATAATAATTAATAGTATAATTAACAAGACTTGTGAGAAATGGGGAAGAGTTGACCATGACTCTGAAGCTACCAACTTAGATTAATTAATTAAAAGTCCTCAATAGAACAAGAAGTTAGGCACAGAAGAGTATTTTTTGGGGAAAGAGAATGAGTTCAGTTTTGGACATGTTGAATTAGAGACCAGATATCTACTTGGAAATACCATAGAAACAAGAGCATAATTCATAGAGCTTTAGATTTGGAGTCAGGAAGATGAGTTTGAATCTTATCTCAGACATTTCTTAGTTGTGTGATTCTGGTAAAGTCAATTAACTTCTCTCGGCTTTGGTTTCTTCATCTGCATAATAGGTTGGATTTAATGACTTTCCAGTTATAAATATGTGAAATTGTGTCCAACAGGCAATTGGAAAAGAGGAACTAGAGTTCAGGTGAGAAAATGAGTCTGCATATATAGACAGATCTGGGATTCTAGAGGTGAATAATTGAATCCATGAGCTCTAAGAATAAGATTAGAGAGCATAGAGATATAAGAGAGGTGGGAACAAAGTCCTGGGACATAGTCCCTCTAAGGGAGTTGGACAAGGATGATGATCTTGCAAAGGAGACTGAAATCCAAAAAGAGCAATAATATGAAAACCCAAGGAAGAGATAGTGTCTAGGAAGAGGGATTGATCAACAACATCAAATGCTATGAGGTTAAATAAAATTTAAAGACTAAGGAAAGGCCACCGAATTTAGCAATTAATAGATCGTTGGCAATCTTGAAGAGAGCAGTTTCAGTTGAATAAGACTAGAAGCTAGATTGCAAAGGGCTGAGAAGTTAATGTGAGATGATAAAATGGAGGTGCCAAGTATAGATAGATTTTCCTAGAAGTTAGTTTTTGAAAGAGAAGAGATATAGAACAGAAGCTTGAGGGGAATGATAGGATCAAATTAAGATTTTTTTAAAATTAAGGATGGGAGAGATCTGAGCATGTTTATAAGTATATAAAAAAATTTAATGATTATCTATGATCAATTTAGAGTTATTTCAAGTTTTTAAAATTGCTACCTGGGGGGTGTTACTTAGCAAAATGAAGTTGAGAATTATGACATATTATAGTCCTTTTAATTCCACAAAAATTATTCAGTTTTGAATTCACACATTTCAAATTCAGCTGCAATGAGCAGTGTAATTTACTCAGTTTAAATTGTCTCCGGCACTTAAACTGATTGATTGATAGTGGAGGGGGGTAGATTGAACCTGTTGAGGTTACACATGAGCTGACCTTTTTTGGTATAGTCTATTAAATAATCACAGTGTTAACTTTACCATCTATTGGAATGAGTCTGTTGTGTGTGTTAGTCTTGATTTTGCTGAGTTTGATTTTAAGTTCATTTTATTTTTATGGGAGTTGTACTAAAAATATGCAATAATCTGGGCCACCACTTTTTGCTCTCTCCATCCCTGGGGGAGAGAGTGGGGCCCCCAATCATAACAGGGAAAACTGTCTTAAGAAGAATTTTCTTTTCATTTTGGAGTGCTTCAAAGAGCTTAAAAGAAAGGCCAAATTGGAATCATGTAGCTAGTTTTTTTACCCATAAAGACATAGCACAACTGAAAATACTGATGTAAATCTGAATAATTCTACAAATCCTTACCTTAAAAAGATAATCAAGGGGCATAGAAATATAGACACCAATGTTTATCTGTCATTTATGTGGGACAAAGAAAACTCAATTTTCATGGAGGAATGGTGATAGAAGCCATTACTTTTAGAGAGTTTGGCAGTTAATTTGGCAGTTAAATTTTAAAAGTATATTTTAGGCTAGTAGAACAAGAAATCCCGGAATAACATTCCTAAGTTATATCACATTTCTGGATCTTAGTTTCCTCTTCTGTAACAAAAAAAAGGCTTTAGGCCACATGACCTCTAATGTCCCTTGCAGCTCTAAATCCTGTTTGCTTATGCTACCACAACTGCTTCACATCTAAATGTAAAAGACTGTTGATTTGTTCAGTTGTGTCCAACTCTATAGCAAGCTAGGCCCTTCTATCCTTTTCTGTCAAAGTTCATGTTGGTTGTTTTCATGATACCATCTATTCATCTCGTTCTCTGCCATCCCCCTCTCCTTTTGCTTTCAATCTTTCCCAACATTAGGGTCTTTACCAATGAATCCCATTTTCTCATTATGTGGCCAAAGTATTTAAAAGCATTATAAAAATACTGAGTATTATTAAGATTAGGGCAATTAAGCCCTAACCTAACCTTGAGTCATTTTCCTCTTGCTGTACATTACTCATGCTTTATAACAGTAGAGTACAACTCAAAGAGCACAACAAAGAAGCCAATAAACTGCACAAGAATCCCTGCAGGTCATATATTGTCTTAGAAAACCACAAGTTTATGTATTTCTTTTTTTAATAACACATCGATGTATTAAAATTAGATAGGAACTACATTTTAAGGTGGTTCAGGTTGCATTTGGGAAGTGTCGTGGGTCCAAACATCAGCCAAGTGTTTGACACCTCTGCTCCACAATATGCTTTTAACAATTCGGTGTCTGCTTGCAAGGCTAGTACAAAACTAATTATAGAGTTGATCCGTCTTTCCAAATCACTCATAAGGCATAGGGTTAATCATCTACACTATAGGGTAGTCTGGAAACACAATGAGGAAGTAGATGCCCGATCCAGAGACCTATTTAATTTTTAAAAAATGATGATCCACTTTCCATTTCCCATTCCTAGGCCCCTAACTGAGAAAGCAAGAGCCAAATTCTTGAACTGGTCGTGTCAAAAAAAAATCGTATCTCTATCTGGACTATGAGTCGATGATGTTTCAGGAAATGAGTAGTCTGTTTCATCATGACTCCCCAGGAACTTATCAAAGCTTTCCAGTATGTGCATTTTATTTCTTTAGGAAAGAGTACAGCAAAGTCACTATTCTACAAAAACACAAATCCGGTGGAGGATACATGTCTGAAACTTTATGACACTTCAATTCAGAACTGATCTGGAAATTCTCCTCAATTCAACCTGATTCGAATTTATCACGCACCTACTGCGTGCCAGGCACTAAGACAAAAGTGATACTATTTCTTTTAAAGTTTAGACATCCCCTGAATGTTAAAGTAGTGCTTCAAAGTATCCCAAATCATAACTTCCTCACTGTAACTAGCTGTTGTATTTTCTTACTGGTAGAAAAAATGAGTTTCCAGAAAATAGTAACATGCCTGTGTACCGGCATGCTTCAAAAGAGATAAATAAGGCTTCGCCCTCAAGATGAGGGAGAGATGCATGCCCACTCTTTCTGCGTTCCTGGGATGCTTCGGCCATCGCTGACTTCACAGGACGGACGGACTTGTCCCAGGATGGCCGCAGCGGGGACAGGGTTTGGCACCACCTGGGCCGGGGTCTACGGCGGGCAGCCTCGGGCAGAGGCACAGGTGGGTGAGTCAGTCCAGGGCAGGTCGGTTTACGTTTACGGCCTTTCCATTTCTGCCCACTTCGGGAACTCTTCCCTTAGGGACATGGCGGCTCCGTGCTCCGCCCTTGACCCACACCTTGACCTTGGGCGAAGCCTTGGAGGAGCTTGCCCTAGCTTTCCGAAAGGGGAATAGGTCTCTCCTTCGCCCACGCACGGCCTGCAGGGCAGAGAGGCCGCAAAAGCGAATGAACGTTCGGTCGAGGCAGTCCCGGGGCTGCGGGGGCTCGCACACATCAGGGAGTCACTGCCCGCTTCCTTAGCCTCGGAGCTGCGGAAAACAGATCCGCCAGGTAGCTGGGGGGGGGGGCCGGGAGCGCCAGAGGGCGGGGGGAGAGCGTCAACAGGCGGGAGGGCGTAGGGGGAAGGGCGTGAGGGGAGAGCGTCAGGAGGGGGAGGGCGTAGGGGGAGGGGCGTGAGGGGAGAGCGTCGGGGCGTGGAGAGCGTCTGGAGGGGGGGAGAGCGTCAGGAGGAGGAGAGGGTCAGGAGCGGGGAGGGCGTCGAGAGCGTCAGGAGGGGAGAGGGCGTCAGGAGTGGAGAGAGCGTGTGGGGGGAGGGGCGTGCGGGGGAACGTCCGGGTAGGGGGAGAGCGTACGCGGAGCGTCGAGAGCGGGAGAACGTGTGGGCCGGGGGAAGGAGTGTTTGGGGAAGCGTCGGGGGCGTGGCAGGGAGCGTCGGGAGGGGGGAACATCCGGAGGGGGGACGCTGCTGCGGACAGGGTCGGAGGAAGGGAACGTAGCGGGAACGGCCCTCCCGCGGCCGCGCGGCAGCCCCCTACTCAGGTGGAAGGGACCGAGAGGAAGGCGGGGCGAGGGCGGGGCTCCCCGCGGCCACGCGGCCGCCTAGGGGCGTGGCCACAGGCCTTTCCTTTCTCTTGCTTTTCCCTCCTTTCCCCGCCCCCTCCTTTTCCGCCCCCGCAGTTGGAAAAGTGGGAGGCCGGGAGAAAAAGGGAAAAAAAAGAGGAAATAAAGGAGTCGAACTATGCCCCCCGCCGCGTGACTGGCGGTTGCGAATGAAACGACTCCCCCGCGCAGCCTGGGGCTTTCCGAGCCGCGGCCAGCTGGAACCCTCGCGTCCCGGGGGCCGCCCCCCGCGAGGCGAAGCCCTGGCGGCGCAGGCGCAGTGACGGCGGCGGCCAGTCCCGGGCCCAGCCGACGGTCCCCAGGCCGAGAAGGCGGCGTTTATGCCTCGGACGGGGCCGAGTCCGTGCGGCGCTGAGAGCCTCCGGAGGCGGAGGGTGAGTGCGGTCCGAGGGCCGCGGGCCCGCTCCCAAGGTGAAGGGGGAGCCCCCCCGGGCGGAAGCCGCGTCCGGGCTCGTCCTGCCTGCTGGCTCTCGGGGGGGAGGGGAGGCGTCGCGGGGAGCCCCCGGAGCTTGCCCCGAGCGCCGGTGGCCAGGGCCGGGCCGGGCGAGGGCAGGCGGAGAAGGCGGCCTCGCCCCGGCCGGCTGGCGGCCGGGCGCGGTGGAAGTTTCTGTGTCTGCGCGCGAGCTTTTTTTTTTTTTGGTTAGGGGGAAGGGAAAGGTGTTGCAGGTGAGCGCGGAGAAGGCCTTCTCCCTGGCTCTGGTCTCCAGGGCTTCCCACCTGGGTCCCATCCCGCTCTGGGCGCCAGGAAGAGCCAAGATGTGCTAAATCCGTGCCGACTGTCGTTTCTGGTTAAAACCTCCACGCCCTTTCCTGCGGGGTTGGGCAGGTAAGGCCTTTGCTCCTTTAGCCGGGAAAGCTGGGTAACTTACCCTTTTAACGGCGCGGTGTGGTGAGAGGCGCAGAGCCCGTGTACCAGTCATTTCTATCCCTGTGAAGTGGGCCTGGTCCGTACTGACGGCGTGGGCGCACCTGGGTGACCTGGCCCTGGTCACGTAACCCCCTGATGCCTCCGTTTGGTCCCTGTGAAATGAGACGGCCTTTTCCTCTGGGGTAGGATTGGTGCTTTATAAATGTTAGCCGCTGTTATTAGCAGTAGTTTTTGCTCTAAAGAGAGGACTGTCAGAGCTGGCCCAGGAGGAGGGATGAATTGATTTACCTCGTTTTGTGTCCTTCCCTCTAAACCGTTTTTCTTTCCTAACATGGTCCAGGAGCCTTTCTCTCTTTAGAAGATGAGCAGAAGGGGAAAGGAGAATTAGGGCATGCAGCGGATAGGTCCTTGATTGGGCTACATGCCATGGCTTTGAGTTCCTTGAGAGCAGGAACTGGTTTTTTGCCTTTCTTTGTGTCAGTGGTGCTTAGCATTTATTTAGTCGTTTCAGGCTTGTCTGGCTTTTCCTAACCCCTTAGGTTGTGGGGGCTTTTTGTTTTGTTTTAGGCAGTGGTTTTGTCATTTCCTTCTAGGGCCCTTTTTGCAGATGAAGGAACAGGGTTAAGTGACTTGCCCAGGGTCATACAGCTAATAAGTGCGTGAAGTCTGTTTGGAACTCTATCCTTCCCGATTTCATTCTCAGTGCCACCTAACTGCCCACATACTTAGCTCAGTACTTGGAGTTGTTGAAATGGGAGAAACACTTCCGAGCTGTTTTATGGAGGGAGGTGTGTTTATAGTGATGAGAAACTTTAGTCATTTATCTAGGACCTGTTTATACAAGTTAAAGAATCAAACATGATCTGTGACACTTTTTGAAATCAGTATTATATTTACTATTTGAATTACACAACTCATCTGTCCCTCATACTTGAAGACTACTCTCTACTTATCTATTTGATTTTCTCCCCCCAGTTTTGACTGAAGAAAATCCATCTATACTTTTTCCATCAGTCTTTTTGCCCAAGGTCACAAGTTTGCAAAAAGTCTGGCTAGGATTCTGTTGTATCATAGAATTGCCCTTTGCTGACTGATTCATGTAGCAAATGAACCTTGGTTTTAGTACTTGTTTAAGCAGTTTAGAGTTGTCCTGGATAATATAAAAACTGTGTTGTTAGAAATGTGGGCAGCAGTTTTGTGTTGGAGTCATTTGCTTCTGTTTAATATGTAAACCACTGTATGTATTGCAAACTTGAGCTTTTAGCAGTGGAGTGGGAGTGTGGAAGTTGTTCTTGAAGCTTAAATATCTTAAGTTACAGAGAACTGTAGTGTAGACTGTGAGAAATCATTATCTGATGGTTGTTTAAATGGGAGTACTTTTTAGAAAAGACATGCATTAAGTATTTGGAATAAAAGGCAATTTGTAAAATAAAAATTTTTCATGTCATTGCTGATTTCTATATATCTTCCAGTTAAGATCGAAACATTACATTTATATTGGAGTTTCCTTTTGCTAAGATAAATCGTAGTTTTGCTTGTACTGTACAACCAGTATATCTAAAGTGTATGCTGTAAGGGGAAAAAAAGCTGCTGAGTCAGAGGCATGTTGTCTCACTTGGTCTTTCTAAAGGGTAAAATGGAATTGTTGCTTGTGTAGAAAAATTCAATTTTGTGAACTCTCTTTTCCTAAGTTTTTCTGTACTTGCGGTAGTGTGACTATTTATGAAGAGAACATGAATCATACTTTCAAACAATGACTTGGAAATTAATTGGATTAGTATCCTAGGGTAGACTTGTTTAATAGTACACACTGTTTATATACAGTGGAACTATATATAAATTCAGATACCAGAGATCAAACCTTGTGATTTGATTTAAAAAAAACACAAAAAAAGCCAATCACAACAATGTAGAAAATGGTTGACCCGTATCTTTCAGCATCAGGTGGTATGAAATGCCAAAACTCATTTTCATTTTAGGATGTTATTTGAAATTTGGCATCTAGAATAAAGAAGTTGGCTAATTTGTGAGCTTTTTTGTGGTCCGTTTGTGTAGTGTATAATCATATATGATTTTTAATGTTGTATTTAAAGTGGAATGTCATCAGTTGGAAACCTTTAAGGATACATGTGATACATATGATGACCCAATTCTCCTGGTTTCTTAGATGTGTAACTTGTCATTCGTGTTTACTATTGCGTTTTCTGTCTGTTTGCCCTTCTTGATCCTACCTCTTCAACATCTTTTGCATCCCATCTTCCTGGTTTACGGCCTGTATGACTTTAGTGGATAGAATGCTGGACTTGGAGTCAGGGAAACGTCAAATGTTTGAAGCCTGCCATTAGAGATTTAGTAGTTGTGTCAACCTGTCCTCCTTTGTAAAATGAGGATAAAGGCACTTCAGAAGACCGAATGAGGTGATATGTGAAGAGAACATCTTATACCTTAAATTGCTATAAATATTTATTACTGCTATGACTAATAAATATGTTGGGTCTCAGCTTCCTCAACTGTAAAAGGAGAAGGTTGGATTCAATCCAGTTTTAGATGCATGATCCCTATTCAGCTCCATTCAGCAAGTCCACCACCCTTATCACCTTTCCCGTAGACCATTGTCATAGCCTCTGACTGGCTTTCTTCCCAGTTTTTGCCCCCTCCAGTCTGGCCCCTTGGCAGCAGCTAAAGTGATCTTCCAGAGGCCCAGATCTGACCATGCTGCCGTCTTGGGGAAGAATATTCCATGGCTCCTTATTGCTGTGCTCTTCTGACTGGCACTGAAGACTCTCCAGGTGTTCCCAGCTTATCTTTCTAGGCTTATGACACATTTGGCACTTTCAGGCATTTTTGTTTCATTCAGATGGGACTAGCTGTTCCTGGAGCATAGCACCACCTTCTTCAGTGCGTTCCCAGAAGCTCTTCTTTTTTGCCTGTCATGTTCTGCCTTATTTCCGTCTTTCAGAAGAACACTTACTTTCTACAAGAGTGAGGTACTGCCTTCTCTTGAAATGTTATCTGACCTGTCTTCCTCTTTGTCAGGTTAGTTTGACATTGCCACGCTTGGTTCAGGGCCTCACCATCTCGTGTCAGAATTGTTGTAGAGGCCTGCTTGGGGGTCTGTTTGTCTCATCTGTCACCGCTCCACTCCATCCTGGTCAGTCACGGAAGTGATTTTCCTAAAATGAGGGAAGGAACATGACAACCCTTCCCCACCAAACGCCCATGACTTCCCAATGCCTCTAGGAGCAAATATAAAATGCTCTGTTTAGCTTTCAAAGCCTCTCACCACATGTTCTTCCATCTACTGACACTGGCCCTCCAGCTGTTGTGCAAACAAGATGCTCTTGTCTCTTGACGTGTTGACTGTCTGCCTCCCTGGGTCCCTTTAAGGCCCATCTAAAGTCTCATCTTTTCTTGGAAACCTTCCCCAACCCCTCTTAGTTCTGGAGTGTTTGGCTTGGAGTGAGGAAGCTCTAAGCTCAGATCCCATCAGAGATCCTGAGGCCAGTCACGCACCCTGTCTGCCTCAGTTTCCCCATGTGTAAAAGGAGAATAACAACAGCACCTACTTCCCAGGGTGATTGTGAGGATCAGGTAGTGTATGTAAACATTGTTATTAATAATGTCATTGTTGCCTCCCCACCATGAGCCATTTCTTATTTGTCCTGCGTTCGGCTTGCTTTGCGTGGTGTCTTCCCCTTTGTAAACTCCCTAAGTGCGCGCACTTTGTTTTGTGTCAGCAGGGCAGAGTATAGATTCCACATTGCAACTAATCTTTAAGAAACTACCACTTGTCAAGTTTCGATGTAGCATCAAAGAAGAATGTAAGATTGTCAAAGTATTTCTACTTCTTCCACCTGTTTATCTGAGGCCAGATTTCTCTTGACATCCATCAACCAGAATACCATTTTGCAACAGGTTAAGTGTAGAAACAGGTGAATCCAGCAGTATTCTATTAAGCTAGATAGTAAAACAATTTGCAAAAGTATAAAACAAAAAATTTAAAAACTTCTTCAACCCAAATTTTGTTTTGGAAAACATAGTTACTTTTCACAAAAGTATTTCTGTTAACATGTAATGAGTTTTTATTTTCAAGTGAATCAATAAATTAAACTGAGCAGTTTTAATTCTTAGTACGGTAAACATCAACAAATACTTTGAGGTTCCCAATAACTTAAGAGCATAAAGGGGGACGGAAACAAAAAGGTTGAGAGTCACTAATGTAGAAGGGGAAGTGTGTGTGAAGTGGAAGGGTGGAGGGTGTACATTCCAGTCATTGGAGACTTAAAGAAAATTAGCTTGGCCTCTCGGAGGATATTTTGGAGAAGGGAAATATTTGAGATGCGTGTGTGTGCGTAGGTACGTGCATGTGTGTGTGCGCGTTCTATCTTTGAACCAGTTCAGACGAGAAGGAGGTTGGGAGATCAGTTAAGAGGCTCTTTATAGAAATAAATCCAGCAGTAGGTGACAAGGACTTGAAGTTCAGCAGACTGAACTAAGGATGGTAGTTTATGAGAGGTTAAAAAGGGACGTACAGGAAATGTAATAGAGATACAAACAAAAAGTTGGGTGAGAGTGAATGAGAAATTGAAGATTGTGAGGCTGTGAATCCAGGAGACTGGAACAATGGTAATGCTTTCAATAGAAACAAAGTTCAGAAGAGGCTTGTGTTTGGAAAGGAAAAGTAACCATTTGTTTGGCCGATGGGACATCTAGTTTGTCTAATGGATAGTTTGTGATAATATGAACTGGTTGTCAGGAGAGAACTAGGGGCTACTTATATTCATCTAGAGTCATCTTTATAGAAATAATTGCATCTGTGAGATAAGTCTCAGTAACAATTTGGGGGTATGTTTCTACAGTTAGGAAGAATGATGTGGATGATGAGCCAGCAAAGAAGATAAGAAAGAGCAGGCAGGCAGGTAAGAGAAGTGTCAGGGAAATCCAGAAAGAAGAAATATCTACATGGGAAGGTGGTTAGCAGTCTCAGAGGCTGCCAGGAGGTTAAGAGAAAAGAGGACTAAGGAAAGATTATCAGATTTATCAGTTAAGATCATCCCTGAGATCAATTAGGGAACAATTTCCATTGTGATGAGGTGTCTAAGGCAGATTGCAAAGGGTTGAGAAATGAATGAAGGAGGGAAAGTGGAGGAAACAAGGCGGAACAGCTTTTTCTAAGAGTTGCCTATGAAAGAGAGAAATCCTGTGGTACTGTGAGGGGATGGTAACTTGTTGAGAGGAGATGAGACTTGTTGAACATGTTTGTAGGAGAGGAACCAGTAGATACCAACCACCGGAAGAATAGATGGGGGGAGATAATTGAGGGAGTAATCTGCTGGAGAGTGGGGGAGATAGAATTGAGGGTACTTGTAGAGAAGAACCACCTCATTATCAGAGACTGGAGTAAAGGAGGAAAGAGACAGTGAGGGCTGAGGTCAGATGTGGGAAAGGAGAACAGGAGCTCTTGGTAAAGTCAAAGTATAAGTCAAGTTGAAAAGGTGAGGGAGGAGGAGTTTCAAGATAAGGTTTAGAGCAGGTACTCTGGGGAGAAGGATGGAGAATCATTGAAGGAGGAGTAAAATGATTGCCTTGTTGCTATGAAGTAGCGGCTAATCTGGGGTTAGATTATAGAATTCTGTAGTCCACATAGACAGCTAGGCTTAATGACGTTTCTTGTTTTCAATGTCCCCTAGCACATGAAGGGAGTCAAGTCAGCAGGCATTTATTATTAAGAGTTTACTCATATGGCACACGTCGTGCTAAGTTCTGGAGATACAGAGAAAGGCAAAAATAGTCCCTCCCTTCAAGTACTTCATGATCTTACTTGAGAAGCAACAAACAGCTTTGTATATGCAAGATATCAGAACAGGGTAAATAAACAGGTAATCTGAGAGAAGTCACTAGTTCAGGGTCAGGGATTGGAGAGGAGAGTGTAGTGTTGAAAAGATCCACTTAGCTGGTTGAAATTGGAAAAAGGAGTATAACCAAAACAGGAGTGATAGCTTGTGAGAGTGTTGTGTGATGAAGGGAGTAGCGGTCTTGGTGAAGATGGAGAGTAAGTAGAGGAACAGTAAGGCGCAGAGAGAGATGGAATGTGACAGAGATTATGATCAGATAAAAGAATTTCAACATTTTTGATAGGAAGAAGTTGTGAGTAATGTTGAGAGGAGGCCTAGGCTATACTATTCCTGTGTATGACTGCGGTAGAGTAGACTGAGTGGGTCATGGGATTTGAGCAGGTGGAGGAACTGGGAGATGTTTATGTTTTTGAAGAAACGGAAGCATGGAAGTGATGTTACCTAGTATAGAAGCAGAGTTAGGGAGGAGGGTTGTGAGCCAGGTACTGAAATCCTTAAGGAAAGGGAAAGGAATGAGCATTTTTTTTAAAAAGCGCCTCTTTTTAAACATTTTATCATTTGAAAGAAGAGAACGTCTTAGGGATATGAGCAGATTTCCTTATCAGTAAAATCTAGAACAGTATTGTGGCATTATGGTTAGAGGACTGACCTTGAAGCTAGGAATATCTGGGTTCAGGTCTGTCAGCAGGCAATTGCAACTTCATGAAAGTTACGTGAAAGCTAGGTTTATCATAAAAGAAAGGAACATGCACATGGAACCTAAAGAGTTCACAATGCATGCAGAAGTTTGCATTTTTACAAAAGTAGGACAAAGGAAAGAGGAGATACCAGAAATCTCCACCTAAAGGGATGTTGCTTGGGAGAGGGAAAGTTGCACTAAAGGTGGGAAAAGGACAAAAACCCCTCCTGATGGGAAGGGAACAAGGCAGTGCCAAAAATCATATTCTTTCCCTTGGAAACCTCTAAACTAGGAAGGCTGAGTGGAAAGAGGTAGCACCCAAGTTGACAAGACTTCTGACATATTAATATTATTATCTTTACAGTGTTTTTAAGACTTGCAAATTACTATGCATCTATTATCTCATTTTGCGAATAAGCTAACTGAGGCTCAGAGAGGTTTATGATTGCACAACTGTTAAGTTCAGTGTCCTTTCCTCTACATCACCATTTTGACTTTTGGAGATGGCTACAGATGTGTATTCTAAGCATGAAGCAGTGGTGTGAAAAAAGGTATAGATTTGGAATATAACAACATGAGCAATGAGGGATGGAGGGATTAGTGAATGATTTAGTGTGTACTTAAAGGGCAGTAGCAGGAGTTATGCCTAGAAAAGAAGGTTAAAGATGAATTATAGAAGGCCTTGAATGCCAGGGTTAGGAATTTATGCTTTATTTTACTAGATAGGGAGTTAATAAAGGTTTTGAGTAGATTAGGTTGCAAGTGGGTCTCACATTTATAAGAGGTAGCAAAGATGGGAAATGTCTGAGGCAGGAGAACCGTGATAGTAAGCACTATATATAAATGTTAGCTGTTATTTTTGTTTTTGTTATTATTTACTGTGTTCCAAGCGGAAGGAAGGGAAGCTGTTGAGAGGACAGTGTACAATGCCAAATGCAGAAAGATCATACATGATAAAGGCAGAAAAATGGTTATTGGATTTACTGGATTTATTTATTTACTTATCATTATTGTCTTTGAAGAAAGCAGTTTCAGTAGAATGGTGGAACCAGAAGACAGATTTCAAGCAGTCAAATAAATGGATGGGAAATAGTGAGTGTAGATTACTGTTTCCAAACCATTGAGAACAAGGAAGACAAGGGTATTTTAGAGGGGAAACACAACCTGTTTGTAGGTTAAGGGAAAAGGACCAGCAGAGAGGAAGAGATGGAGTGATAAATTGAGCAAGATTATAATGGAAATGGTTTTATTAAGATAGAACAGATAGAAAGGCTTTGTCATCTTCTTAGAGCAGAGAGAATGATAGTTAAGAATTGGAGAAAAGGAGGTGAGGATAAATGAGAACATGGATACAGTAAAAGCAGTCCAAGAGGTGAGTTGAAGGCCTGTCTTTTGTAGATAAGAGCTTTTTTTAAGTGCTTGCTATATGGCAATCACTGTGTTGTCTTGTAGATATAAATGTTGACAAACAAGACAGTCTCTGCCCTCAAGGAATTTATATTCAAATGACAGAAGGTTACACAAACAGGGGTAGGGGAAAGGGTAGAAAATGGAAGATGAGGCCGAAGCTAGCTCTCTGAACCCAGAGTAGCTCCTGAGTCAAAATCCAAGGTTCCGGTAGATAGGGAGAAAGTCTTTATCCTTCTGGTGACCCCAGAGGAGATGGTATGAGAAGATGAAAAGCCGTGAGTGAGGGAGGAAAGGAGTGATCTTTTAGGGTTTAAGAAGAAAACAACAGCTGTTCTAAAAGATAAAGTAATAATAAAGAGATTAGCAAAAGGATTTCTCTGTACTTCCGTCGGAAGTTAGCCTAAATTTGTAGTGAACCCGGTCAACTCATCTTTTTCCCTTAGATTGGATTATCTAAATGTTCTTACTTTTTAAAAAAGACAAAATTAACCAATGGTTTATTTTTTTTTTCATAAAACCAGCTCATACTTTTATTTATTGATTCACTTTTTAAAATTTTTTCAGTTTTATCAATCTCTCCTTTGATTTTTAGAATTTCTGTTTTAGTGTTTGGGGATTTTAATTTGTTCTTTTCAGTATCATGCCCTATTCATTGATTACTCTCTCTCTCTTTTAATATAAGCCTTTAGAAATAAAAATTTTCCCCTAAATGTTGCTGTGCCTGCGTCCCTCAAATTTTAGTATCATTGTTGTCATTATATTTAATGAAATTTTTTATTGTTTCTAATTTGTTCTTTGACCCACTCATTTGAAAATTAGATTATTTAGTTTCCAATTAATTTTAATTTGTGTTCCCACAGTCCTTTTTTGAATGTAATTTTCTTGTTTATTTTGTACTTAGATTTATCTAGCTCTGAAAAGAGAAAGTTGAAGTCTCCATTGACAGTTTTACTGTCATTTTCCTCCTGTAACTCATTTAATTTTTGCTTTAAGAATTTGGATGGTGTGCCGTTTGGTGCATATATGTGTGTGTGTGTGTGTTTAATATTGATATTACTTCATTGTTTATGGTGCCTTTTAGCAAAAGATATTTCCCCTGATTCCCTCCATTCTATTTTCTTCTGTTTATCTTTCTTTTTCTATTTTTTTTTTACCCTGCCACTCCTTAAAAGTCTGTTTTGCTTCTGATCTCTACCTCCCTTAATCTGCCCTCCCTCTTATTACTTGCCTCCCCTGCACTCTCTTCTCTTGTTCTTTCCCTTCCTACATCACTGTTGGATAAGAGATTTCTATACCCTATTGTGTGTGTGTGTGTGTGCGCGCCTCGTCTGTGCGTGCGTGTGCGTGCGTGTGTGTGTGTGTTTCTATCATTGAACCAGTTCAGACAAGAAGGAGGTTCAGGAGTTGCTCACCTTCCCCTTTCCATTTTTTCCTTCCACTTTAAAAAGACTTTCTTGTGTTCCTCTATTATGTGAAATACTTTTCCCTTTCCCTTCACCTTTCTTCTGGTGCAATCCTCTTTCTCATCCTCCACCCCACCCTTTTTTGAAGTCATCCCAACATAATTGACTTATAAATAAATACCTGTACTTCTGTCACATGTGACTCTATAGTACTTAAATGATTTCTCCTTGGCTGCTTTTATTTTCTCCTTGACCTAGAAACTTTAGAATTTGACTGTAATATTCCTAGGAGTTATCATTTTGGAATCTTTTTCAAGAGATAGTAAATTCTTTCAATTTCTGTTTTGATTTCTAAGATACCGGGGAAATTTCCCTTTATAGTTTCTTAAAATGTGATGTCTAGGGTTTTTTTTTTTTTTTGATTATTTCTTTCAGGTAGTTTAATAATTCTTAAAGTATCTCTCCTTGATCTATTTTCTAGGTCAGATTTTCTGATGAGATTTCACATTTTCTATTTTTCATTCTTTTGACTTTGTTTCTTGTTACTCAGATCTAATTTTTTTTTGTATTATATTTATTTTTTTTAATGTTCTACAATCACTTCCTTAAAATTAAGATTTTATCCCCCCCACCCTTCCCCCACTACCCCCCTCCCTCCCTGTGACAGCATACAATTTTATATAGGTTCTACATATACTTTCATATTGAGCACATTTTCACTATAGTCATGCTATGTAGTCGCACTAAAATAAATGGAAGAAATCATATAACAAATCAAAACGTAATACACTGAAACCCACACACACACAAACATGATCTGCTACATTCTGCAAATGACTTCCATTTTTCTTTCTCTGAGTGTGAAAGGCATTTTGCCTTAGAAGACCAACATTGGGATTTTTTTTTTCTCAGTAAGTTCTTGTGTTATTACAAAGTTCCAAGTCTACCAGAAGAAACTCTCGCACACTATGGTTGTTGCTGTGCACAGAGTTCTCCTGGTTCTGCTCCTTTCGCTCAGCATCAGGTCATTTAAGTCCTTCCAGGCCTCCCTGAAGTCTTCTTGTTCATCATTTCTTATGGCGCAATAGTGCTCCATTACATTCATATACCATAATTTATTCAGCCGTTCCCCAACTGATGGGCATCCCCTTGACTTCCAGTTTTTGGCTACCACAAAGAGTGCTGCTCTAAATATTTTTGTACATGTGGGACCCTTTCCCATTTTTATAATCTCTTGGGGATACAGTCCTAGTAGTGATATTGCTGGGTCAAAGGGTATGCACATTTTTGTCTTTGGGCATAGTTCCAAACCGTTCTCCAGAAGGGTTGGATGATCTCACAGCTCCACCCACAATGAATTAGTGTTCCAACTCTCCCACATCCTCTCCAGCATTTATCATTTTCTTGTTCTGTCATGTTTGCCAATCTAATAGGTGTGATGTGGTACCTCAGAGTTGTTTTGATTTGCATCTCTCTAATCAATAGTGATTTAGAGCACTTTTTCATATGATTATAGATATCTTTAATTTCTTCCCCTGAAAATTGCCTGTTCATATCCTTTGACCATTTATCAATTGGGGAATGACTTGTATGGTTATATATTTGAGTCAGTTCTCTATATATTCTAGAAATGAGGCCTTTATTCCCGAGCTTAGCTGAAAATTTTTTTCCCAATTTACTACATCCCTCCAAAGTTTGGTTGCATTGGGTTTGGTTGTGCAAAAACTTTTCAGTTTAAAGTAATCGAAATTATCCATCTTGCATTTCGTAATGCTTTCTATCATTTCTTTAGAAAAAAATTCTTCCCCTCTCCATAAATCTGATAAATACACTATTCCTTGCTTCTCCAGTTTATTCATGGTATCAATCTTTATACCTAAATCATGTACCCATTTGGACTTTATTCTTGTGTACGGTGTCAGGCATGGGTCTATGCCTAATTTCCGCCACACAGTTAACCAGTTTTCCCAGCAATTTTTGTTGAACAGTGAGTTCTTATCCCAGAAGCTGGGATCTTTGGGTTTATCAAACAGGAGGTTGCTATATTCCTTGCCTACTGTGTCTTGAGTGCCAAGTCTATTCCATTTGTCTACCCATCTGTTTCTTAGCCAATACCAAGTGGTTTTCATAATTGCTGCTTTATAATACAATTTGAGGTCTGGTAGCGCTAGGCCACCCTCCCAAGCATTTCTTTTCATTAGTCCCTTTGATATTCTGGACCTTTTGTTTTTCCAAATGAATTTTGATATCAGATCTAATTTTTAAGGAACTATTTTCTTCAGTGAGTTTGTACCTCTTTTCATATTTATCCAATTCTGCTTTTTAAGGATTTCTTTGGTGAGGGTTTATACCTCTTTTATGATTTGTCTAATTCTATTTTTAAAAGTTATTTTCTTCAATATTTTTTGTTTGCCTCTATTTACCAAGCTATTAATTTTTTTCATGATTTCCTTGCATCACTCATTTTTCCCCAGTTTTTTCGCTACTACTCTTATTTGATTTTTAAAATCGTGTTTTTGCTTTTTTTTTTATTGTTGGGTTTGTGTGTAATCTGCAGTTTTTCTTTGAGGTTTTGCTTGTTGCTGTTTTTACACCATTATCTTCTGAGTTTGTGTCTTGATCTTCCTTGTCACCATAGTAACTTTTTATGGTCATGTTCTTATTATGTTGCTTGCTTATTTTTCTAGCCTGTTTCTTGACTTTGAACTTTATATTAAAGTTGGTTTCTGCTTACTCTGCAGGGAGAGGGGGTGGGAGGAATGTTTCAAACTTCAAGCTTTTTACAGTTAGTACTGGGGGTTTATAAGTTTTTAGTGCTTCCAAGGTAGTATGCCCCATGGAGAGAGAGGTGTGGTTACTGCTCTCCTGGTCTGATCTTTACAGAGGTAAAGGCCCTGCTCTGTTGCACTTGGTAACAGTCCTCTCCACCTAGGAACTGTTACCAGGGTCCTGCTCCCTTTCAACCACAGGTGCACTTTGCCCTTAATCTGTGACCTTGTGTTGGGTATGGGCACTGAAGTTGCCAAACAGCTCCTGGTCCTGCACCCAGTGTGAGCATGGGAATCACATCTAATCTCTTTACTATCTCTGACTGTCATGTGGGTTCCAGGCTGGCCCCAATTTTAGCATCACAGACCTTTCCTGCTACAAAGTGGTTCTAAGTGGTTTGGGCTGCAGAAATGTCTTACCCTGACTTTTTATTGGCTCTGCACTCCAGAATTTGGTTTGGTGCATTATTTTGAAGTTGTTTGGAGGGAGTATTTGGGAGGGTTTGGTTGAAATGCTTCCCTTATTCTGCCATCTTGGTTCCCAGATAATTTTCCAGGATTTTTTTTTTTTTTTTTTTTTTTTGCTGGTGGGTTGCAACAGGTTGTTTTGGGATTATTCTGTATGACAGTTTGTGTGCTTGCCTTCAAGTACACTTTTGCATGTTAGTGGCTCTACAGTTGTCACAGCAGAGATTCTGAACCTTTACCTTTTATTTCTCTCCATTGTTTAAAAATCAAGCAAACAAAAACCTGGACAGACCACTGCTAATTAAATCCCTTTTCTGTGATGACAGTTTTCAGGTTGAGCTGTGAAAAGCCTGTTTTGTGGTCATTGGCTTATTTTGTTTAAATTTTTTTTTTTTGAAACAAAATCTGAGACAAGATAAATCTCGGATTTAACCAATCTCCTTTTCTTTTTCTTTTAGACAGTAGCATAGCAGTCATGCTAGAAGACAAAGGTCCAAGAGTAATTGACTACTTTGTAGTGGCAGGCCTCACTGATACATCTACTCTTTTGGATCAAGAAATAAACCGTTTAGATACAAAATCAACTGGACCCAAAGCTCCAATTACAGACATTGCTGTTATTATCAAGTCAGCAGGGGAAACAGTCCCTGAAGGTTTCACCTGTGTTGAAGCTACACCATCAGCTCTCCAAGCAAATTTGAACTATGGAAGCTTGAAAAGTCCAGAGCTTTTCCTGTGCTACAAGAGAGGAAGAGACAAACCACCTCTCACAGACATTGGGTGAGTTATTCGTTATTTATCCAGTAAATATGAACTTAAGTGATTTTATGATATTGTTGCATGCTTTGGTGGAAGTCTGAAAGAATGGATTTTCGGTTGACAAAGGCAATAGGAGAAATGCTTAAATACTTGTTGCAGTGTTATTTATTAGAATTACATTTTAGAATCGAAATGAGTAAAACACCACATTTCTCTACCAAGTCTTAGTCATTAAGCCATTGTCTTCTTTGTAAGGAGTAATGTTATTGAATTATGAAATATGATTCCTTTCTTGGTTGTAGTTACTAGACTTTCAGGCCAAAAAGGATAACTAGTATTTGTTGAATGTGAAAAAACCAGAAACTCTGATAACTAATATTGTATCATGAAGGGGGTGCTTAAGTTGATTGCGGTTCATTGATGGTGTGTGTCACCTGTTATGTGTAAGGTGCTATCCTGGGCATTAGGAGAAAGATAAAAATGAAGTCATTATAGCTTAGAGGCATTTAAATTTTATTGGGGGATGAAGGAATATAGCACGTACACAAGTAAGTCATGAATAGAAGTCACTTTTTTGAAAATTGTTTTTTTGTGTGTGATCTGTTTGGTGCCTGCAATTAAATCAGTCACAGCATCTTAAGAGTTAGAAGGGAACACAGTGGTCATCTAGACTGGTCTGAATAAGCATCTTCTCTACATCATACCTAAGGAGTGATTATCCAGCTTTTACCTTGCAGAGCCCAGGTAAGAGGAAAACCCACTGCTTCCCCAGGCAGCACGTTTCACTTTTGTCTAGCTCTTGTTGTTAAGGAATTTCTTTTCGTATGTCAGGCCTCCAGCACTGTTACAAGTGATGCCCCCAAGGTCCAAGCAGAAGAGCTTTGGTCCCTCTTTTGGTGATAGCCTTTCAGATACAGTCATCTATCACGTTGTCCCTCTAAGTCTTTGATTTTTCAGGCTGGAAATAATCCCAAATTCCTTTCCCCTTCTCATGTAGCATAGTCTTTTCTTTGAAACTCTAGCTTGTTAGTGTCCTTCATAAAACATGATATGCAGAAATGAACGTACACTATATGTATGGACCAGTCAGGCCAGAGTACAATAGAACTATTGTTCCTCTAGTTCTGGATATTATATTCCTTTTAAAATAGCCTAAGATGTCATTAGCTTCTTTTTGACTGCTGTATTTTAGCCAGCCACATTGAGCTTATAACCCACTAAAATTCCCCAGCTCTTTTTCAGATAAACTTTCATTTAGCCATATCTCTCATGTCTTATACTTGTGAAATTGGTTATGTTGTATCTAAGCATTTGACTTTTCATTTATCTTTATTAATCATTTTCTATGGGTCTAGTATCTGTTTTAGGAATATAGAGCCAGAAATGAAGCAGTTCTTATCCTCAAGGAGCTCACAATTTTTAGGAGAAACAATATGAGCAACTTAAAAGTATATACAAATGTATGTGACTCTGAGGAGCTTTAATCTCAGAGATTTGGATGTGCCCTTCAGATTGCAGCTCATTCATGCCTGCCCCTGCTGTGTGAATCTTACCTCTGAATCATGTCACGTAAACTTGCCATGCTGTGTCTGTCCAGTGTGATGGAGGCCTTTGTCACCTTCCTCCTGACATTGCAAAGGTGGAAGTGGAGATGGCTCATTGTCAGCATGTCATTCCCTCTCCATGTGACTGGTTCGTCTTCTCTTTTATGATCCATTTTCTCTGATGACAACTTCTATTTCTGTTATTTTTTTAGAATTCATCTTTGGTTATGTATTACAGCCTGCTTACGTGCACCCTGTAGTACCCCTTCACTGCCTTCTGCATGATCCTCTTTTACCTTTTTTTGAATGTAATTGTGTTTCCTGTCTTCTGGCTGTGTAACGCAGTAGAATGTTGGTAATAAAACGATGGGCCTTTCCAGTGATGAAGTCTACTTTGCTCCTCCTGACAGAGAGGTGACGGATTCAGAATGCTGAATGAGACAGATTTTTAAATATAGCCAATGTGGAAATTTGTTTTGCTTGAGTGTGTATTTTATGGAGTAGAAGGGAGAAAAAAATAAATCTTTGTTAATTAAAAAAATAACTAAAAAAAGAAAGAGGTTTTTGTTTCTAAGAGACAGTCATTAAAGGAGATTTGCAGTTACTTGAAGGTAGTTCAGCATACTAACTTTCTTCTATATGAAATTAGCATTTATTAAACCTTATAGGGTAAACACTGTTCTTGCCCTTGAGATACAAATATAAACAAAAAGACAATCCTTGCTCTTCAAAGACCTTACATTCTTTTTTTTTTTTTTTTTTTTGGAAACTTTCAATATATTTGTATTTATTCTATTAAATGTTTTCCAGTTACATGTAAAATTTTTTTTAATACTTTAAAGGTAAAATTCTGAGTTCCAAATTCTGTCCCTTTCTCTTATCCCTTCCCATTCCTTTGAGAAAGCAAACAATTTGATATTATCATGTGAAGTCATGCAAAATTTATTTTCATATTAGACACATTGCAAAAGAAAACGCAGACCAAAAAACCCAAGAAAAATAAAGAAAGTTATAAAAAGTACACTTCAATCTGCTTTCAGAGTTCATCTGTTCTCTCTCTGGAAGTGGATAGCATTTTTTCATCATGTGTCCTTTGAAATTCTCATGGATTATTGTATTGATCACATTAGCTAAGTCTTTCACAGTTGATCATCATGTATAGTATGGCTGTCACCATGCACAACCTTCTCTTGGTTCTGATCACTTTGCATCAGTTCATGTAAGGCTTACCAGACTTTTTTGAAACCATCTTGCTCATCATTTCTTGTAGCTCAATAGTATTCCATCACAATCACATGCCACAGCTTGTTTCACAGTTCGCCAGTTAATGAACATCCCAATTTCCAATTCTTTGCCATTACAAGGAGAGCTTCTATCATTATTTTTGTACAAATAGGAAGGACCTGACATTCTGATGGGGGAAGACTGCATGGGAGAAACTGAAAAGGAAAGGGGGTGGGGTGGGTGGGGGAAGAATGGAGAAAAAAGGTAGAGAAAAGTCTTCAGGGCCTCATGTGGCCCTCTGGATCCTCAAGTGTGGCCCTTTGAATCCAAACTTCACAGAACAAATCCCTTTAATAAAAGGATTTGTTCTGTAAAACTTAGACTCAGTCTAAAGGCCTTACCCAAGATCTAGAAGGCCACAGATTCTCCACCCCTGTTTAAGAGTCAGGAGAGGATTCTGTAGAGGAGCCCTGAGAGGAATGATAGAATGAATGTGGCTGCCCTGGGTACTTTCTTTAAAATGGAAGTTCTGGGAGGAACTGACCAATTAGAGTAAGGGGCTGGAGAGGTTGAGTCAGTCAGCAAACATTTAAGTGACTTTTACTTCCAGGCACTATGCTATGCTAAGCTCTGGGTGGGGGAATACAAACAAGCAAAAGACAGTCCCTGCCCTGATGGAACTTACAGTCTGCTGAGTGAGACAGTGTGGAAACAAATATGTACAAACAAGCTATATGCAAGATAAATAGGAAATAATCTGAAGACAGTAAGCATTGGAACTAAGAGGTTCTGATAGACTGCCTATAGAAGATGTTATTTTAGTTAGGATGTGAAGGAAGCAGAGGAAGCTGGTAGTTAGAATTAGGGAGGGAGAGTATTCAGGCATGGGGGACAGCCAGTGAAAATGTAAACTAGGAGATAAATAGTGTCCTGTTCATGGAACAGCAAGGAGGCCAGTGTCGATAGATTAAAGAGTACTTAGGTAGTAAGACAGAAGACTGGAATGTTAGAAAGGGGCCAGGTTTTGAAGGACTTTGAATCAGAGATGATTTGATGTTTGATCCTGGAGGTGGTGACAGGGAACCACAGAAGTTTATTGAGTGGGATTGGGGGAAGGGTGATATGGTAGGACTTACATTTTAGGAAAATCCCTTTGGTGGCTGACTGGAGGATGGATTGGAGTAGGGAGAGGCCTGAGGCAGGCAGACCCATCAGCAGGCAATTGTAATAATACAGTTAGGGCCTACACCAGAATGGTGACTGTGTCAGAGGAAAGAAGGGAGTGTATTGGAGAGCGTTTACAAAGTTGAAATCAGTGGGCCCTGGCAAACAGATAATCACTCTGTAATATAGTTTGAAATCTGGTACCACTAGGCTGCTTTCTTTTTTTTCATTGATTCCCTTGAGAGTCTTGACCTTTTGTTCTTCCAGGTGAATTGTGTTATTTTTTTAGCTTTGTAAAATAATTCTTTTTTTTTTTATATTTATTTATTTATTTAACTTTTTACATTCATTTTCACAAATTTTTGGGTTCCAAATTTTCTCCCCTCCCCCCACCCCAATACCCCAAGCATTCTAATTTTCCCTATCTCCAATCTGTCCTCTCTTCTGTCATCCCTCCCTTCCCTTGTCTCCATCTTCTCTTTTCTCCTGTAGGGCCAGATGACTTTCTATTCCTCATTAACTGTATGTCTTCTTTCCTAGTTGCAGCAACAATACTAAACAATTGTTCCTAAAACTTTGAGTTCCAAATTCTCCCCATCCCTCCCTCCCCACCCATTCCCTTTGGTACGGCAGGCAATTCATTATAGGCCATATCTGTGTAGCTTTGCAAATGACCTTCCTGATAGTCGTGTTGTGTAAGACTAACTGAATTACCATCCCTCCTAACCTGCCCCTCATTGTTTCTCTTCTGTCTTTTGATCCTGTCCCTCCCCAAGTGTTGACTTTCAATTACTCCCTCCTCCCTTTGCCCTCCCTTCCATCATCCCCCCCCACCGCAATATCTCCTTCTCCCCCACTTTCTTATACTGTAAGATAGGTTTTCATACCGAAATGAGTGTGCATTTCACTCCTTCGTTTAGTCAAATGTGATGAGGGTAAACTTCTGTTTTTTTTTTTTCCTCAGCTCTCCTCTTTTTCCCTCCACTAAAAAAATCTCCTACTTGCCTCTTAAATGACATATAGTTACCCCCTTCCATTTCCCCCTCTTTCCTCTCACTACATTTCTCTCTCACCATTTACCTTAATTTCTTTTAAGGTATGGTCCCATCCTGTTCAGTTCAATCTGTGCTCTCTGTCTCTGTATGTGAATGCATGTGTGTATGTGTGTGCATGCGTGTACATGTGTATGTGTGGTCCCACCAACTACCCAGATACGGAAAAGTTTTAAGAGTTAGAAATATTGTCTTTCCCTGTAGGAATGTGAACAGTTCATTTCTGGTAAGTCCCTTATGACTTCTCTTTGCTGTTTACTTTTTCATGCTTCTTCTCCTTCTTGTGTTTGAAAGTCAAATTTTCTTTTCAGCTCTGGTCTTTTCATGAAGAATGATTGAAAGTCCTCTGTTTCATTGAAAGACCATATTTTCCCTTGAAGTATTATACTCAGTTTAGCTGGGTAAGTGATTCTTGGTTTGAGTCCTAGTTCCTTTGCCTTCTGGAATATCCTATTCCACGCCCTTCGATCCCTTAATGTAGAAGCTGCTAGATCTTGAGTTATCCTGATTGTATTTCCACAGTACTGGAATTGTTTCTTTCTAGCTGCTTGCAAGATTTTTTCCTTGAGCTGGGAGTTCTGGAATTTGGCCACAATGTTCCTAGGAGTTTCTCTTTTTGGATCTCTTTCAGGTGGTGATCGATGGATTCTTTCAATACTTATTTTGCCCTCTGGTTCTAGAATCTCAGGGCAGTTTTCCTTGATAATTTCATGCAAGATGATGTCTAGGCTCTTTTTTGATCATGGCTTTCAGGTAGTCCCATAATTTTTAAATTGTCTCTCCTGGATCTATTTTCCAGGTCAGTTGTTTTTCCCATGAGATATTTCACATTCTCTTCCATTTTTTCGTTCTTTTGGTTTTGTTTGGTGATTTCTTGGTTTCTCATAAAGTCATTAGACTCCATCTGTTCCATTCTAATTTTGAGAGAACTATTAAATTCAGTGAGCTTTTGAGCCTCTTTTCCATTTGGCTCATTCTGCTTTTGAATGCATTCTTCTCCTCATTGGCTTTTTGAACCTCTTTTGCCAATTGAGTGAGCCTATTTTTCAAGGTGTTAATTTCCTCAGCATTTTTTTGGGTCTCCTTTACCAAGGTATTGACCTGTTTTTCATACTCTTCTTGCATCTTTGTCATTTCTCTTCCCAGTCTTTCCTCCACCTGTCTAACTTGCTTTTCAAAATCCTTTTTAAGCTCTTCCAAGGCCTGAGCCCACCCGACACCCCCCTGGGGTGTCTGGGGTACTGAGGCCCCGCCCTCCACGTCTTTCCCTGATGGCAAGAATACGTTCTCGTCCTCGCCATCAGATTCGACGGTTGGGATCATTTGCACTTGTTGGAAAAAACTCTCTATAGTCTTATTTTTCTTCCCTTTTCTAGGCATTTTCCCAGCCAGTTACTTGACTTCTGAGATTCCTTTCCACCTCCGCCTGGATCCGCCCAGCTAGTGCTTGGCCTCTGAGATTCAAATGCGCTTTCCGCAGCAAGCTTTAGTTCTGGTGCAGGGGTGGGGGCAGGGCTGCCTCCCAAACTCGGTCCCTCAGGGGCTTTCTGCAGAGACTTTCAGGGACAGAGCGGGTGGGGGCGGGGTGGGGGGCCACCTCCTATGCTCAGCTCCCTCAGGGGTTTTATTCAGAGGCCTTCAGTAGTAGAGCGGGGTGGGGGCAGGGCCGTCTCCCAGGGTCAGCTCCCTCAGGTTGGAAAGACCTTCAGTATTGAAGATCCTACCTGCTGCTGGGGGATTCCTGAGTCCTGGGCCGCTGCCGCCTCAGCCGCTGCCCACACCTCTGCCGCCGCTGCTTCCTCCCGAGGGGGCCTGAGTCACGGAGACGCTCCGCTCCCCTCCCCTAGCCCAGCCTTCTTTCTCACTGACCTGTAGCTTCGTAAAATAATTCTTTGATAGTCTGATTTGTATGAACTGAGTAAGTAAATTAATTTAGGTGGAATTATCATTTTTATTATATTGGCTCATCCTATCCATGAACCATTAATATTTCTGTAGTTACTTAGATCTATCTATATTTGTGTGAAAAGCAGTCAAAGATGACGTGGTTTGTAAGTCTGGGGGACTTGGAATGGTATTGATCTCTACACATTATATCTGGGAGGGTGTGAGAGAGCACGAAGAGTTGAGCATGACATGTAGGTTGTGAGTCTAGGAGACTGGGAGCATATTGTTGGCTTCTGTAGTAATAGAAAAATTGGAAAGGAGGAAGGTTTTGGGGAAAAAGGTAAGTTCAATTTTGGACATGGTGAATTTAAGATATCTATTGGAGATCCAGTTTGAGATGTCTGAAAGGCACTTGGAATAAGAGATTGGAGACCATCAGAGAGAGGTTAGGGCAGGATAGGTGTGTGGATCACAACAAAATGACAAGTCCTCAAAGAAACGCGAGTGCCAGGTCATCTTACTTGTCTATTCAGGCTAAGAAGCAACAGCTAGAACTGAACATAAAACAGCTGATTGGTTTAAGATTGGAAAAGGAGTGTGACAGAGCTGTCTGTGTATTGTCACCTTAGTTGTTTAACTTACATGCAGAGTACGTCCTGGAAGTGCCAGGCTGAGAGAATCAAAAGCCAGAATGAAGTTTGCTAGTAGAAATAGCAACGATCTCAGATATGTAGATGACACCACTCCCATGGTATAAAGTGAAGGAAGGGGAATTAAGAGCCCTTCTGATGAATGTGAAAGAAGAGAATATAAAGGCTGGCTTGAAGCTTAACATCAAAACACCTGGTTCCATCACTTCCTGGTAAACTGAGGGAGAAGAAATGGAAGCAGTCTCAGATTTTTTGTTCTTGGACTCAGCGTGAATGGTGACTGTAGCCACAAAATGAAAAGATGCTTACTCCTTGGAAGGAAAACTGTGGCAAATCTGGACAGCATACTAAAAAGCAGAGGTATCACCTTGCCAACAAAGGTTTGTATAGGCAGAACTGTGATTTTTCCAGTAGTAATGTGTTGCTGTGAGAGTTGGACTATAAGGAAAGCTGAGTGCAGAATCGATGCTTTTGAATTGTGGTGTTGGAGGAGACTTTTGAGCGTCCCTTGGATAGGAAGGAGGTCAAATCAGCAATATTTAAAGAAATTAACTTAGACTATTCCTTGGAAGGACTAATACTGAAGCTTAAAATACTTTGGCCACATAATGAGAATTCAGGACTCATCGGAAAAGACTCTGGAATTGGGAAAGATTGATGGCAAAAGGAAAAGGGGTTGGCAGAGGATGAGATGGATAGAAAGTGTCATGGAAGCAAGGAACATGAACTTGGACAGACATTGGACAGTGCAGGATAGAACAGCCTGGCATGATGTGGTCCAGGGGGGTCATAAAGAGTGGAACTTGACTGAACAACAGGTAGATTTGAGAATTATCAGTATAGAGATGGTAATTTAAATCCTTGAGAGCTGATGAGATCGCCATGTGAAGCCATTTAGAGGTAGAAGAGAAGAGGCCCCATCATACAGCTCTGAGGGACTCATCCTTAGAGTGCTTGACCCTGATGAGGATCCAGCAAAGGATACAGAGAAGGAGGGGTCAAATGAATAGGAGAACCAGGAGGGAGTAATATCCTGGAAACCTAGAGAGAAAAATGTAGTAGGGAAAAGAGGCTGCAGAGAACTCAAGAAGAATGAGGGTTGAGAAGAGGCCATTGGATTTGGCAACTAAGAGATTATTGGTAACTTTGGAGTTAGAATGATGAGGTTGGAGGGTTGGAGATTATAAGTAGTTAAGAAGTGAGTGAGAGGAGAAAATGGAGGAGATGTAAGAAACAACTTCATTTTTTTCTGAAAATATGAGAAAACGTTCTCAGCTGAGAGGGTGGGAGGAGGGAGATCCATTAGAAATTTGAGGAGAGAGGAAAAGGTTTAAAAGATCCTCTATGAAGAAGAGATAGTTGATAAAGGAGGTATGGAAGGGGGTCCAGTTAATGTTGTGTAACATTAAATTTGTAGTCAGTATGATTGCATGATTTTTTCTACCTTTATTTAGCAGCATGTGTGTAAGAGCTAAGGTAGCAAATTGTGGGAGTGATCCAAGTCTAAAGCTAGGCAGGGCATAGTCAACAAAATGATAAAGGGAGTGGGGATTCAAGAGAGGCAGATAGTATAGAGTTGAATTCATTTACTAAGGGATCAAGATGGGGAAAAGAGGAGAGAGTGACTGGTGCAGGGGAGATGGGCACTGTGTGTCTGAAAAAGTAGTTTGGCAAGAGAAGGCAGAGAGGTGGAGGTCATGGTGAGAAGGAGATATAGGGCTTCTTGAATGTGGGTGATGACAGGGTCAAGTATATGACCGTCTGTGTGTGTGGCTGAGGTGGGGCAGAGGAATGAGTTCATGGACAATGGTTAGATTGAGGAACTGAGTGGTTAGGTCTTTGAGGGAGAGTCAGTGTGTATACCCTCAAGTATGAGGGCAGAAGTTTGAGAGGAGAGAAAAATTATGAGCCATGTACCAATTCATTGAGGAAAGAAGGATAGTGAGTAACCTGGGAGTCTATTAGTTTATTTCTGTCATATCTGTCTAAGAAACATACATTTCTTTTAAAAATATCTCTTAAGAAATGCCAACAGGAATTTGAGTGGTACAGATTAAATAATATAAATCTCAAAGGAGAGGTTACTGAGTGGTAGAGAGAGAACCTAAAAGTTGCAGTAGGGAGCAAGAATTATTCTA
This sequence comes from Bettongia penicillata ogilbyi, assembly GCA_023548195.1. Lineage (NCBI taxonomy): Eukaryota > Metazoa > Chordata > Mammalia > Diprotodontia > Potoroidae > Bettongia > Bettongia penicillata. The sequence continues at coordinate 947,560 of JAJHZJ010000202.1, forward strand.
ATTGCCTTTCCTTGACCAAATGAGTAAAGATGCAGCAAGTGTGCTCAAAACGGAGTCCAGGGAGGCTGTGTCATCAGGGGAGCAAGGTTTTGCTGATTGCCAGGAGATGAAAGGAATGGGAAAGGAAGTGACTTAGAATGAGAGGGACTTTTTTTTTTTACCTGTGGGACAAGTGTTCCAGAGGGCACCATGGAGAGAATGGGTGGAGTTTGGTGTGGGAGGTTCAGGAGGGTGAAGAATGGCGTCTGCATGATCACCTACAGGGCTTCAGAATCACTAAGGTGTTCAGGGAGACTGTTCATGCAGGGAGGCCCCACTCTCCATAGAAAAGACTTGAGATCAGGTAGGACATATGAGAGGCCCTGTGTCATTACTCCTTTTCCTCCCCAAGGTTGGAGGTCAGGCAGGAAGAGGAGGTGGTATCTAAACTGCACAGTCACAGAAGGAACTTCTGGGGTGAGCGTGCTGCTGTGTCCATGGGGAGAAAGTGCAGACAGTATGGAGCTGCTTAAGGAGAAGAGTGGAAGAATTTTGGGTTTAACTGTGTTATCTCAGATGTCGATTCTGAAGGAAAAGCTTTATAAGTGTTACCCATTTTATGCACATCATTCAGTCAGTAAGCATTTATCAGATGCTTGCTGTTTGCCAGACAGTGCTAAGCACTGGGAATGAAATACCAAAAAAAGTCAGTCCTTTAGAAAAGAAACTAAAAAGCCGAGGGTGATGGGGAGAAGGTGCTCCACAAGCGTGTGGCCTTATGGGAAAGGAAGGGATGAGAGTTCTGAGATGAGCCCTCCAGTAAGAAGGGGAGGGGCTCCAGGACAGAGGGCACTTCTGAGGGGTGATCTCCCAGGATGCAGAGGGTTCTGGGGCATGGTGAAAAAATCCAGAGTGCAGCCTGGTAGAGAATGGAGAGTGGCTGGTCTGGGCACTTTCCTTAAATGTTATAATTGGAGTTTTCATAAACGTGCTTTACTTGGTCTTTACTGTTTGGATGGTTAGACCAGAATATGTTGGATAGTTACAGCTCATTTCTAGGACCCTGTGCAGTGTTTAGGACAGTGCCATCCCCAACAAGAGCATCTGGATGGCTTTACATGATTTGTGTGCTCCATTTCCTCCAGCAAAGTGATCAACACTATTGACAAGCATAATAAATGCCCCTTTTTCCTGAGGTGGGGGGGAGTAAGATGAGGAGGGATAACTGAATCTTTACAATGTGTAAGCTTTTGTTAATTTCAAATTTAAAAGGACAGTACCAGCCTGTCCAGCTTGTTTTGGTGCATTCTGAACTTCCTTTTGTTCCTTTCTATGTATTTTTATAATGAGTCACTGACACTCTTTTCTTTAATCACTGTCTCTATTGCTTTTCCTTGTTAAAAAAAGAAAGTATAGTTAAGCAAAACACATTTATGGGATCTGAAAATGTATGTCTTATTGTTTACCTCTTTCATCTCCCTTCCACGAAGTCCATTATATTCATATAAACTGGTTTATCCAGCCATTCTTGAATTAATGGGCACCTACTTTATTTCCAGTTCTTTTCTATAATAACATTAACATGTAAATAATTCATTTTCATATAGCCCCTTCTAGTTGATCAAATGTGTGTACCTTTCTGTGTTATCCAGATATCTCTTTGGAAATTTCTGCCAAAAGGAGAGGAGCTAATAACTTCCTGAATTGCTTTAATGGTTATTTCATCATTAAGAAGGCAGAACACTAAAAAGAGATTGTTTACTGGAACTTATTCTCACAAGGAAGAACTGATTGTTGAGGTAGAAATGATGGGCATCTTGAGGGGAGTGACCATTCCTTTCACAAGTTTGTGGTAGGATAGGAAAGGAAGACTTTTCCTACTGTGTTCCAAATTTTGAGAAAGCAGATTTGAAGGATTTGGAGAAAGGACAGGATCCTGTGTAAAATTTGCAGAGGCTATCGGCAGTGTCTGACTCAAGAGTGAACACTAAATATTTGTCAGTTGGCTAGGTTTGATATTTGGTAAGCTCCAGTGGGTCACTCTTGCCTCCAGGATCCAATACAAAATGTTCTGTTTAGCATTCAAAGCCCTCCATAACCTAGCCCCTACTTTTCCAGTCTTCTTACACCTTACTCCCCAACATGAAGCCCAGGGATGCTGGCCTCCTGGCTGTTCCATGAGCAAGACTCTCCATCTTTTGGCTTCCAGTATTTTTTCTGACTGTTCCCCATGCCTGGAACATTCTACAGTCTCCCACCTCAGTTCAACTTACTTCTTTCTGTGGCTTCCTTCATATCTCTTCTTCTATATGAAGCCTTTTCCAACTTCTTTTAATTCTAGTGTATCTCATATCTTAATTACTTCCAGTTTATCTCTTTTGAACCCTGATGTTTTTGTGTTGTCTCCCCCACTAGATTGTGAACTAATTAAGGGTGGGACATCCTTTTGCCTCTTTGAAAACCCAGAACTTGAGTATTGGGCACAGGTGCATGCCAGCATAATAGGCCAGTCTAACAGATGGTTAAATTAAATTCTTTTTAAGCAAAAGGAACTACACATACAAAGAATGAAAAAGATCCTTTCTTCAAGAACTTTAGGTTTTCCTGGGAGAAACAACATTAAATGGGTAAATATGAATATGATAACTTGAGGGAGGAGAGAGCATAACGTTTTTAGGGACATTAAGGTAAGCTGATGGAAAAGGCAGTTTTTGACTTCAACCTTAAAGGAGGAAGTTAGGTACCAGGTGAAGACGATAAAGGAGTGTTCCTGGCATGAGAGGGAGCCTCTGTGTAGACCAGAGGTAGTAGGAGATGCGATGTTGACTTTGAGGAATAACAGAGTGTTTTGGCTAGAAAGTACAATAATGAACCTGGAGTAGGGGCAGGTTGTGAAGGTTTTACTTGTTTTTTTGATAACCTGCAGCTTGTATTTTTCTGCTTGAGCTAATAGATGGCCACTAGAGGTTTTGAACTGGAGAGTGACATACATTGTCTGACTTTTGCTTTAGGACAGTGGTTCCCAGAGTGTGGTTCAGTGACTCCTAGGAGTACCCAAGACCCTTTCAAGGGGTACTTGAGGTCAAAACTATTTTCTTAACAAGACTAAAATTTTTAAAATTTCTAATATGATAAATATCAATAGGTACAAAAGCTCTTTATGGAGGGTTTTCAATAATTTTTTAAAAATGTAAATGGATCTTGATTCCAAAAAGCTTGAGAGCAACTCTTTTAGCACGATTATTTTGGCAACCCTCTAGAAGATATTTCAGAGAAGAGAGAGGCTGAAAACTGAGTGTTCATTTCAGAGACTGTTTCAGTAGTTCAAGAAAAGAGGTGAATAAGGATGTTGGGCATATGTGAGAGATACTGGAAAGGAGAGGACAAATATAAGTGATATTGTGATGGTAAAATAATGTCAGGGCTTGACAACAGATTGATTATTGGAGATGAGAGAGAAAAGAAAGAGTTAAAGCTAACAGGTTTTTTTAATAGGAGCAAAGAGAAATAAGAAAATTGGGAGGAGAGATAGGTTTAGTTGGCACAAAGGAGGGGTGGTGGGAAAAAGAAGTCATTTTGGTATGTTGATCTTGAGATGCCTATCATACACAGCTAATGATGTGGGACTAATTCAGAACAGAGAGAGAGAGAGAGAGAGTGGGGGAGGGAGGGGATGGGGGGGGATATACCCATGGGAGCACAGTTTTCAGCTTTAGTAGTATGAGTTCAGTTGAGCATACAATTTGAAAAGTGTTTCTGAGTTAATCTTTTGAACCATTTTTACTACCTTTTTAAAAATTCTTTCCTAGCATTTGAGATATTATTAATCAAAATTCCATTGTTCCACATACTTATACTTGGTTTTAGTTTGCAATTTCACTTAACAAGGAACTTGTGCATCTGGGCAAATACTAAAATACTAAATTTTCCCTATTTCTATTGCAGAGTATTATATGAAGGGAAAGAACGACTTATTTCAGGCTGTGAAGTCATCCAAGCCACACCCTATGGTCGCTGTGCCAATGTCAACAATAGCTCAACAAATTCACAGAGAATCTTTATTACTTATCGAAGGGCTCCTCCGATACGACCTCAGAATTCCTTGGCTGTAACTGATATCTGTGTTATTGTGACTAGTAAAGGAGAAACTCCTCCTCATACATTTTGCAAAGTTGACAAGAATTTAAACTGTGGAATGGTAAGAAAAAAATTTGGTTGATGTGCAACTTATATTTTTAAAAAAGGGGGGGTCCAGAGTATTGGAAGATTTGGGGTATAAAAAATCCTCTTCTCCATGCATTTTACTTTATATTATATTCAGCTTTTACGTTTTTATCTTTCTGGCTATGTTATCACTTAAAAGGTCCTGTCTTCTAAGTAAACTGAGTTAATATTACTGGGTGGCATTTCCTTATATTACCTACATTACATTAATGAGAGAAAACTGTGAATTTGGTAGAGGTAAGCAGACTCTGAAGAAGTAGCAGGAGAGTTGTTTCAGCAAGTCCTCTCTGCTCCTGCCTTCATTTTTGAGCATTAGAATGTGCTTTAAGTGAGAACTCTCAAACCTCTATTTATAGTTGGGCTAGATTTCTCATGAAAAAAAGCCAGTCAGCCAAACACTTAGTAAGAACAGTTTGAATAAGGGGAACTTCTCATATGTTATTCTCCAAAATTAGTTTTTTATATGCGACTTCAGTCTCTGTTTTCTTCTTTGGTACTCTCTGGTTATACTAGTTCCTTTAGACTCTGACCTTAAATGCTTATTTCTTCTACTTTCACATTAGTTCATTTTGAGGGAAGTAGGATTTACATACATTTTCCTGCTTCCCTTCTCCTCAGTTAGAATTCTCACCTTTGTGTGTTATTACTTTAAATTTGGTAGTCTTAGGTGTTTACATGTATGTGATTTTTAAATCACTACTCTGACCTCATAACTAAAATTTCTAGAACATCTAAGTTCTGAGTTTGTTTTTCTACTATTTGATTTTTGTGAAATTTAACTTATGTTTTATAGTGGGGTTCCAATGTGTATCTGTGTTACAAGAAGTCTGTACCTGCTTCTAATTCAATAGCATATAAAGCTGGTAAGTTATTTTCAAATTGTTCCCTGTTAATATGTTTATTGGCACACAATCTCAGAAGAAGAGATGAATGTTTCTCTGTCAAATAATCTTTTGTATTGTATTTTTTTAAAATTGGTATTTGAAATCTTAAAAAATAAAAATCTCTACAAAGTACATTAAACATTTTCTTCTTAAGTGTTTATTAAGTAATAAGTAAGTATTAGTAAGACTGGTTAAACTCTTGGTTTTTTTCCTACTTCGTTAAATTAAAATGTGTATCTTATTGTGCAACTTGAAAATTGTTTATTGTCATACTGTATTTTGGAGCGCAACCTATATTTTTACTCTTTTTTAAAATATTTCTTTGATTTGTTGCCATGCTTTTATTTTCCATAAAAAACAGATTTATTTTCTTTCTTCCATTGTAAACTACCCCATCCATTGGAGAAGGGGTCAAGGGAGAGTTGGGTTGGGAACAGTGGCTTGAGAAATTTTTCCACCAAGAATTAATCAAGAATCTCTCAGCGCTGTATTATCTGCCTAATGAAATGCCGTGGGTTATAAAGATTTTTAAAATATAACTTCTCTTTCCCATTGATATCATGTGATTAGAATCGAAAATACAGTTATAATTCAGTTGTAAAATAGAGCAAATCCCAAGCTATCATAAGATGAAAAGAAGTAACCATATCATTGAGTATGTATGATTCTTTCAGAAAATTATATTAAAGATCAAGCTGGTTCATATAATTGAGAAAAAAAGTTAATTGTCCAGGTAACAGTTAACATTAACTCATATTGATGATTTTTATTTTAATTCTTAACTTCAGTTCTTAAACCTTTCTCTCTTTAACTTGAGTATTATTAGGCTTTCTTTCACCTTTAAAAAACAAACTGCATTTTAAAAATTAACTTCATAAACCTACTTTGTGAAAATGTTCAAGTTTTAAGAGCAAAATCGTATTAGAATCTAGGCTTTTGGTGCTGTATTTTTACAAATTTTAGTGCCAGGAAAAACTTTAGTGAGTCAGTAGCAAGTTGTTGTCTAGCTTTTGGCCTTTAGATATGACAGGCCCCATGAGGAGATTTTATATTAGGTGTTCTGAAGATTAGCAGTGATAGCAGCAGCGCAGTAGCTACTGTTGGGTCTGTGACATACTTCTCCTCCCTTACTTCCGGAAGCCTTCTGTGTTTGATGCCCTTGTTTTTTTACACAGTTTCTGTTTGAAGTTTTCCCAAATGAACTTAGAGGATTGTCTAGCAATGTTTATTTAATCTGGCTTCTGGTGGAGTAATTTTTCAGTATCCTCCCCACACAAGTGGGAGGGAAGGACCTCTATGTATTTTATACTCTAGGAGGTAGAAAGTCCTTCCAAATATTTTCTACCATTCTTCCCTTTAGTAACAATATATGGCTGTAATTATTGTAAAATTTACTGGTTCTCTCAGTCTCACTGAATGCATCTAGTTCATTATTGTTTTTTACATTTAATTTTACTTAAATTAATAATTTGTTTTTTCCTTTTTTTCTTTCCTCATAAAAGAAAAAACAAAGCCCATGTAATAAAAATATTGTTAAGCAAAATAAATTCCCTTTTTTATGACTGTATCCAAAAATGTTGATATATGTTATTGAATTTTTCATTCATTGTTAATAGGACACTGAAGGGATTAATGATTATTTTTATAAGTTAATTTGGTACTTGACATTTCATATGCATACCTATATCTAAAGTTGTAGAAGATCTGCTTTTCCTAAACTGAATTGTGTACCCATTAAAAATTTAATAATTTAAATTTGTTTTTTACTTTTCCCCCCCACAAAGGGTTAATTTTCAGATATCCTGAAGAAGACTATGAATCTTTTCCACTCTCAGAATCTGTGCCTCTCTTCTGCCTTCCCATGGGAGCTACTATTGAATGCTGGGATCCCCAAACCAAATACCCACTTCCAATTTTTTCAACTTTTGTTCTGACAGCTTCTTCTGCAGAAAAGGTATATATTAAAATAATAATTTTATTATAAAAAAGTTTTTCCTTTCAAGATCTCAACTGATCTATTTTGTATTTTCTTTCTGATTATTATTAATGTAGAAAAAGCACTTAATTTTTAAAATAAGTATTAATTTGACCATGTTGTGATTGACCTAACTCAGTAGTTATTATTACAAATAAGATTGCACAGGAAAGATTTCAAGAGCTACAGGAAGAAAGAGCTTTCCAGGTTAAGCATTTTGTTGAAAGCATCAGTTTACATAGAGATACTTAAGTCAGGGTCCTGTGTCATTTTTTTAAACCAGTTTGAGTACTCAGTCTTTGTTTACAGATTATATATAGCCCTTTTGTAAATTAATTATTGAGAGTTGCTTTGGCTGATACTAAAGCTAATCAATGCCAATTTATAAATCAATCATAGCTCTTCATAGAAGCTGGCCTGTTAAGGACATCTGTTTTATTTCTGGTAGTTTCTTGTCTAGTGGATCACTGTCAGTATACTGCAGTGTGAAGTTTAGCCACAGATTATAAATTTCATCAAGGACATGAAACCTTGCTAAAAAAAAGTTTAAATTTTAACCGTCATTGAAATACTGAGAATTTGTGTGCAAAGTATTGTGTTCATCTGGTAGAATATATTCGATGAATTGCTTTGTTTGACCTATTTAGTATTTTTTGAGGACTTTTGAATGAGGCAGTTAGGAATGTAAGAAATGTGAAGTGTGTAAAAAGTAATGCAGCTGTCAGATAAGCTGTTTTAAGAGTTATGTAGTGATCAGTGTGTTTTCTAATAATGTTTGCCACTTTTCTGGTGCTGTTGTATTGTGAAAAAAGCATAATCGGTTTTCTACTTTATATAATTTTGCCATGAAAAAAATTTATGCTATGTTTACAAAGAACAGGTGTTGAGGTATCATATCTGACAATACAATTATTGTATTTGTGATTTTGCAGAACTAAAACATTTCCAGAAAATTAGATTAAACAACTTAAATAGAATTGAAATTTGCTGCTTCTTGTGAAATTTTCTTCGGGTGACCTGTGAAAATTCCACAGAATTCAGTGTCATTCTAGAATTATGTAGTAAATAATAATCTAATAAAGTTTTACTTTGATGTTCCATTGTTGCGTAGGTCAAGTTCTGTCTCTGAAACTTATCAGCTGTGTGCTCGTAGTGTTAATGTCTCTGGACCTGACCTTTCTTGTCTGGAAAATGAGGTAGTTGGACAAGAATAGATGGCCTCTCAGGTTTCTTGTGACTCAATTATAGGATCCTATTATGAAAGTTACAGAATGAGACATAAAATTTTTGGCTTTAATGTACTTTATGATTTACAAAAGAAGACTTTTATTTGGGTTGATGGTAATGGAGAAAGTTAGGCAATGGGAATAGCATTGCCCTTCTTCTCTGCCTCCGCACCCAGCATTACCCCCCAAAAAAAGAGGAAAATAAAGAATAGTGTTAATGAAATTTTAAAAAAATACAGAATAGTACCCAAAGACATTCATAAGGGACATGGACAAGCTAGATGGTATTGTTACTGTCATGTTAAATTTATTATCATGGTTTGTGTACAATAAAGACTCTGAGTTTCATATAGTCCCCCTTTTTTTCTCATTTGTAGGTGTTTGTCAAGTTCATAATTCTATAGTATACCATATCTTTACAATCACATAATTGGCTGCATGATACAAAGTATAGAACGCCCCAGTGAACTTATTGTGAGGCTCTAGATAGGTTAAGATGCCACCTTAATGGCATTCCTCTAATAAGGTATTTTCCATGTGTATGTTAAAATTGTACAAATTGCTTAGGAGAGGTAACAACAGAACTTTTTTATGATCCTCTGACTTACTGATATGAATGTGAAGACATAATATGTATGCCCTATAAAGATGTTTGCTGCTTTCTGGAAGATGTCCAGCACAGAGTCTAAGTGGAAGATAGAATCCCTGTAGATCGCTTCTGTTGGCACATGACACTATGCTAGTTGTATCAAGCCTTGGGACATTGCATAATCTTTCAGAAGAGGTAGAGATTATGCTCATTCAAGGGTTAACATGTGGCTGTCCACAGGAAAATCCCAACGGATGAATAAAGTATTTTCTAGGTAGAGTGAATATAGTCAATTAGGTTTAATCATTACACAGATCATTCATATCTTTGGGTTTTTTTCTTAATTAAAAAAAATTACTGTTTAAAAATTTTCTTGAGTTTCAAATTCTCTTCTGCCCACCCCGACTCTTGGATTATTGTATTTCTGAGAATAGCAATAGCTAAGTCATTCACAGTTCTTCATCAAACAGTATTGCTGTTTGTGTACAACATTTCCCTGGTTCTGTTTACTTCACTATGCATCAATTAATGTAAGTCTTTCCAGTTTTTTCTGAAATCAGTCTGTTTGTCACTTCTTACAGCACAGTAGTATTCCTTTACAATCATATATACATAGCTTGTTTAGCCATTCCCCGACTGATGGGCATTCTCTCGATTTCCAGTTATTTGTTACTGTAAGAGCTACTATAAATATTTTTTCCTTTTTCTTTATTGCCTTATAGTGGTATTGCTGGGTCAAAGGATTTGCATGGTTTTATAACCCTTTGGCCATAGTTCCAAATTGTTCTAGAGAAAGCTTGCAGCAGTTTACAATTTCTCCAATGATGCATTAGTGTACTTGTTTTTATATATCCTCTCTAGCATTTTTTCATTTTCCTTTTTTGTCCTGTTAGCCAATAACAGATGCGTTGTTTTACCTTGGATTTCTCAAATTATTAGTGATTTAGAACATTTTTTCATATAATCACTGATAGCTTTGATATCTTCTTCTGAGCACTGCCTGTTCATATCCTTTAACCATTTATCAACTGGGAAATGGATTTTATTTTTATAAATTTGACTCATTTCCCTATTTATTTGAGAAATGAAGCCTTTATCAGAGAAACATACTGTAAAACTTTTTCCCAGTTTCCTGCTTTCATTCTAGTTTTTGTTGGTTTTGTTTGTGCAAAAAATTTTAAACTTTTAAATTTGATGTAATCAAAGTTATCTGTTTTACCTTCTGTGATCCTCTTCCATTCTTGTTTGGTCATAGATCACTTCCCTTATTCATAGATCTGTTAGGAAAAATTTTCAATGTTCCTCTAATTTGCTTGGGATTAATCACCCTTAGTAGTTTAATCATGTATCCATTTTAAGCTTATCTCGGCAAACTGTTTGAGATATTGGGCTATACCTAGTTGTTGCCCAACTGCTTTCCAATTTTCCCATTTTTGTCAGATTGTGAGTTCTTACCCCTCAAAACTTGGATCTTTGTTACTTATCAAACACTTGATTACTGAGATCATTTACTTCTTTATATGTGTGCTTTGTCTGTTGCATTGTGGGTGCACCCAAGATAGCATTAAGAATTTTTGTCAAAATGATGTGCAAGTAGAAAAATAAGTGGATTAGAGCAAAGGAAAGGATAAGTCTAGAGACCTAGAAAAAGGGCTCAGCACATGGCATTGATGTGGCAGGGGAGAGATTACAGGAATGCATGAACAAGAGTCAGAGGATGAGAGAATACAGAAAGGATTCTTCATGCATTTTCTGGAGTGAGTTCCACACCAAGAACTCAGCCCCTCACACCAGCTTTGTTATTATTTGTCCATTCTCAAAGAGGACAATGACATCAGGAAGGTGATGCCGTGACTTGCAAGTGATTTGGATTTAAGTGAGGGAAGGCTAACCAGCCTCACTTTCTCCTCCGGATCAAGACAGAGAGCAGGACAGTTGGAGGTGGCTCCATTGCTAACAGTGGGGGGTATTTAACTGTAGTGATAATACCTGACAGTTCTGACCCATTTCCCACCTGGGACTATGGGATTTAGATAAAGTTGATGCTGTCCTGTGAGTCCATCTCCAGTTGCCAGGAAACAAGGTTGATGGTGGAGTGTTTGGCTGTCCTCTTCAGTAATGAGATATTGAACAATGTGAACTTTCTGGTGGGTAAAAGAATGAGTTAGCAGCCTGGCAAACTACTTTGCTGCTGTGCCCACTGAACCACTAGATCTTTCCATTTGCCCTGATGCTCAATCCTAAGATTTGCTAGACTTTTCTATCCACACTGAAGTTGAACACTTTATTGTCTCCCTCAGGTAGAAATGTGAGCTTTTTGAAAGTGGAGACTTTAATAATAGGTTTTTGTATGATTGACACTTAGCACAGTGCCTGGCACATAACAAGCACTTAATATATTTAAATTCATTTATTTATACAGTTCCATAAAAATCAGATACAGTTTTTTCAAAGATTTTTCTTTAAAATAGGATTTTTAAAAGTTAGTGTTCTTTAGTTAGGTTTTTTTTTTAGCCTACTGAATTCAAAATTTTATCTGCACTATAACTCAGACTGATTATTTTTAGTGAAGTCAGTAGGAAAATTCCTTTAGATATTAGCTGGATATGTCTTATGAAAGTATATTTGTACTGTATTAATTTTTGTTCTTTCCAGCTTGTTTACTTTTATTTGTATTTTTTAAAAAATTAATTATAAGTATGGAATTATATAAATACAGAAGAGTATATAAAGTATACTATCTAATGTTATATATTATAGAATATATGCAGAAATTATATAGATTATGTCTATATAAAGTATATATAAATACAAAAGAGTATATAAAGAATATCCAAGATGGGATTAAAGCCATTTATTTAAAATTGACTTCATTTAAGAAAATATATTAGCCTATGTTAATAACCTCAAAATTAATTGCGTGCTTAGTAGGATGAATATTCTGTTCTCTTTTAGGTCTATGGCGCTGCTATCCAATTTTATGAGCCATATTCTCGAGAACTGCTAACAGAAAAGCAGCTTATGCAACTGGGCCTTTTGACACCTGTGGAAAGAAGAGTGGTCCCCAAAGCCATCAATTCAAACAAATGCATTTGTCTACTGTCACGCTGGCCTTTCTTTGAAGCTTTTAGAAAATTTCTTATGTTTATCTACAAACTTTCAGTTTCGGGACCTCATCCTCTTCCGATTGAAAAGTATGTATGTCTTCAAGTGTCTTTGGTGAGGATATTGATATTGAATTGAAGGATATTGAAAACTGCTATTAAAAACATAGGAACTTAGGTATATATGTGTACATATATGTATCTATATCTATATATATATGTATCTGCATAAATTTATATTTCTTTGTTAATTTTCAGTACAGCAACTAAGCAACTTTCATCAGCACCATGAGCTTGGTACTGAAAGGGATGCTAGTGGTCATCTCTCTATCCCCCCCACTTGATAAAAAAATAAAAATAGTAAAGCCTGAGAAAAAGAGATCTAGAAAGGAAGACCCATTCCATGCTATATATGTATGTACCTGTATTTTTATATGTGCTTCAGAATATATCTTCTGGAATATATATTTTCCATTGGTCTGTCTTCAGATATCTGAAGAGATGATTAATGAGTGGGAAAATTTCAACTACTCAGAAGAAAATTCAGATTAGTAACAGAATCATACAGAAAAATACAATGTCTCATTGTGCCTTGTAATGCAAGGGCACACAGTTCTTGTACTGAAATTTTATAGACAGTATTAATGATGGGGAGGTAGGGAAAGCATAATTATCTTTAAGTATATTTTACTACATGATTGTTCATGATTATTTGTTGAAAGAAGCAAATATTAACCCTGTGCCCACCTAAAGCTATGAAATTTAGAAATAAGTCAATGCTAATATTTACTGGGATTAAATGGAATTTGTTAAATTAACTAAATATGAAGAGAAAGGCTTATGTTTTGAATTTCTTTTCAGGCACATCTCACATTTCATGCAAAATATCCCTTTCCCATCACCACAGAGACCAAGAATTCTTGTTCAGGTAATAGAAAAAGGGTGTATTGCAGGGGTGGGGGATTTTGGTGTGAAATATAGGATTTCTGTTGTTAACTTTCTTTAAGTTATTTCTTTGGGAAATTCAAGAGTTTACTGAAGAAATGATATTTAGTTTTACATCCAAAGCATCGTAATGCTTTCTCTGTATCATCTCCTTACTCATTTTTCTTTTACATATTTATTCTGTACTTTGTAACCTAAATTAGGATTATGTACTATCCAGAATCAGAAAGTAAAGTAAGTTCATGGAAAGTCTTAAAAAACACAATTTTATAATTAATGTTTTTCGTTTTGGCTCTGTTTCCTGTGTGTATGTGTGTGTATACATATATACAAGATCTCATTTCACTTATATTCTGATTTAAATGTAGCCAAACAGAAAAATTTCCTATTTCTTCTAACATAGGTATCATTATTGTTATTTTGCATATTTAGGTTCTTTAATATTAGAGCTTCTATGGAATATTACATTTGGAATATCTAAGCTATATTTTTAAAATAAATTCCTTTATGAAGCAAATCTAGTCTCTTTCTCTTTTGTTGTTTTAATATGGAGAGAAGCTATTAAAAAGAAAAACCATAACTTGAGTTCCCTTGTAAACGTAGTGCAAGGTATGATAGTGAGAATTAGTCTGTCAGTAATCCTGTAGCTCTTCAAGGATTTATTGAAAACATATTTTGTACTTAATCTTATTGATTAAATTTAAGATGCTACATGACTGTGTAAATTTGATGTTAAAACTGTTTCCATAAAACAGAATTATAGTGGCACAGAATCTGAGCTGGAAGGGACGTCCAAAGAAGTTTCTTCCAAATGGTATCTAAACAAGAATGCCTTTTACCTGGGTGACCTACAATTGCTTATCCAGTCTTTACTTAAAGATCTCGAGGTTGGGGGTACCCACAGTCATTCTATTCCACTTTTGCCTAGCTCTAATTGTTAGGATGATTTTCCGTCTATAAGGCCTAAATTTGTCTTGTTGCGCCTTCCATCTTTTTCTTCTAGTATTGCCATTTGGGGGCCAAGCAGAATAAATTTAATTCTCTTCATGTGACAGCCCTATACTCTTCTTTTAGCCAGGGTAGATATCTCCAATTGATCCTCATATGGCCTGTGGTTTTAACACCTTGCACTGTCTTGGTCATGCGCCTCTGAACATGCATAATCAGTGTACTTAATAAAACATGGTGCCCAGAACTATACTCAGTACTTCAGAAGTGGTCTGACCATAGTTAAGCCTAACATTTCTTTAAGTCCTGGGTATTATTCCTCCTAATGTAGCCTAACATCAGATTAGTTTTTGGCTGTCACATTTTCATTGTTAAGTGTCATTTTTTTTTTTTCGAAGATTTTGATAAAAATTTATTTATTTAACTTTTACATTCATTTTCAACAAATTTTGGGTTCCAAATTTTCTCCCCTTTTGTCCCCTCCCCCCAACCCAATACACCGAGCAATCTAATTTTCCCTAACTCCAATCTGCCCTCTCTTCTATCATCCCTCCCTTCTCTTGTCCCCATCTTCTCTTTTGTCCTGTAGGGCCAGATGACTTTCTGTTCCCCATTAACTGTATTTCTTGTTTCCTAGTAGCAAGAACAATACTAAACAGTTGTTCCTAAAACTTTGAGTTCCAAATTCTCCCCATCCCTCCCTCCCTACCCATTCCCTTTGGGAAGGCAGGCAATTCAATATAGGCCCTATCTGTGTAGTTTTGCAAATGACTTCCCTGATAGTCGTGTTGTGTAAGACTAACTGAATTACCCTCCATCCTATCCTTCCCCTCATTGTTTCTATTCTGTCTTTTTATCCTGTCCCTCCCCGAGTGTTGACTTCAGATTGCTCCCTCCTCCCTTTGCCCTCCCTTCCATCATCCCCCCACCCCCTTGCTTATCTCCTTCTCCCCCACTTTCCTGTACTGTAAGATAGGTTTTCATACCAAAATGAGTGTGCATTTTATTACTTCCTTTAGTCAAATGTGATAAGGGTAAACTTCTTGGTTTTTTTTTTCTCAGCTCTCCTCTTTTTCCCTCCACTAAAGAGTCCCCTGCTTGCCTCTTAAATGACATATAATTTACCCCATTGCATTTCACCCTCTTTCCTCCCCCTACCTTTTTCTCTCACCATTTACCTTAATTTCTTTTAAGATATGGTCCCATCCTATTCAATTCACTTTGTGCTCTCTGTCTCTGTATGTGCGTGCATGTGTGTGTGTGTGCATGCACGCGTGTGTGTACATGTGTGTGTAGGTGTGTGTGTGATCCCACCAACTACCCAGATACTGAAAAGTTTTAAGAGTTAGAAATATTGTCTTTCCCTGTAGGAATGTGAACAGTTCACTTTTGGTAAGTCCCTTATGACTTCTCTTTGCTGTTTACTTTTTCATGCTTCTTCTCCTTCTTGTGTTTGAAAGTCAGATTTTCTTTTCAGCTCTGATCTTTTCATCAAGAATGCTTGAAAGTCCTCTGTTTCCTTGAAAGACCATATTTTCCCCTGAAGTATTATACTCAGTTTTGCTGGGTAGGTGATTCTTGGTTTGAGTCCTAGTTCCTTTGACTTCTGGAATATCCTATTCCACGCCCTTCAATCCCTTAATGTAGAAGCTGCTAGATCTTAAATTATCCTGATTGTATTTCCACAATACTGGAATTGTTTCTTTCTAGCTGCTTGCAAGATTTTCTCCTTGACCTGGGAGTTCTGGAATTGGGCCACAATGTTCCTAGGAGTTTCACTTTTTGGATCTCTTTCAGGTGGTGATCGATGGATTCTTTCAATACTTATTTTGCCCTCTGGTTGTAGAATCTCAGGGCAGTTTTCCTCGATAATTTCATGGAAGATGATGTCTAGGCTCTTTTTTTGATCATGACTTTCAGGTAGTCCCATAATTTTTAAATTGTCTCTCCTGGATCTATTTTCCAGGTCAGTTGTTTTTCCCATGAGATATTTCACATTCTCTTCCATTTTTTCGTTCTTTTGGTTTTGTTTGGTGATTTCTTGGTTTCTCGTAAAGTCATTAGACTCCATCTGTTCCATTCTAATTTTGAGAGAACTATTAAATTCAGTGAGCTTTTGAACCTCTTTCTCCATGTGGCTAATTCTGCTTTTGAAAGCATTCTTCTCCTCATTGGCTTTTTGAACCTCTTTTGCCAATTGAGTGAGCCTATTTTTCAACGTGTTAATTTCCTCAGCATTTTTTTGGGTCTCCTTTACCAAGGTATTGACCTGTTTTTCATACTCTTCTTGCATCTTTGTCATTTCTCTTCCCAGTCTTTCCTCCACCTGTCTAACTTGCTTTTCAAAATCCTTTTTAAGCTCTTCCAAGGCCTGAGCCCACCCGCCACCCCCCTGGGGTGTCTGGGGTACTGAGGCCCCGCCCTCCACATCTTTCCCTGATGGCAAGAATACGTTCTCGTCCTCGCCATCAGATCCGAAGGTCGGAATCATTTGCACTTGTTGGAAAAAACTCTCTATAGTCTTGTTTTTCTTCCCTTTTCTAGGCATTTTCCCAGCCAGTTACTTGGCCTCTGAGATTCCTTTCCACCTCCGCCTGGATCCGCCCAGCTAGTGCTTGGCCTCTGAGATTCAAATGCGCTTTCCCGCGGCAAGCTTTAGTTCTGGCGCAGGGGTGGGGGCAGGGCCACCTCCTAAACTCAGTCCCTCAGGGGCTTTCTGCAGAGACTTTCAGGAACGGAGCGGGTGGGCGGCCGCCTCCTATGCTCAGCTCCCTCAGGGGTTTTATTCAGAGGCCTTCAGTATTAGAGCGGGGTGGGCTCCCCGGCTCAGCTCCCTCAGGTTGGAAAGACCTTCAGTATTGAAGATCCTACCTGCTGCTGGGGGATTCCTGAGTCCTGGGCCGCTGCCGCCTCAGCCGCTGCCCACGCCTCTGCCTCCGCCGCTTCCTGCCCCCGTCTCTGCCTCCGCCGCTTCCTGCCCCCGTCTCTGCCGCCGCTGCTTCCTCCCGAGGGGGCCCGAGTCACGGAGACGCTCCGCTCCCCTCCCCTAGCCCACCTTCTTTCTCACTGACCTGTAGCTTCTGTGGGCGGAGGGACTTTCCCGGCTGCCGGAGCTTCCCTCTCTGAAGCCTGCTCGGGTCAGCTTCTCTGCGCTTGGGGTGGGGTCCACTTTCCGGGGCGCGACGGACCCTGGGAACCGCTCTCCAGGGCTCTCTGGAACGGAAATCTCTTCCACTGTGTTTCTGCAGTGATCCAGAACTTGTGGGAAGCTCTTCTTACATTAAATCCATGGACTGTGGGTTCGGAGCTAGCATACATGAGTCTTTCTACTCCGCCATCTTGACTCCACCCTAAGTGTCATATTTTTAAAGAATTGTGTCAGTATTCTAATCTTTTGAGATTGTGACTGCTATCCATTATGTAAACTGTCCTGCCTGATTTTGTGTCATTTGTGGATTCAATAAATATTTAATCTAAATCATTGATGAAAATATTAAACATCACTGAGCCAGTCAGAGATCACTGGAGCACTATACAGCAGAAATTATTTTGAAATTGAATGTTCATTCTTTAGCTCCAATGCCACTTAATTACAATATCATCTAACCCATTCCTCTCTATTTTGTCTGTTAAAGTAGCATATGAGATAGGAATTTTTATCATACATTGCTAAATGTTCTTCTGCATTTAAGTTTTTCGGTAATTAGATTTTTTTCTTTCAATTATTAAGCATTTATTTTTCTTTCTTCCAACTCTGTGGGATGGGAGTGGGGAGAATGTGGGAAAGGGGCATAAAATAAAACCCTTGTAACAAACGAGTCTAGTCAGATGGGGCAGAAACAAGTTGGCCAAGTCCAAATTGTCCCATTCTGCTTATTCAGTCAGCCACCTCTCTCTCTTAGGGTGTATGTAGTATTCATTTCGTTATCTTTATCTCATTCTGATCTTTATTACTATGCCATATTTTTCTGTTCATCCTCTGTTAACTAGGTTTCATGTCTTTTTTTTAGATGATTATGACTTGCCCAGGGTCATACATCTAGTGTTTGTGGTCACATTTGAACTGAAGTCCTCCTGATTCCAGGGCTAGTTAGTGCTCTATTCATTGCACCATCTAGCTGCTCCCAAGTCTTTCAGAAATTTCTGTTTTTATTTGTTACAAGATAAGGTTCAATTGTGATGTATAAAACAAAACCAAAAATTAAATGACTTACCTTTAGTGCTTTGAGGTATTACCTGTCCTTGCTTTGAACCCTTTGAAGTCTGTTCTCCCCAAATCTAGGTTGTGTATCAGATTACATTTAGCTTTCCTTTTCTCTTTCATAAGTTCTGTGATAGAATAGCTGCTTACTCTCTGAAAATTAGGTCTAGAACAGACATTCCCCTCATTGCTTTCTCCATGGATTGAAAGATGAGAGAATCATAAGCAGTTATTGGCTGCTGTGGTTTAAATAGACAGAACTTCCAGCAGATGTCCCAGATACTTCACATTCTTCATTCCCTGTTGCCCCTGTCTCATTCTTGTGGGGTTTTTTTCAACTTCTTAGCATGTTTCCTCTTTATTTCCACGTGGTCTCTACTGTGCTGTAATGAAAAATATCTTTTTTTTGTGCCTCCTTTGAGTCTATTGAAATACTTTCCACCATGCTTTCCTCTTTAGGTTCTTGGATTTTGCCATATATATATCTTCTTTTTTTAAAAATATATTTTTAAATTATTAACTTTTAGTTTTTAATATTCACTTCCACAAGACTGAGTTCCAAATTTTCTCCCCATCTCTCCCCACCCCAAGAGAGCATGCATTCTGATTTCCCCTTCCCCCTTCTGCCCTCTCTGCTCTTAATCCTCATCCCCTCTATTTTCTAGGACAATATAGATTTCCCTATTGCTAACATTCTTTTTTAAAATTTGGAGTTCCAACTTCTCTCCCTTCCTCCCTCCCCACCTATCCCCACTGAGAAGACAAGCAATTCTATATAGTTTATACATGTGTAGTCATGCAGAACACTTCCGTAACAGTCATATTGTGAAAGACTAACTGGTTCCCTCCATCCTATCCTGCGACCTATTTATTCTCCCTTTTGACCCTGTCCTTCCTCAAATTACCTGTTTCTTCCATTTGCCCTCCCTTCTATCGTCCCCCTTACTTATCCCATTCCCCCTTACTTTCCTGTAGTGTAAGTTAGATTTTCATACCAAATTGAATGTGCATGTTATTACCTCTTTATACCAAATGTAATGAGAGTAAGGTTCACTCTTTCCGTCTCACCTCCCCCCTCTTCCCTTCCATTGAAAAAGCTTTTTCTTGCTTCTTTTATGTGAGAGATAATTTACCCCATTCTATTTCCATCTTTCTCCCACTCCTTAATTTTATTTTTTGAGATATCATCCTTTCCTATTCAACTCACCCTGTGCCCTCTGTCTATATGTATATAATCCCTACAACTACCCTAATACTGAGAAAAGTCTCAAGAGTTACAAATATTATCTTTCCATTTAGGAATGTAGGACAGTTCAACTTAAGTAAGTCCCTTATGATTTCTCTTTCCTGTTTACCTTACCATGCTTCTTTTGATTCTTGTGTTTGAAAGTCAGATTTTCTATGAAAGTCAGATTTTCTATTCGGCCCTGGTTTTTTTCATCAAAAATGCTTGAAAGTCCTCTGTTTCATTGAATGATTAATTCTTCCCCTGAAGTATCAGTTTTGCTGAGTTATGGGGCAGCTAGGTGGTGCAGTGGATAGAGCGCCAGTGCAGGAGTCAGGAGGACCTGAGTTCAAATCTCACTTCAGACACTTGACACTCATTAGCTGTGTGACCTTGGGCAAGTCACTTAACCCCAATTGCCTCATCCTGGGTCATCTCCAGTTATCCTGATGAATATCTCGTCACTGGGTACAGATGGCTCTGGAGGAGAAGTAAGGCTGGTGACCTACATAGCCCTCCTCCACGCCACACAAAGTCAGGTGCAAGTCATGTCATTTCTCTGATGGCATGGTCTTCTTCGCTAATGAAGGATGAACACACACACACACACACACACACACACACACACACACACACACACAGAGTTTTGCAGGGTAGGTGATTCTTGGTTTTAATCCTTGTTTTTTTGACCTCTAGAATATATTCCATACCCTTCATTCCCTTAGTGTAGAAGCTGCTAGATCTTGTGTTTCTCTGATTGTGTTTCCATAACACTTGAATTGCTTCTTTCTTATTGCTTGCAGTATTTTCTCCTTGACCTGGGCTGGAATTTGGCTATGATATTCCTAGAAGTTTCCTTTTGGGATCTCTTTCAGGAGGTGATTGGTAGATTCTTTCAATATCTGTTTTACCCTCGTGTTCCAGAATATCAGGGCAGTTTTCCTTGATAATTTCTTGAAAGATGATGTCTAGGCTCTCTCTTTTTTTTTTTGATAATGGCTTTCAGGTAGTCCCATAATTTTTAAATTGTCTCTCCTGAATTTATTTTCCAGGTCAGTTGTTTTTCCAGTGAGATACTTCACATTGTGTGTTATTTTTTTGTTTTTAGTTTTTTTTTTTAAACTTCTTGATTTTTCATAAAGTCATTAGATTCCATCTGCTATATTCTCATCTTTAAGGATTTCTTTTCTTCAGTGAGCTTTTGAACCTCCTTTTCCATCTGGCCAGTTCTGCTTTTTAAGGCATTCTTCTCCTCATTGACTTTTTGGATCTCTTTTGCCTTTTGGGTTTGTCTATTTTTTTAGGGTGTTACTTTCTTCAGCATTTTTTTGGGTCCCCTTTAGCAAGCAGTTGACTTGGTTTTCATGATTTTCTTGCATCACTCTCATTTTTCCTCCCAATTTTTCCAGTACTTCTCTTACTTGATTTTCAAAATCTTTTTTAGGTCTTCTATGGCATGAGACTAATTCATATTTTTCTTGGAGGCTTTGGAGGGAGGAGCTTTGGCTTTGTTGTCTTCTTCTGTTTGTATGTTTTGATCTTCCTCATCACCAAAGTAAGCTTCTATATCTCATTCTTTTTCCAGTTTTTGCTCATTTCATTTCTCCAGCCCTTTATTTGACCTTTGAGCTCTTCCCTGCTTCCAGTGGAGGTAAGGGGTGTACTGTCATCCATCTGGATTTCTCTCCATCCCCCCCTTTAGAGCTTCAGAAACTGCCTCTGCTCCTGCTGCTACTGATGCTGAGGACTCCTCCAACCTCCTCCACCCTGGGGCTAGACCTTTCTACTGTCACAGGTCCAACAGGTTTTCCATGCTGACCTTCCAATTTGTCCTCAGTATTTTTTGGGTTTTGAAGTCTGGAAACCTCCATGGTGCCAGAGATTCAATCCCCTGAGGTCTGCTCTGGTCCTGTTTGGGCCATTACGGCTCACACTGGACTGTGCTCTGCTCCCAGCATGGCAGCATGATATATGCTTCCCCGTTGACCTTTCCAGGTTGTCTTGGCCTGGAGATTTGCTTCACAAATGGATTCTGCAGCTCCAGAATTTGTTTAGAATCATTTTTTACAGGTATTTGACTGGTTTTGGGGGAAGAGCTCTAGCAAATCCCTGCTTTTACTTTACCTTCTTTTTTAAAAACAAATTTTTATTTATGACTTCCATTTCTTACATCATTACAGTTATTCCAAATATTTTCTCTCCTCCCATAAGAAATATAGTATATTTTAAAGAGTACAAAAAGCATTAACGCAACTGACTGATAATACTGAAAAATTCTGAGAACATATGCAGTGTATAGTGTCTGTGAATAATTCCACATCCACAAACTAATGGGTTAGGAGTGTCCTCTTATATGTCTTTATTAAGGATTGCTTGATCTTTGTAATTTTGTTCCCTTAACTTTTGATTTTTTTGTTGTGTGGTTTTTTAAATTTACGTTGCTTTAGTTATTATGTTTTCGTGACTCTATTTTACTCTGCATTTTTCAGTATAAGTCTTTGCAAACCTTTCCACACCTAACACATTTCTTGTTTTTTATAGCATAGAATGCTGTTAACAGTCATGTACCACAGGTTGTTTTGCTGTTCCCCAGTTGCTGGGCATCTACTTTGGTTTCATTTCTTGCTACCACAAGAAGTGCTGCTATATATATTTTCTTGTATGAAGACGTTTTTTAGTGGTTCCTTTAGATGTATAAGCTCAGTAGTGGAATCTCTGGTTCAAACGCTGTGGACATTTTAGTCATGCTACTAGCTTAATTTCAGATTGCTTTCCAAAACGCTTGCACCATTTCCTAGATCCACCAACAATATATTAGTGGATGCTCATCATTCCACAACTCCTCCAGTGTTGACTATTACCGTTATTTTGTCATCTTTGAGTATAACTTCTTAATGTACGGTGATATTCTGCTCCTCTCCCTTAACCTCTCCTTTACTAATTCTTTCATTTGAACAATGCTTTATTCAACGGATATGTTCATTAAACTTTATTTAATTACTTTATTCAATATTCAGTACTTTATTTAAAGGATAAACTTATTAAAAGGATATACTTACGCTTTTTCTGTTATTCTAGTTGTAGATCTTAATGGTTATACCAAATCATAGCTCCACCAGTGCTGAAGTAGAATGCTTATTTTTCTGCACCCCCTTCAGTACTGAATTTTTGCAGTTCTTTTTACTATTTTAACTAATTCATTAAATTTGTGGTGATACTGCATTTAATTTTTTGAAACATGCATATTTAGGTTTCTAATTTTGTGACCATATAATTTATTAGTAATTTTGGATAATTTTCTTTACTGCTTTCTACATTTGTTGTGGATTTCTTTTTTTTAGTTAACAGATTTTTCTATTAAAAATCAATTTTGCTAAATGTTTTTTTATTTTGTCTTTTTGAAAATTTATTTTATTGAGAACTTTCCATTTCAGCTTATGTTTCCTTGAATTTCCATAATCTCCTTTGTGCTTGATACGACATTTTCATTGATTTTCTGTTTTTAAATTTTAATTACTTTTAAAAAATTGACAAGCTATATTTTTCTCCTCTTGTTGCAAAACAAAAAAAGAAAGCCCTTATACCAAATATGCCTAGTCAAACAAAAGAAATTTCTGCATTCCAAAAACGTATGTCTCATTCTGCATCTTGAGTCTGTCATCACTTGTTTTAGAAATTGACAGCATACTTCATTAGTGGATTGTGGTTGATCATTGTACTTATCTAAATTTAAGTCTTTTAGAGTTGTTTATCTTTAAAAAGTTGTTGCTACTCTTATTCTTTATCACTCACTTCATGAGTCTTTCTGGATTTTTCTACAGTCTCCTTTTAAACATTATCTTTCTTAAGGTATGTGGTGTACATATGAGGTGTTTTTGTGTGTGTATGTACATGTAATGTGAATATAATAGAAAGGGAGGCTTTTAGGTCCATGCATTTTTTTTTCCCTAAGAACTATATATGCCTTCAGTCTGGTATATTGTTTCATTGTAATTCTCTTCGTTCTTTGTAGTTCTTCTGTTATTAGCTATATTACCGTTGTTGGTTTTTATTATTTTTTTGCTGTTAATTATTAGTAATGTCAGTATTTAACGATTTCTGCCTTACTGTAATTTATTTGAATTCTTTGTTACTTAATATATGATCCATTTTTATACAAATTCCATGGACCTTTGCACAAGAATATTTTCTGATTTCTATTCTTAAGATGGCTTCTGTCTATTTACTTAAAGGCTATATAATTTCTATCTTCTTCATCTTTGTCAAGGATTTGTCAAACTAAGTGTTCTTTTAAGGTCAACTTTCTTTTTTTTCTTTTTTTTAAAATCTATTAGTTTATTTTCAGTTTTCAACATTCATTTCCACAAGATTTTGAGCTCCAGATTTTCTCCCCATCTCTCCCCTCCCCCCACCCA
The DNA here is from genome assembly GCA_023548195.1 of Bettongia penicillata ogilbyi. NCBI lineage: Eukaryota > Metazoa > Chordata > Mammalia > Diprotodontia > Potoroidae > Bettongia > Bettongia penicillata. The sequence continues at coordinate 971,275 of JAJHZJ010000202.1, forward strand.
AAGACACCATGCATTCGCCCAATCTGCCCTCCCTTCCCTTATCTCCATCTTCTCTCTTTTCTTGTAAGGCAAGGTAGATTTCTATACCCCATTACCTGTATTTTTTATTTCCCAGTTGCATACAAAAACAGTTCTCAACATTCATTCATAAAACTTTTAAGTTTCAACTTCTCTCCCTTCCTTCCTCCCCACACATCTCCACAGAGAAGGCAAGCAAGTCAATATAGGCTATACATGTGTAGTTATGCAAAAGACTTCCGTAACAGTCATGTTGTGAAAGATTAAATCCTATCCTACCCCCCATTTATTCTATTCTCTCTTTTGACCTTGTTCCTCCCCTAAAGTATTTACTTCTAATTACTTCCATTTCCCATTTGCCCTCCCTTCTGTCATCCCCCCATCCCATTTATCTCCTTCTCCCCTACTTTCCTGTAGTGTGAGATATTTTCTCATACCAAATTGAATGTGCACGTTATTCCCTCATTAAGTCAAACGTGATGAGACTAAGCTTCACTTTTCCCCCCTCACTTCCCGCCCTTTCCCTTCCACTGCAAAAAGTTTTTCTTGCCTCTTTTATGAGAGATAATTTGCCCCATTCCATTTCTCCCTTTCTCCTCCAAATATATTTCTCTCTCATCCCTTAACTTTATTTTTTTAGATTTCATTCCTTCCTATTCAGCTCACCCTGTGCCCTCTGTCTATATGTATATAATGCCTCCAACTACCCAGATACTGAGAAAAGTCTCAAGAGTTACAAATATTATCTTTCCATTTAGGAATTGTAAACAGTTCAACTTTAGTATGTCCCTTTTGGTTTCTTTTTCCTGTTTACCTTCTCATGCTTCTCTTGATTCTTATATTTGAAAGCCACATTTTCTATTCAGCTTTGGTCTTTTCATCAAGAATGCTTGAAAGTCCTCTATGTCATTGAATGACCATTTTTGCCCCTGAGGTATTATACTCAGTTTTGCTGAGTGGGTGATTCTTGGTTTTAATTCTAGTTCCTTTGACTTCTGGAATATCATATTCCAGGCCCTTCTGTCTCTTAATGTAGAAGCTGCTAGATCTTGTGTTATCCTGATTGTATTTCCACAATACTCAAATTGTTTCTTTCTGGCTGCTTGCAATATTTTCTCCTTGACTTGGGAACTCTGGAATTTGGCTGTAGTATTCCTAGGAGTTTTTCTTTTCAGATCGCTTTCAGGAGGTAATTGGTGGATTCTTTCAATATTTATTTTAACCTCAGGTTCTAGAATATCAGTGCAGTTTCCCTTGATAATTTCATGAAAGATGATTCTAGGCTCTTTTTTTGATCATGGCTTTTAGGTAGTCCCGTAATTTTTAAATTGTCTCTCTTGGATCTATTTTCCAGGTCAGTTGTTTCAGTGAGATATTTCACATTGTCTTCCACTTTATCATTCTTTTGGTTTTATTTTGTGATTTCTTGCTTTCTCATAAAGTCATTAGCTTCCATCTGCTCCATTCTAATTTTTATTTGTTTATTTATTTATTTGACTTTTTACATTCATTTTCACAAAATTTTAGGTTCCAAATTTTCTCCCCTTTTATCCCTTCCCCCAACCCCAATACACTGAGCAATCTAATTTTCCCTATCTCCAGTCTGCCCTTTCTTCTATCATCCCTCCCTTCTCTTGTCTCCATCTTCTCTTTTCTCCTGTAGGGCCAGATGACTTTCTATTCCTCATTAACTGTATGTGTTATTTCCTAGTAGCAACAACAATACTAAACAGTTGTTCCTAAAACTTTGAGTTCCAAATTCTCCCCATCCCTCCCTCCCCACCCATTCCCTTTGGGAAGGCAGGCAATTCAATATAGGCCCTATCTGTGTAGTTTTGCAAATGACTTCCCTGATAGTCGTGTTGTGTAAGACTAACTGAATTACCCTCCATCCTATCCTGCCCCTCATTGTTTCTATTCTGTCTTTTGATCCTGTCCCTCCCTGAGTGTTGACTTCAAATTGCTCCCTCCTCCCATTGCCCTCCCTTCCATCATCCCACCCTTGCTTATCTCCTTCTCCCCCACTTTCCTGTACTGTAAGATAGGTTTTCATACCAAAATGAGTGTGCATTTTATTCCTTCCTTTAGGTCAAATGTGATGAGGGTAAACTTCTTGGTTTTTTTCCTCAGCTCTCCACCAAAAAGTCTCCTGCTTGCCTCTTAAATGACATATAATTTACCCCATTCCATTTCACCCTCTTTCCTCCCCCTACCTTTCTCTCTCACCATTTACCTTAATTTCTTTTAAGATATGGTCCCATTCTATTCAATTCACTCTGCGCTCTCTGTCACTGTATGTGCGTGCATGTGTGTGCGTGCATGCATGTACATGTGTGTGTGTGATCCCACCAACTACCCAGATATTGAAAAGTTTTAAGAGTTACAAATATTGTCTTTCCATGTAGGAATGTAAACAGTTCACTTCTGGTAAGTCCCTTCTGACTTCTCTTTGCTGTTTACTTTTTCATGCTTCTTCTCCTTCTTGTGTTTGAAAGTCAAATTTTCTTTTCAGCTCTGATCTTTTCATCAAGAATGCTTGAAAGTCCTCTGTTTCCTTGAAAGACCATATTTTCCCCTGAAGTTTTATACTCAGTTTTGCTGGGTAGGTGATTCTTGGTTTGAGTCCTAGTTCCTTTGACTTCTGGAATATCCTATTCCACGCCCTTTGATCCCTTAATGTAGAAGCTGCTAGGTCTTGAATTATCCTGATTGTATTTCCACAATACTGGAATTGTTTCTTTCTAGCTGCTTGCAAGATTTTCTCCTTGACCTGGGAGTTCTGGAATTGGGCCACAATGTTCCTAGGAGTTTCACTTTTTGGATCTCTTTCAGGTGGTGATTGATGGATTCCTTCCATACTTATTTTGCCCTCTGGTTCTAGAATCTCAGGGCAGTTTTCCTCGATAATTTCATGGAAGATGATGTCTAGGCTCTTTTTGATCATGACTTTCAGGTAGTCCCATAATTTTTAAATTGTCTCTCCTGGATCTATTTTCCAGGTCAGTTGTTTTTCCCATGAGATATTTCACGTTCTCTTCCATTTTTTCATTCTTTTGGTTTTGTTTAGTGATTTCTTGGTTTCTCATAAAGTCATTAGATTCCATCTGTTCCATTCTAATTTTGAGAGAACTATTAAATTCAGTGAGCTTTTGAACCTCTTTCTCCATGTGGCTAATTCTGCTTTTGAAAGCATTCTTCTCCTCATTGGCTTTTTGAACCTCTTTTGCCAATTGTGTGGGCCTATTTTTCAAGGTGTTATTTTCTTCAGCATTTTTTTTTGTCTCCTTTACCAAGGTATTGACCCTTTTTTCATACTTTTCTTGCATCTCTCTCATTTCTCTTCCCAGTTTTTCCTCCACCTGTCTAACTTGCTTTTCAAAATCCTTTTTGAGCTCTTCCATGGCCTGAGCCCACCCGACATCCCCCTTGGATGTCTGGGATGCAGAGGCCCCCGCCCTCCACGTCTTTGCCTGATGGTAAGAATATTTCCTCGTCATCAGAATTGAAAGGCGGGAACATTTGCACCTGCTCAGAGAAGCTCTCTATAGTCTTATTTTTCTTCCCTTTTCTGGGCATTTTCCCAGCCAGTTACTTGACTTCTGAGATTCCTCTCCACCCCCGCGTAGATCCACCCAGCTAGTGCTTGGGGTCTGAGATTCAAATGGGCTTTCCGCGGCAGGCACGGCTGCTATTCAATGTGAGCTTAAGTTCTGGTGCTGGGGTGGGGGCAGGGCCGCCCCCCAGGCTCAGTTCCCTCAGGGGCTTTATGCAGAGACCTTCATGAATGGGGCAGGTGGGGGCAGGGCCGTCTCCCAGGCTCAGCTCCTTCAGGTGGTTTATGCAGAGACCTTCAGTAATGAAGATCCTGCCTGCTCGGGGAGTCCCGGGCTGCAGCTGCTGCTGCCGCTGCCTCTGCCTCCGCCTCGGCCGCTGCCTCCCGAGGGGGCCCGAGTCACGGAGCCACCCCTCTCCCCTCTCGGCCAGCCCACTCACTGACCTGTAGCGTCAGTGGGCGGAGGGACCTTCCCGGCCGCCGGAGATTCTGTCCCGGAAGCCTGCTCGGATCTGCTCTTGTGGGGCCACCTGGCCAGGGAAGGGCAGGGGTGGGCTCTGCTTTCCGGGGCGTGATGGACCCTGGGGACGGCTCTCCAGGGCTCTCTGAAACGGAAATCTCTTCCACTGTGTTTCTGCACACCCTGCAGTGATCCATAACTTGTGAGGAGCTCTTCTTACATTAAATCCATAGGCTGTGGGTTCGGAGCTAGCATACGTGAGTTTCTACTCCGCCATCTTGACTCCACCCCCGTCCATTCTAATTTTTAAAGAACTATTTTCTGCAGTGAGCTTTTGAATTCACTCCTTTTCCATTTGGGTAATTCTGCTTTTTGATGCATTCTTCTCACTGTCTTTTTGGACTTCTTTTGCCATTTTGTTGGTCTGTTTTTACAGGTGTTAATTTCTTTAGCATTTTTTTGGGTCTCCTTTAGCAAGCTGTTGATTCACTTTTCATGATTTTCTTGCATCACTCTCATTTTTCTTCCCAATTTTTCCCCTACCTCTCTTACTTGATTTTCAAAATCTTTTTTGAGCTCTTCCATGGCGTGAGAGCATTTCATATTTATTTTTGAGGTTTTTGGATGTAGAAGTCTTGACTTTTGTGTCTTCCTCTGTTGGTGTTCTTCTTCATTTGAAAGGATGGAGGAAAATAACTGTTCACCAGGAAAGTAACCTTTTATAGTCTTATTTTTTTCCCCCCTTTTCTGGATATTTTCCCAGCCAGTTACTTGACTTTTGAGTCCTTTGTCAAGTGGAGGGTATAATCTAGGGACCTGTATATTCTCACTTTCTGCAAGATGGCGGAAAGGAGTTTGCTCCCCTACTGACCTGCCCTCTGGTCTGAGAGCAACCAGAAGCTTTTTTGCCCAGATCAGCAAATAGGGTTCCCTCTCCATAACTTCCTCCACTTCCACCAAGCTAGTGTTCCTCCTCACCACGGGTCTGCCACTCAGGGCTGAGATCTAGATTAGCTGCTTGATTTCCCCAGGGTCTTTAGGCTGAGGGCTCCAAAAGGGGAGTCAGCTGCAGTCATTTCCACTGCCCTGGGGCCAGGGCTAAGGGAGGACTCCACTCCTTTCTTACCCAGGTGAAAGAGCTTTCTCAGTGACCTTTGAAGCTGTCTTTGGTGTTTGTGGGTTGGGTAATCTGGGAACCGATTCCATGCCCTGAAGCCTGTTCCAGTTCTGTCTGTGCAGCATGGCCAAGGCTGGGCTGTGCTCCCCTCAGAGCCTGATTTGATAGACCTTTGCTGTCAACCTTCCACGCTGTTTTGGGCTGGAAATCTCTTTCACTCTGTTGTTTTGTGGCTTCTCCTGCTAGAGTCATTATTTACAGGTATTTTATGGGCTGTGGTGGGAGAGCTAGAGCAAATTTGTCCTTCTATTCCACCATCTTGTCTCTGCCCCAAAGTCAACTTTAATTAGCATCTTGCTATTTAGATCTTTTTTTATTTGTTTTGTTCCAGTCTTTAAGACTTTGACTGCACTTCTATTTACTGCATCTGTATTTAATATTGAAATTTTTAAATTTTCTTAGTTACTTATAATCACACGTTGTTTCCTTGTCTTTCCCAATGTTACTGGTTTGCCATTGTGAAATTAGGGTTTTGATTTTGGCTTCTCAGGAGTCATATGAAGTCTATTTCTAGCCCATAATTTTTCATTTATATGAATCCTGTGAAATAGGAGCAAGTGGAGATGGTTATGGGCGCTAGTGTGGTTGAGAAGATGGGAGGCATGTGGGATCCTGATGCGAGTATAGAAGGCTTGATGTTGGCCATGAATGTGAAGGTCTGCCTCTTCATTGTAGACTAGATAAAGGAGGAAATAGTGGGGGTTGGTGTCAGGGATGAAATGAGAAGAGAGAAAGTAGTCACATATTGTTTGCTTGTGACTGAGGTGAGGAAATCAACTGAGAGATTGGGAGTCTTATTGGATATTTTCAGGATAGAGGAAAAGAGAAGCCTTGGAGAAGTTTTTGTGGAGAGTGTAAATGTTAAGAAGTAGAAGTGCCACGCTCTAGTGAAAGCCCATTTGAGACTAGTTAGTATACATTTGCATATAGACTTAGGGAACATAATTATGTGATTTCCTGTAGCTCTCAGAAACAAATGGAATGTAAAGTAGTGTAAAAGCATTTATTAAGTGTTTACTATGTGCTAAAACCCTGGGTTTAGAAGACAAGGGAGAAAAGGGAATCAACACCTCCTTTTAAGGAGTTCACATTCTAGTTGAGGGAGATAGCACATTAAGTAGGGTTGAATTTCATGGCAGCTGTGAAGACCAGATGTTAGTAAGGATGTGTCAGGTAAGTCATCAGAGCAAATGGCAAGACCCATGATGACCCAGTGACTGGATCATAGTAAATGCATAATAAATGTTTGTTTTTTTCCTTCCTTAGAAAGGGTTGGCAGGGCAGATGGTCCTTGCCTAGTGACTGTTGTTAAGGAGGTAAATAGTCCAAAGGTAAAGAGAAGTATGAGGCTCCCTGTTACTTCTGTAGAGGTGTGGTTGATGGGAGTGGGGTCAGTGGGGTTGTGTAACAGCTAGTAGGAACTGGGCTGTGAGGGGTTGGGGAAAGGGAAAGTACTTAGCCATCAATGTTAGTCTTGACGATGATTGTAATTCAGCATTGTAGCTTGAGAGGGTGGCATGCTTCCTTCTGACCTCTTTCATTTCATCCTGGTAAAGTATTCTTGCATTGTTCAAATTTGTCCTTGTTTATTTGAAAATTACTTTTTGCTGGTTGTTTGCAAAATTTTGTCCTCTGTCTTTTTGGGTTATGAAGACCTGTAATTTTTTGGTCAAGTTAATTGACTATTTCTCTTTGACATCTTATGGATTCAGTGAGTTTTTTCCTTTCATATTTTTTTTGGGAGGCCAGTAATTCTCAGTTTGTCTCCTGGGCTTGTTGGGCTAGCTGTCTTACTTTTGTTTGTAGATAGGACATATTGTAGAAACATCATTTTATGTGCTACCTTCTAGACAAAACCTTCTTGATTTCCCAGCTGCTTATGCCCTTCCTCCTGAACCACTTTCATATTTTCTTGCTTTCATTCTGCATATACGTATATATTTTTGTATTCTTTATTACGATATTATCAATGTTGTGTTCACCAATAAAATGGAAGGTTCCTGATAGCCTGGATTGTTTTGTTTTTGTCTTAGTTTTTAGCTTTTGTTTTACTGTATTTTTTGTACATGTTTGTACATGTCCTTGAGGGCAGGGACTTTGATTTTTATCTTCATATCCTCAGCGTTGTTATACTGTGCTTTTCTCATAATAGGTGCTTAATAAGCATTTGTTGTTCAGTTGAATCTTTTTATTTTTTTACCTCTCTGCATTTTTTAAAATAAATTAATTTTTAGTTTTCACCATTCACTTTCCATAAGTTTTAAATTTTCTCTGCCTCCCTCACCTTCCCATTCCCCCAAATTGTGGGTAGTCTGATACAGGCTCTACAAATTTTTACATTCATCATGTTGTATAAGAAAAATTAGAATGAATGGAAAGAACCATGAGAAAGAAAAAACAAAACAAAAAAAAGAGCAAATAGTCTACTGCAATCTACATTCAGACTCCATATTTCTTTCTTTGGATGTCGATGGTGTTTTCCATCATGAGTCTTGGAGTTGTTTTAGGTCCTTGCTTTGTGGAGAGGAGCTAAGTCTGTCAAAGTCACTCATTGCACAGTATAGCTATTAGTGTGTACAATATTCTCCTGGTTCTGTTCACTTCTCTCAGCATTAGTTCATATAAGTCTTTCTTCAGCATTAGTTCATATAAGTCTTATAGCACAGTAGTATTCCATTACATTCATATACCACAACTTGTTCAACCATTCCCCAATTGATGGGTATTCCCTTGATTTCCACTTCTTGGCCACCACAAAAAGAGCTGTTATAAATATTTTTGTACATGTGGATCCTTTTCCCATTTGTACGATCTCTTTGGAATACTGCCCTAGAAGTTGTATTGCTGGGTCAAAGGGTATGTACATTTTTATAGCCCTTTGGTTTGGGCATAGTTCCAGATTGCTCTCCAGAATGGTTGGATCAGTTCAGAACTCCACCAAATGCATTAAAGCTCCAGTTTTCTGAGATCTTTTCCAGCATTTATAATTTTCCTGTTTTGTCATGTTAGCTAATCTCATAGGTGTGATGTGGTACCTAAGAGTTTTTATGATTTGCATTTCTCTAATCAACAGTGACTTAGAGCATTTTTTATATGATTATAGATAGCTTCAATTTCTTCCTCTAAAAACTATCAATTGGGGAATGACTTGTATTCTTATAAATTTGACTCAGTTCTCTATACATTTTAGAAATGTTCTTTCGCAGTTTTCTGTTTACCTCATAATTTTGGTTGTATTGGCTTTTTGCTAAAGCTTTTCAATTTATTGCAATCAGAATTATCCTTTTTGCATTTTATAATGTTCTCTGTCTGATAAATTATTCTCTATAAAATCTGACAGGTAAATTATTCCTTGCTTTATAATTTGCTTATAGTAGTATCAGCCTTTATATCTAAACCATGTACCCATTTTAACTTTATTTTAGTATATGGTGTAAGATGTGTTATGCCCAATTTCTGCCATACTATTTTCCAGTTTCCCCAGTAGTTTTTGTCAGAATAGTGAGTTCTTATCCCAGAAACTGGGGTCTTTGGGTTTATCAAGTAGTAGACAGTAGTACTGTCTTATGTACCTAATCTATTCCACTGATGTACCAGTCTGTTTCTTAGTTAGTACCAAGTAGTTTGGTGATTGCTGCTTTATAATGCAATGTAAGATCTGGTGTGGCTAGGCCACCTTCCTTAGCCTTTCTCTTCATTAATTCCCTTGATATTCTGGACCTTTTGTTCTTCCAGATTAATTTTGTTACTTTTTTTTATAGCTCTTTAAAACAATATTTGGGTAGTTTGATTGGTATGTCACTGAATAAGTAAATTAATTTAGATAGAATTGTCATTTTCATTATATTAGTTCAGCCTACCCATGAACAACTGTTATTTTTCCAGTTATTTGGATCTGGCTTTATTTGTGTGAAAAGTGTTTTGAAATGGTGTTTGTATAGTTCCTGGGTTTGTTTTGGCAGATAGACTCCCAGTTAACTCTCAGTTTTTACCTCTCTTCCTGATTGCCTCTATTCCTCACAGATATTACTCCTCCACCACCTTTCCTACTTTATTCTTATGATCATTGTCTGGAATTTTCTTCCTTCAGTCCCTTTGCCATTTTGTGGGTGTTCTGTATTCCTTTATGCCTCATTGTGAGTCTATAAAGACTCTGGAACTTCTTCCAAGTATGTTTGTTCTCTCTTCTTTAGGTCTAGTTATTGTTGCAGTTTTCTTTCTTGATTTGGAGAGTTCTACTCCATTTTCCCCTCCAGTATTTGTCCTTACATTGGACTTCTATTTTTGCCTACTTGTGTCTTTAGATCTTTCAATTTCCTTAGAGGGTTTTCCTGTGAGGGTTTCTTTCCTTTCTCTTTTCTTTGTTGCTGTCCTTTTACTTTATTTGGATACTTTTTGTTATTTTGAAGCATTCTAACACCGCTAAATGGCTGGAGATAGAAGTGACAGACAATTCTTGCCTTCAAGGAGAAATATTCTAAGGGGAGATAATATATATACAGACATATATAAATAGATACATAATGTATACAGAAAGAAAACAAAGGATGCATGGGGAAGGGGTGGCACTAACTGCCTGGTGTGTCGGGAAAGACTTCCCATGTTGTTTTTTTTTTAAACTTCTTAACCTCCTTAGTTAAGTCAGGATTCTCCTGGACTTTTTCAGATTTCTTTATTTGTATTCATATTGAAGTTTTATCCATGTTATTTGAAGAAATGTTTCATTCTCCCTAGTAACCTGGAGAGTGGAAAAGTGTTCTTTGAGCTTCTTTCCCTTCTCTCTTAAACTTTGAACATGTGTCTCTTGTTCAAAGACACATGGGCTTGTATTTGTACCTTGTAGGTACAAAATCCTCAGTCCTTTCTTTCTTTGTTGTTAGTAGTTCTTGTTACCACTTTGGGAACTCTTCTCCCCTGATAAGCACCTTCTCATTATTAGAACCTTTTCATTCAAATTCTTTTTCCCTGTTTTGCCACTTCATCCTCTTCTATCACTCTCCTTTCAGGTCAGAACAACCTCATTCTTCATTTGGATCTTTAGTAGATTGGTCAGTTGTTTTAATAAGCTAAGTAAATATGCCTTACTGGCCTTCCTCTGTTAGATACTTCACCTTGACTCCACCGTCCTGCCTGTTACATTGGCAACTGTTAACTTAAATGTAAATATTTAGTTTATAAGGTTGGCTTTGCCAATTCAGATATTGTCTTGCTTTTTCACAGCTATCAGTCCATGATGCATTAATATTGTCCCAGCCGGTTTTTACACCTTTACCACTAAGGTAATTAATGATATTTAAAATTATGTATCACTAATCAGAAGGCAGAATCTTAATGTTTTAAGGACTAAGTTAAGTAAATTAAATACTTCTCTGTAAAATCATCAAAATGAGTTAAATTACCAATCTTTCTAGGATAGCATTTCAGTTTATGCTACTTTATTGTCATCTGAATTGAATCATGAGCATAAGGACAAAAACTAGTGATTTTTTTTCCCATGGCTGTTCTGATAAATCTGCTTCTTACCATGAAATTTACCCATGTATATTCTAGGACAAGTAATATGACTGAATTTTAATGTGGCTTACAGATATCTCTCTCATTGCTTTAGTCAGAATATGTGTTGTATGAAAACATGTATGTATTATGAGCCACTCTTAAAATCTGTCCCTTCCCTCACTGACTCCTGTCTCGGAACAAGTGTTGATGAACAGTATTATCTTTACTTAGAAATAAATATACACAGCAAAAACCATGTTAATTAGGGGCTCAGAATGAGACATAAACCCTTGTTTACCCAAGATTGGGGATTTACAATTTAGCTTGTAATATATTTGTATTGTTATACCAGTTTTCAGCATAACTTGGCTTATGACATTAAGGTAAAAAATACAGCAACTGATGACCTAGAAAACGTTTAATGTAAAATAAATTCTGAAAACCTGAAAATTCTGAAAAGATTATAACAATCTTTTTTGAAGACTTCTTCCCCCAACCCTCATTTCTTTTGGAGGACAGAAAGTTAAAGATTTAAGCCTTGTTCTTAATTTTGTCATTTACACTTAGTGACACCAGCAAATTTGTTTTTCATCACTAATTATGTAAGAAAGTGAGAATAACAAATTCAGCCTTTTACAATGGGAGTGATGGATAAAAACATTAGTTAGAAATACCTGATTCAGCCTGCCATGCAGACAGTTTTAAACAGTGATCATTAAGAATAAAATTTGCTTAAATACCTAAATGCTATCTTTATGTATTTACATTGTGTTATATATTGGCATCAAGATAGATCCTATTGTATTAAATTGTTTATTTCCAGGAAATTAGTGCTGTACCTGAGAGTTCTAAAGGAAATCAAAGTACCAAATGTGTTTTGTGTTCAAAATAAGTCTTTAAAAGTGTTATTTAATTATTATCAATTTTTTTTATTTTTAATTTTTTCCAGTGGAGCCGACTTCAGCACATTGTTGATGAACCTGGGTCCTGAAAATTGTGCAACATTGCTTCTTTTTGTTTTGCTGGAAAGTAAAATCCTGCTTCATTCTCTTAGACCAGCTGTGTTGACAGGTGTGGCAGAAGCTGTTGTCGCTGTAAGTGTTAGGTTTTTTCTCCCTTCTAAGAAATTATAGCATTGTAATTGTCTTTTGATAGTAACTTATTCAAAAGCAAACATCATTTTAGATTTAAAAACTCTAAAACTGAATTTGGAGTGACTAGAAATCCAAGCAAGCAAAGAGGTTTCAAGTTTGAAACATTTGTTTGGTGTGGGGAAGTAGGGGTAGGAAATAGAGGTCAGTTTTTTAGTGTTACTATGTTTTTTGAGATATTTAGAGAGCAACAAGTCCATCTGTTTACCCAAATTGGTCAAATTAGACTCATTTAACCAAGTCAATTAATTATGTGGTTTCTTCTTCTAACTAGAAATTAGTTACAGTTAGTGGTTACATGAAGAATTTTAGTGATACTTAGCATAAATAACAATGGTGAATAATTACTGAGTACCTTTTCAGGGAGCAGTAGAAAGCATCTAGAAGTTATTGTCAAGCCCAGGTGGATTCTTGTCCTGTTTTTGCCACATAGAGTTTTTCACAGTTCTCCATAGTAAATACTTAATAAATTATTTAGCCATGTTAACACACACTCTTCAGTAAGTAATTTCACTTCTTTTAACTTAAGTAAAATGAAATGCTAAGGTCACAGCTAACTCTTAAAACCTGGGATGAACTGTGGAGAAAAAAATAAAATAAATAACATAAATAATTAAAAGAAAACATAAATAAAACATTCTGCCTTTTAGGAGTTTGTAGCTTGGACAGAAAGATAAGGTATATGTGTGCACACGCACGCGTACACACACACCCACAAAGTCAAGGCAGCATGTGATAACTGACTCCTTTAGGAGTATAGGGTTTAATGGGAGAAGAAATCACTGTGTCTGGGTAATTGAGAAAGATTTCTTGAGAGAAATAGAACTTGATTTGTGATAAAGGAAAAGTGGGATTCAGATAAGTAGAGAGGAACAATCTGTAGTAGTCATTAACAAAAATGATACTTGCTGCTCAGTGTTTGGTATCTATTACTAGGACTTGTATGTTCCTGGAAAATTAGACCCTTCTGTATTCGGTTAGTCCCCATTTTCTTTTGGTTAATCCTTCCGGTCCTAGCTTAAATGTCACTATTTTCCTTTGTCTTCATTCTCCTTTTCTAAATCAGAAAGAGATCCTTCTGTCCTTGGATTTTTTCACAGCACTTTAAAAAATAAATACATTTTTACTCTCTAGGGAGCCAGCCCTTGTAAACTAAAAATTTACACACACAACCCCCCCCAAAAAAGAGGAAAAAACAAATCAGTAAAAGCATATTGAAAAAAACTCTGACATTTTATGCAGTATTACATAGTTGTGGAGGGAGATGTTTTTTCATACGTCTTTTTTGGTGATAAGTTTGTTCATTTTTATTTTGCACCATTTAGATTTTTATTATTTTGTGATTATATATTTGTCATGTATATTTTTGAGGCTCTCATCACTTTCATCAGCTTATATAAGTCTTTTTATGCTTATCTGAATATTTCATATTAATTTTTTTCTTGGAGCACACATTCCTTCCATTACATGCATGTACCAAAATTTGTTTAGCTATTTCCTGTTGAATGGGCATCTATCTTGTTTCCAGTTCTTTGCCACCACAGTCAGTGCTACTATAAATATTTTTATACATATGGACCCTTTCTTTTGTCAATGTCTCCTTGGGATATATGCTTGCATAGCATTTTTTTAGTCTCCTTTTAGGTGTTTTGATGCTCTCCTTACCCCATCTGTCATTAACAACCCCACCTCCCAATCCCCATCCCTCTCAAAATTATAAGCTCATTCTGTGCATACCCTTTAATCCAGTAATACCACTACTAGGTCTGTATCTCAAGAAGATCATAGAAAAGGGAGAAGGACCTGTATGTACAAAAAATTGGAAATTGAGGGCATGCCCATCAGTTGGGGAATGGGTAAACAAGTTCTGGTATATGAATGCAATGGAATGATATTATGCTACAACGAGTGATGAGCAGGAAGATTTCAGAAAAACCTGGGAAGACATATATGAACTTATGCAAAGTAAAGAGCCAAAACATTGTGCACAGTAATAGTAACATTGTGTGCTGATCAATTATAAATGACTTCTCAGCAATACAATGATCCAAGACACTAAAGTGGAAAGTGCTATTGACATCCAAAAAAAGAACTTGTCTAAATGCAGATCCAGGCATACTGTTTTCCCTTTCTTGAGGTGGAGGATTTACCCTTTTGTTCTGTTTCTTCTTTCACAACGTGTCTAAGATGGAAATATGTTTTATATCATTGCATATATATAACTTATATCAGATTACTTACCATTTTGGGGAGGGGAGAGAGGGAGAAAATTTGGAAGTCAAAAAAAAAGAATGTTAAAAATTATCTTTGCATGTAATTAGAAAAAAATATTATTTTATAAATGTGTAATAAGCTGCTTGGAGACAGGGGCCATGAAATTCATTATTAGTATTCTCTTCCACTTCTTTTCACATGGCTCAAATTGATTTCTATAGAACAGCATAGGTTTAGATCTGAAAAGGACCTTAGGTTCATCCTCCCATTTTACAGCTGGGGAAACAGGCCCAGAATAACAGTTTGCCCAAGGTCATGTCGGTAATCAGATGTGGGATTTGACCCTAAGTCTTCTGACACTGTTTCTAGTTACCTTTATGTACTGTACTACAGTCTTTCTCCCAACTTCCCAGTTTGTCTCTTGAGGACACTGTCATCTTCCCAGGTACTCACTGAGATTTGAAACCTCAGAATCGCCCTTGAATTATTTCCTCCTCCTCACCCATAGTTGCTGTGTATTACTGATTCTGCCCCTTCATCTCTTGCCAGCTCTCTTTTCCACTTCCATTGCATGCTCTCCACATTATTTACTCAAGCTAAGACTGGTAACAGCTCCTGGTTGGTCTCTCTGCGTCTGGATCCTCCCACCTTCAAACTCTTGTTTGCGCGGGTGCCAAATGTAATCATCTTGCTGTATGTCTTTGGGCTTTTAAGGTCTGTCACAGTCTAACAGGAACTCTTTCCAGCCTTGGTTCACCATCTTCATGTTCCTTGAACATGACTTGCTTTCTGCCTTTTTCTTCCACATATTTTCGTAGGCTTTGTCTTATGCCCAAGAGGTATTCTGTCATTTGTCATCCCTTCCTTTCAAGGCTATTCGCAGGTGCTATCTCTTTATTGAAGTCTTCTCCTTCCGTACCTCATTTAGCATTCTCTGCTTTGTATTCTATGTATTTGTGTATTTGTACTATCTTCCCATTATAAAGGCAGGGTCTTTCCTCAGCATCAACCTGGGAACCTTGCACACACATAATAAGTGTTTGTGTCGTTCAGTTATTGTTGAGGAAGGGTGATGTTGCTTTATTTGAAGTTATTTACATTTTGATAGTGCGTTTTCAGTTACTTAGTTATACTTGAGAAGAGAATAAGTCATTTGATAAAATTAGCCCAGAGTTTTCATTGAGCCTCTATCATTTGGCTCAGCTATTCTAAAAAAATGGGGATGCATAGAACACCAAAGATAGTATAGTAAGGGAAGAAATATTCACAACAGCACTTAATATTTTGTGTTGCACTATTAAAAATAGTAGCTATTTGTAACATACTAGTAATAATAGTAACTATGTAATAGTTACAATAATAATGGTGGTTATTCTAGCTGTACAGTTCCATAGTAAGCTGTTTGATTGCAAGAAGTTATAGTGAGGTTGCTTTTTGGAATGAAGTGATCACCTAGGTAAATATAAAAGGGAACTTTAATTTGCTCCTCTCCATTTTATTGAGGTAACAAATTGTGTACAAGGTGTCCATTTTTTGCTGTGAAGTTTCATATTTGTTTCAATGCACTTTCTCTTTTTCCAGATGATCTTTCCGTTTCAGTGGCAATGCCCGTATATTCCCCTCTGTCCTCTCTCTTTGGCGGCCGTGCTCAGTGCTCCCTTACCGTTTATAGTTGGAGTTGATTCAAGATACTTTGATCTTTATGATCCACCACAGGATGTTGTTTGCATCGACTTGGATACCAATATGGTTTATATGTAAGTTTACTTTTAAACATTTTTTCTGTGTTGCTTAAAACTCCAGAATGATAAAATAGTAGGTAATGTAAAAATAAAATTCAGTAATCCATTTAAATGATTTTTGAAAAGGAAGAAATGTAATGACCATTGCCTGGAAATTGTTTATTGAAGTTTTTTCTTCTTACTGGTTCAATAGAAGTGGAATAAATGATTTTTCAGAGCTCAATTCAAGGTCTCTTTAGGTGTACTTTCTCATAAATAAGAGCCAGGTGAAAGATTCTTTAATCTGCATTTTAATTATGCCATGATTTCCTTAACTGGAAAGGGTTGCACTTTTAGAGATTTTCCCCTTTGTTCAGAGGTAATAAAATCTTATGGGCATGAGATGTTAGGGCTCCAAAGAGCAGAGAGTGTCCCACTGTTCCTGGGAGTCAGGAGATGCAGGCTCAAGTTTCCCAGCTCTGTCACCATTTTACTCTGTCATGTTATTTATTTTAGTGTTGCTTAATTTTAGAGTTATTTAGTTCAGTCTCCTCACCTGGAAAAGAATTCAGCTTTATGCTTCATAAGGTCCTTTTTAACTTGTAAAGTCCAGAGAGCAATGTAATGGACAGATGAATCCTGCTGCTAATTTTCCTGGTCTCAGGTACCAGTGAGATTTAACAGAAAGTGAACTAGGAGAGAACAACCCAAGATCCAAAGACTAGAATGTCGTTTCTGTTTAATGTTCTTTTTAAAGTTCAGTTTATACTGAACCATTCCAAATTATTTTATACAACAACATATTTGAAACAAAATGATGCTGCTTCAATTGAAATGCCTATATTTTAAAATTTAGTGTTTGGAAAAAATTATAGTCCTAAGACATCAGTCCTCACATGCAGATCGTCATTGATCTTGAGACTTAAGAAGTACTTTTCTTGTGTTATTTTTTATAAAGGTCTGTGTTATAGAAATGACTTTACTAGAAAGTGGATGATTCATTTTTACATTTGTTTTCAAGTGTTTTTTCATTTTTTTTCTCAATTTCAGAAATTCCAGGAATCTTTTTACTATGCCAGTTTTCATTAGCATACTGGTAGGAGAGGTCTGTTAGCAGATGGGACTGTTAGTGATTTTTCAGCTGCAGTGCTTCTAGTCCAAGACCATTTACTGAGTTACAGCCTGTTGTAGCCTTAGAGTTTTTCCTTGGATTCTGAGAGTTTGTCATTTGCCCAAGATCAAACCTCAATTTCTTCAGCACTTATTTACCTCTGAGACTGAAATATTTTACTTCAGTTTGCATTTACTGTGTTTTCTGTTTATTAAATAGATCTGATGAAAAGAAGAATATGAACTGGAAACAGCTTCCCAAAAAGCCCTGTAAAAATTTGCTTAGTACTTTAAAAAAATTATATCCTCAATTGTCTTCAGGTAAGTGTGAAATATTTCATGTAAAAGGAAGTACCTATTGTGTGTGTAAGTAAATAATGAAGTATTTTAATAAGTATTTTAATGAATTTAATGAATAAGTATTTAAATGAAGTATTTTAATTCCTGTTGGAGTACATTGAGACTATCTGGGACAAACAAGTGTTACTTGTGTATAATTATGTGTAGAAAGACTTTTTTTAAAGATTTTTGTTCTCAAAAGAGAATAAAATTTCACTTTGTTCACTTTTTATTTTGATCATTTGATTTTTTTTCTTTTTAGTCAGGTTAGTTAATGGTTTATTGGTTTTTGTTAGTCTTTTAAAAGAACCTTTTCATTTTGTTTATAATCCCTGTAGTCCTGTGGTTTTCTGGTTTATTTCTCCTAACAAAAAGATCACTTCTGTTGTGCTTCCTTTGGCTTATTTGTTGATTTCTAATTTTTTAATTTCAGAGTTGATTAGAATTTTGTTTCTTTATTTTGTTTATTGCATATTCCTCTCTGTGAGACAAATTTCACGTATAAGGCATGTTAACTCATTTTCTTTTTTCCCTTTAATTTCATTGTATTTTGTCAACAGTAGTAGAATTCTTTTCATCTTTCTGCTTAATGATATGTTGGGAGCAGAAATTAAATGAGTATTTTAATTAGCTAATATAGTAAATAGTGTTTTTTACCTTTATGTCTTTCTTAAGTATAAAATATCATATTGTCAAATTGCCATTATGTAACCTGAAATCCCTCTCCCCAACAAAAAAATTAATTGCCATTTTTTAACTCAAAGTTTTTTTTAACTGTCATTTAAAAATTTTTTTTTAATTCCAAATTTTCCCCTTCTTCAGAAGCCAAGCTAATCAGTTACCCATGTGAAGTCATACAAAACATATTTCCGTATTAGCCATGTTGCAGAAGAAAACACAAAATAAAACAATAAAAATAGTGGGTTTTTTTTTTAATATGCTTCAGTCTTGTGTTCAGAGTTCATTGGTTCTCTTTCTGGAAATGGATAGCATTTTCATTATGGGACCTTTAGAACTGCCTTGGATAATTGTCTTAAGTAGGTAAGTCTTTCACAGTTGATCATCGTTACAGTATTGCTGTTACTGGACAATGTTCTCCTGGTTTTGCCCACTTCACTGTGCATCGGTTCATGTAAGTCTTCTCATGTTTTTCTGAAACCATCCTGCTTGTCATTTCTTACAGCACAATAGTTTTTCATCACAGTTTTATACCACAGCTTGTTCAGCCGTTCTCCCGTTTGGCAGGCATCCCTTCGATGTCCAGTTCTTTGCCATTGTGAAAAGAGCTGCTATAAATATTTTTGTATGTGTAGGTTCTTTTCTCTTTTTTAATGATCTCTGTGGAATACAGACTTAGTAGTGGTATTGCTGGATCAAAAAGGATATGCATAGTTTTATAGCCCTTTGGGCATAGTTTCTAATTGTTCTCTAGAAAGATTGGACTAGTAGTTCATGACTCCACCAACAGTGCACAAGTGTCCCAATTTTTCTACATCTCCATCAGATTTTTAAATTCCTTTTTCTGTAACGTTGTTAACCAATCTGATAGTTGTGAGGTGGTATCTCAGAGTTGTTTTAATTTGCATTTTTCTCATCGGAATGATTTAGAGCATTTTTTCATGTAATTTGATAGCTTTAATTTCTTCTCTAAACTGCCTTTAACTATTCACTGGGGAATCAGTTCCCTATATATTTGAGAAATGAGATTTTTCCCACCAGTTTTCTGCTTTCTTTCTAATTTTGGCTGCATTAGTTTGGTTTATACAAAAGCTTTTTTATTTTCTTTAATTAAAATTATCTATTTTACTTCCCATAATTCCTGTATCTCTTATTTGGATAATATACTCTTCCCTTATCCATAGATCATACAAGTACATTTTTTCCAAGCTCCCCTAAATTACTTATAAAAGGATGAGGAATCTGTGCTTTCGAGGCCACGTGTGACCCTCTGATTCCTCAGGTGTGGCCCTTTGGCTGAATCCAAACTTCACAGAACAAATCTCCTGTAAAACTTGTGACTTATGTCTTATGATATGATCTTTTATGTCTAAGTCATTTATCCATTTTGACCTTGTCTTGGTATATAGTGTAATATGTTAGTCCATGTCTAATTTTGCAAAACCGCTTTCCAGTTTTCCCAGCAGTTTTTGTCAAATTTTGTCAAATGTCAATTTTTTTTTTTTTTACAAATTTGAGTTCTTAGCCACCTTGGATCTTGGAATTATCAAACTAAATTAAATTACTGTGGGCATTTACTATAGTGTATTCTCTACCTAAGCTGTACTACTGATTCACCACTTCACCACTCTTTATTTCTTTTTGCCAGTACCAGATTGTTTTGATGCTTACTGCATTGTAATATAGTTTGAAATGTAGAACTGCTAGGCCTCCTTCCTTCACATTTTTTTCATTGATTGCCTTGACAATATTCTTGCTTTTCTAGCTCTGTATCACCTAGATGCAGAAAAAAGGCATTCGACAACACTGATTTCACTAGAAAGCACGAGAATCAATGAACCTTTCTTAAAATAAGTAGTGTCTTTCTAAAACCAAGCATTATCTGTGACAGGATAAGTTAGAAGCCTTCCCAATAACATCTGAAGTGAAACACGGATGCTCTTTATCACTACTGTTACTCAGTATTGTACTAGAAATGCTAGCTGTAGCAAGAAGACAAGAAAAAGAATTTGGAGGAATAAGAATAGACAGGAAACAGCATTGTCATTCTCTGCAGATGATAGGATGGTATAATTAGAGAACCCTAGAGAATCAACTGAAAAGCTAGTTGACATAATCAATCAGCCCACATTTCTATGTAGTACCAACAAAATCCAGCAGCAGGAGATAGAAAAGAGATTCCAGTTAAAATGACAACTTAGAGCCTAAAGTACCTGAGAGTCTGCCCACCAAGACAAAGCTAAGGATTACCCAAACGGATTGACAGCGCTTTTCACAGAAATGCAGACAGAACTAAACAACTGGAGAAACATTAATTGCTTATGGGTGGGCTGGCCCAACAGAATGAAGATGATAATTCTAAGTTAATTTACTTACTTGGTACCAGACCACTAAAGGATTATTTTATAGAGCTAGAAAAAATAGTAATAAGATTCATCTGGAAGAATAAAAAAGGCTTTTAAGAAGTACTGAGTTCAAGGGGGTGAAAGTTGGGGGCATATCATGGTTTGGCAGATGGCCTCATCCTGAGCCTTTTCTGATTCCTCCAGGCACAGCGCGTGTGAATAGCTGGCATTTAATTAATGTTTTTACTGGTTGATTTATTCCACACTCTCTTTTGTTTGTGCCTTTTCCTTTGCAGTTCACAGAAAAACGCAGGAAGGCTCAGCAGTGGAGATGACCCCAATAGAAGCAGATTTCTCCTGGCAGAAGAAAATGACTGAACTTGAGATGGAAATCCAAGAGGCGTTTTTACGCTTTATGGCTTCTGTTTTAAAGGGATATCGTACATACCTCAAACCGATCACAGAAGCGCCTTCAAATAAAGCTACTGCTGCAGATTCATTGTTTGACCGACAAGGTGAGTGATGTTGAAAGGTGCAATTCCATGTGATTGGGATGAGTTTTTCTATTGTGTTTCCCTACTGCATGATATCCAAAATAAAAACTTTTCTGAATTATATTCATAATGCATTTCAGCTAAAAATGTATTACATTCTGGATACTGGGGATATTAATATGAAAACAATCTCTGCTATAAACAACTTTATAATCTGTAGACAGGTAATCTATCCTTATCAGTAGTATAAGTGTAATCTTTATAAATCAGTCATAATAATTGGTTGGAATTTGAATGTAGTTTAATTTTACATTTTTCTTAGAATTTCTTACCAGGAAGTTTTAATTCTGGAATGAAGCCTTTAAAGGGAAACAATACCTTTAAAGTATTAAAGTCAGTAAGATGAATGTTTGAATATACAGTAGACAGAATGTAAATAGTTCATATTTTGCATTAATCATTGAACAGAGCTTTTTTGTATTCTTGGCTGTAACTAAAATTTAATTCCTCTTTTAACCCTAAAATATTCTCTGGTAGTTTGCAAAATGAGTTTATACCTTCTTTCCAAATAAACAGCCTTGTTCTGGGACTTGGGGGAACGAGTGGAAAGAACCATACTAGTTTTTCAACTTTTCTTTTTGTCTCAGCTCCTGGGAAACTTAAATTGTATTCTTCAAATTGTTTAATTTCTCTTTTTCACTTCTCTATTCCTGTAGCAACTTTTTTTTTGAGGCAGTCAGGGTTAAGTGATTTGCCCAGGCTCATACAACTAGTAAGTGTCTTAAGACCAGATTTATGCTCCATCCACTGCAGTCACCTAGCTAAGCCCCTGTGCCACCTTCCCCCCACCCCCTCCCCAGCAACTTCTTTAAGGATTTATTTTATAATTATCCTTTTCGTTTTTGTTCTTTGTTGCTTCTCCTGTTTCAAGGTAACTTTGGTAAGTGTAATTGCTATATACTTTATGGAGGGGGACGGGAACCCTGTGGCCTCAAGGCCTTTTATTAAGGGGATTTGTTCTGTCAATTTGTATTCAGTCAAAGGGACCTCACTTGAGGACCTAGCAGTCCACATGTGGCCTCGAGGCAAGTTCTTTGCTCACCCTCCCATCCCTGCCCCCACCCCCCTAATTCTTCTTGCTCCTGCCTCTAAGGAGGTTGCAGTTTACTGATTTGGAATACAATAGATAACCATAATAAAAGTTAGACTAGAATTATTTATAATAAAATCAGATGAAGTGGTTTTAGATAACTTAAAAGGAAGAGATTGCTTATAGCTGGGGCGTCTGAGCTTTGTGGGAGGAAGAAAAAGGCAGGCTGAGATTGGGGAATATGAAAGGGAAAAAACAGATTAAGGCTGGGAAAGTAAGTTAAAATCACATTTATGAAAATCTTAAATATTCCATCATAGAGTTTGTATTTTCTTTTGTAAGCAATAGGAAACTACTAGATATTTTTGAGCCTGGAATCAAAAAGAAATGTAGTAACTGCACAAGTTACCTACAAGCCAAAGGTATAATAGGTGTCACCCAGGGCAGTAGATAACTGTCATTTGAGCAATTATAGATAATTGGTGAGCTGAGAAACAGTAATGTGTGACTGATGTGATTTTTATGTGATAACAAGGAGGAAGGATGACTGAGCTTTTTGTTTTTATTTTCATTTTTATAAGCTTGGCAAAAATGAACAAATATTTACATTTCTCCATCAAAGAATAGAAAAATTCAGCTATAAGTGAATGTAAATTTCAGTTGTGTACAAGTTTTTAAAAAACTATGAAAAAACCTTTTTATAAAGTATACTTCAGATTTAAGATGTTAGGTCCAGCACTGCTATACTGTCTTTTTCTCTCTTCTGTGTTTTAGTTAATAATTTGTTAGTGTTCTCTTTCTCCCTCCCTCCCTCCCTCTCTCTCTCTCTCTCTCTCTCTCTCTTTCTTTCTCCCTCTCCCTCTCTCTCTCTGTCATTATTATTACTTCCCCTTTCCGTGACTCTCCCTTACCCCTTAAAATTAAACCCAAACCTTCTCTTTATCAATAGGAATAGTCACTCAAAACAAATCCATATGTATTGGTCATGTCTGAAAATTTGTCTCTTTTTGCACCTGTTGTCCATCAGCTGATAACTCTCTCTGCAGGATAGGCACCACTTCCAAGAGCTTCCTTCCCATTCACTGCTAAACTCTTTATAAGACTGATTTATCTTTGCTTTTTATTCTTTAGTTGAAAAAAGTGATCAGGAAAGAGAAGCATGATATGTTCATTGTGTACAGTTTTTGGCCTCTGCTCTTGACCGATGTTTTTCTAATGGATTTCTCATCATCCTCACCTCTTCCTGCCTTGCTTTGAGTGTGAAAGTATATTTTGATTTAATTTGCAAAGTCTAGCCAAGTTTTTCATTGAATTTCTCTATCTTTTCATCATTTGCAACTAATTTTGTCCCACGCTATAATTATCTTCATGGTGGCTCTTCCCAAAAATTAATTATTTATTTTTCGTTTTCAGCATTCACTTTTACAGGATTTTGGGTTCTAAATTTTTCCTCCTTCCTGCTCCCAAAGACAGCATGTAATCTGATATAGGTTATGCATGTACAGTCATATTAAACATATTTCCACATTAGTCATGTTGTAAAGGAGAAACAAAATCAGAGGGAAAAACCCACAAGAAAGAAAAAACAAACCAAAAAGACAGAGAAAATAGGATGCATTGATCTGCATTCAGACTCCATAATTCCTTTTAAGTGTCTTTCACACATACTTATCACAAGCACTGCAGTATGAGATTAGTGTCCTATGAAATGATGTTTCTTCTTGCCTTTTTTAAATGAACAGCAAAACCAAATCTCTTATTTGTTTTGTCTCTGAGTCATCCTTCCGTTAGCTGGGATTTCCTTCTGGTTTCATTTGTAGCAGGAACTTCAGGATTGATGTTGTTTCTTACATTTGTATGTCCGTGAGTTGTTGATTGAACAAGGATATCGTATTTAGAGTACCACACATCAAATACATTTGTAATGGTATAAAGCTGTTATCCTTAGCACCCTTTGCTGCCTTTTGACCGTTCTGGTGCCATCACTGCAGAAGCAGAGGGTACCCTGTAGCACTAAGGGTCTTTTTATGTTCTCTTCCCTCTGCTGCACACCGCATACCCCCCTACCCAGCCCTCCTTGCCATGAATTCCCGTGATCAAAAAATTGATCAGCAGTTGGCCAACTTACTGGCAATGCAGCTCTCCTTATTTAGTTTGCATATTCTTTATAAAGCGGACAATCTTTGGGACTGTACGTGAAACTTTTCTAGTGTGTGAAACTCAAGTAAAGTAGGCTTTACTTTTTTCTGGCATTTCCTCCACACAATGATGAGGGATATGAGGAAGACTGTAAGGCATTAGCCTAGGTTAAATGTATGTAGAGATCTGTTTTGGAGGTAACACAATTGTGAGGGCATTGGGAGATTGTTCACCATGTGTCTGAAAATGAAGAAAATACTAAAGGCTTTGAAGAATCTTAGACCTTTTTGATACCAAAAAAAGATGACCTAGGAATATCAGCAGATACCAGTCCATATTCCTGCTTCCCATCTGCATAGCTTTTTAATGAGAATTATCTGTAAATGTGTGGTAGGAGGAAAAGCGTCCCCTGCCATCTGGGTAGAACTGTTTTCTTTAAAAGATAGTAAAACTGTCCTCAAGACTTAAGTGACTCAGGGGACAGAAAAGGTTTGAACTGTTGGTGTTGTTTCCTTGTTGCCTTAATACAAAAAACTAAGAGGAGCTCCAGCCACTCCCTAACGATTGGCTAATGGAACGCCATAGCTCTGAGATAGGGACTGAACTTAGATGAATCAACGAAATGTCTTAATGTCCTTGTTGAACATTCTTACCCTCTTATGACTAAATAAAATCTCCTTAATTCTAACGTATCTCATTTTGTTCACTCTCAAACCCCAAGTACCAGTTGACTGGCCTCATCAGTCATGCCCTGCGACAGCATACATCACTCTTGTAAGTGCACAGTAGACCACGTGGTGTGTGATCTTTACCATCAAAACAATTATTGAATAATGTAGAGAACACAACATATTATGGTTATTGTGTGAATTCTTTTTTGATGACTCTCTTCCCATGAGTTAGCTTGTATCTGTACATGGAAATCATTCAAGATTTTTTGAAAAATAGAATGGTATAGGTAATTTTGTTCAGTGACCCTTTAATCAGAAATATCAGACAAAGCATAACACCAGAAGATGAATATCCACCTAAGATCTGTACCACGGTGATACAAAAGGTCCAGAACAGAGTCTACAAGGCAAGGGCTTCCAAATGTTTTTGCTAATGAATGGTTCCTTATTTGTTGCCTCAAATCATAGAAAATTGTGGAAAATTGAAAAGGATGTATAACCACACAAGAGTTTGCTCAAACCTTCCAAGTAGGAAGAAAACAAACAGTTTCAGAAGTTTTATTGCCCAGATTATGACATACAGTTAGGTAGGTGACCTTTAGAATTTGTCAGTATGAGTATCTGTGACAAACAATATAAATGTACAGCAAATAGGCCCATTTCCCCCTCATCCCCCCCACTCCATCACACAGGAGGTAGATAGCAAGTCAGAATATTTTTCCACAGAAAGTTCCATCCTTTTAATATCAGTGTACTACTAGTATTGTTATGTAGTTGACAAGGCATGTGACATAGCAATCTCTGAAGAATTGAAAATGAACATCACGTAGTGGTCGAAAGAGAGGTGTATGCTGAGTGTAATCAGACTGTACATAACAAATAAGAAATTTAAGTCAAGAACTGGAGTAAATATTTTGATCCGGGAACTGTGGTCAGAAAAGAAGGTAGGCTGGTCACATGGCAGAGGTAAGGGATGACAGTTGTATTTGTGCTGAAGCATTCCATTGGTATCTTTGAAGTGGTGTCTGTCCCAAGAAAGTGAATAGACTTCCTATGTTGGAACTTACTGGAGTGTGATGGGCAGGCATGGGTGGGTTACAGTGTACATTGCTGAGGGAAGTATCTGAATTGAAGAGGTCTAAGATCCACTTGAATACTGCACCACCTATACTTTAATCTTTTGCAATCTGACTTTTGACCTTGTCACTGTGACTTCTTCTGATTCTCTGCTTGCTTAATTATTAAGTCTAGTGGCTTTTTTTTAAACCCTACACATCATTTACCATCCTGTCCTTATTCATGTTAGTTCTTTGGCTTACATGACACAGTTTTCTCTGGTTCTCTTACCCATTTGTCTGTTTTTCCCCCTGGTTCATCTTCCTCTTTCTGCTAAATGTCAGTATCCCTAAAGCTCTGACTCTTGAGCTTCTTTTATTTCTATGTACTCTGTCCTGTCATCTACCACTCCTTTGACTTCAGTTATCATCTCTGCAAAACCCTCCCAAATCTTTGAGATCTAGTACTTAGTATGTTATTAAGCTCCAGTCCTCCATTTCTCCAGCTGCCTGTTAGACTGCTCAGTCCCTTCATTTCCCTGCTGCTAGCAAAAACTCTGCATATCCTTTCTACAAACCTCCCAAGCTGCCTCTTCCAACTTCTCTACTTTTAGTTGATGGCATAACAGATCTGAATCACCTTTGGTTTTTCTCTTGCTTGATAACTCTTCATTAGCTTCGACATGGGATCTTGGCAGTAGCTGTCATATCTGCTCCCTCCTCCCATACTAAGGCCACCTTTACTGAGTTCCTTATGTCTTTTTATCATGTCTTAGTTGCTCTATTCTCATTCTCTCTTTTCCCCAGTCTTTGCCTTAGTGTATCCATAAACTCGTTGTTGTGGGATGCCCTGTTCACTGCAACAAATCTCAGCCGCTTGAACTTTTTATACTGTGCAATTTTTGTCTGTCTTCCTCTACATGCAAGATTTGGAAGGTCTGGCCAAAACATTGGAAGCCTTTTAAAAATTGTGTAGATATAGGTGTGCAGTGCTCAGATTACCAATCTTTTATCCTTTGTTCTTGTATTTGATTCCTGGCCTACCTCCTTTTCAAATTCTGTACTTGTTAAAGGATCACAGTGATCTGCAGAGTATATCTTAAAGTTGAGGAAATTTTCTTAGAAGGGCTTGGTCAGTCTAGATGTTTTGGTAGTCATGAGGCAAAAACTTGATTATTGGATGGTTAAAAGAATTGTGTGATGTAATTGTTCCTTTTCCTGTATCTTTTTTTCCCAAATCATTTTATGTGTATATATTTTTTCTACAGTTAGCTTAGTGCCATTTGCTAAGAACTAATTCTTATCCATCTCATATCACACAGATACCTTCTGCCACTATCTCTTCCTTTATCCCTATCTCACACAAAGAGGTAGCCCTCTTCTCTGTCTGCACATGCTCCCATCCCATCCCATCTTCTACAACAGATTACTTTCTCTTGGCTTCCCCATTTGCTCATTTATCTTCCGTGTCTCCCAGTCTAACTCAGCATGTCCATATCTCTCCTGTCCTTAAAGAAACCTCACTTGATCCATGCCCTTTAGCTGTCGTCCTATATCTTTTCTGCCTTTGGTGGTCAAGCTCCTTGAAAAGGCCAATGGGAGCCTTCTCTTTCTCTCTCTTTTTCTCTCTGTCATTTTCTAACTCCTTATATTCTGGCATCTGACTTCATAAGATATTGGTCTCCACAGTTATCAGTGATCTCTTAATTGCCAGATCCATTGGCCTTTTTTCAGTCCTCATTTGTCTTGAGCTCTCTGTAGCTTTTGACACTTTTCTCCTCTCTAGGTTTTTGGGACACCATTCTCTCCTGGTTTTCTTCCTAACCTATTTGACCGCTCTGCTGTCTCCTTGTCCAGATCATGAACTCTAGCTTTATTGTATTCTTAGGGTTCTGTCTTGGGGTCCTCTTCTCTTTTTCCTCTATGCTACTTCACTTGATGACTTCTCCCTACATTAACCTCCAATTTCATATCTCTAACTGCCTTTCAGAAATCTTGAACTGCGTGTCAAGTAGACATCTTAAATTCAGTATGTCCCAAGCTGAATTAATTTTTTTTTCCCTTCCCCCTTTCTAAAGTTCCTTATTATTGTAGAGGACAATACTGTCCTCTATCTTTTCCAAACTTACAAACTCTAAACCTAGGTATCCTTCTTTACTCCTCACTCTCTCATGTCTAATCTGTTGCCAAGGCCAATCAATTTTACCTTCGCAATATCTCTTGAACATAACCCCTTCTTTCCTCTGACACTTGCCACCACCCTGGTGCAGGCTCTCTTTACCTCATACTGGAATATTGCAATAGCCTTCTGGTGGATCTGCCTGCGAATTAAGAGTTAAGGATACATAGTTCATGAATTAGAAAATAAAATTCAGAATAGAGTGGAAGGAACAAACTTGGGAGAGTACAGGCAAATTGGAAGGGCATGACAAGAATCTCTGTAAACCTGGAGGGATAAATAAACATTAAGTGATTATTATGTATTAAGCACTGAGGATACAAATACAAAAGCTTAAAATCCTTTCTTCTGAAAAGCTTATACAATAAAGGAAACTGCACATAAAAGAAGGTGCATATGGGGAGGGATTTGTTTGTTTGGGCAAAAGGAAGGAAATAAGCCTTTATTTGGTTGTTTATTATGCATGTTGTGTTTCAGGCACTGTGTGCTAAGAGCTTTTTATACATAAGTTGTACACACAAAGTTGAAGGGTTGCTAGGTGAAGCCATAATGGAGTAGATTGACACGTTATTTATAGTAACAATGGGAGTATTGATTTATGTTTTTAGAGCAAAAAAATGTTTTGGGGGAGGGGAAAGAGTGAGTGTGTGAGTGTGTGTGGATAGATGGCAAGAAGATGACCAGGGTATAGTATGAACCGTGCCTGGAGCTGGCCTAGGTTGGCTGGTTGGTTGTTGTCCTTCGTTTCTCAAAGAGTCACGTGACAGTGTGTCTGCCTGTGGCTAATTGGATCAGAACGAGCTTAGATGTTCTGCTACAGTTCAGGCACAAGTATTCCATGTGAACATTTGGGGTGGGGATGTCTCTAAATTTGTGCACCTCGTGTTTCTTTTGAGTTACTGCAGTTTTGCCCTGCTATAGAGCACAGAGCCTGCTGTGATGTGGGCATGCCATGCTGGGCAGTTTTTTGCCAGTGTCTCGCATGTGATACAGTCAATTCCAAAGTTCTTGAGAGACGCCTTGAGAGTGTCTTTGTATCCCTTCTTCTGACCACCATGTGGCCTAGAGTAAAAATGTAAACCAAATAGGACATAGGTCAAGAATTTCAGGACTTACAGGCTAGAGACTTAGGGTCACCATGGCATCATCTCTAGTCCAAAGGATATAGCTGTACTGAGAGAGCAGAAAGGTGGCTAGAATGAAGAGCCATGAGAGACGCTCTGCCGTTTGGGCACAGTGGGTCCCAGCATGGAGTCCACACCTGTGATTAGCAAAGCTAATCCTGAGAATAAAATAGTGACTTAAAGGAGGAAGGAGATAAACATCAACCAGTCAGTATTTATTAAGCACCTGCTACCTTGTGCTGGGCTCCAAGAATAGAAAGGTGGAATTGAAACAGTCATTGCATTCAAGGAGCTTCTGTTTTGTTGAAGACAGAAAACTGTAGACGTGTATTGATGTATACAAAACAGATAAAAGTTTGTGTAGACCACTAGAAGGTAAGGATATCAGGAAAGGTTTCATGTAAATGTGGCGCTTAAGCTGAGTCTTCAAGGAAGCTAGGAATTTTAAGAGACCAAGGTTAGGAGGAAGTATGCTCTAGGCAAAGGGGACAGCCATGGTATATTGTATATGAAGAACAGGAAGAAAGCCTGCTCGCCTGCACTATTGAGTGCATGGAGGGCAATAATGTATAATAAAGCCAGCAAGGAGCCAGGTTATAAGAGCTTTGAATTCTGAATAGAGTAGTGAATGTTTGATCCTAGCAGCCAATATGGAATCATTAAAAATGTTTTACTAGAGGTACTGTGGTCAGACCTTCACTTTAGAAAAAAATCCCTTTGGTGCCTGTGTGGAGAATGAATTGGATTGGTACCAGTAAAGGGCTAATGCTGGAACCAAAGCGAGAGAGAACTTGAGCTAGAATGTTGGCTGTGAAGAGATGGTGAGAGACACAAACATCAGTGTGCTACAACTAATTAGAGATATAGCTATCAAAACCAAAGAGATACATGAAGGAAAGCTAAAGTCCAACAATTATAGCTTGAAATATGAATGGATTTAAGTCTAGTAAAATGAAAGTAATGGAATGCGTGAGTTTCATATTTTCTAGGGTGAATATAGAAAGATAGGTGTTGAGTCACTCATTTTTCCCCCATTTACTGGAACCAGATAAAGTCCATTTAAAGAACCGTCCGAATTTCATTTTAGCTTAACAAGTGTTTTAAATCCCTGCTGGTTGTAGATTACTGTGTACTGTGTTAGCCTGTGCAGAAAATAACATCCTGTAGTTGAGTAACTTACTTTAGTACCTGAGTTAAACTTCCCTACCTCCTCCCTTTTTCGTCTCCTTTTAATTCCAAATAACTCTAAGCCCATTTCCTCACTTGTAGCTTGAAGAAGGCTATGCATGTATGCATGATCATTTGCTTTAAACTATATTTTGAAGGCATACTGTAAATAATTGCTATCTTTTAAGCTCCTTATAAATAGAGATTATTTCATTCTTGTATCCCTAGCACCTGGAACGTAGTATATGCTTAATCACTACTTGTTGATGGATTTTATATTTCCTTCTTTCCCTTCCCTAGTAACTGGTTGATTTGTGATCATAAGAAAGAAAAGAAGAAAAAAAATCTGATAATAGTTGCCTTTTATAGATACCATTGGTTTTGTACTCCTAGTATGTAGATAAATTAGAGTGAGGAAATGTAGATGCAAATTTAAAATCATACTTGGTATACAACATCTGGTTCCTCTTACAGCTAATTTTATAGTACACAATTTGATTTCTTTTTTTTCTAGGATTTTTAAAAAGCCGAGATCGTGCCTATATGAAATTCTACACTCTTTTAACTAAAACTCAGATTTTTATCCGTTTCATTGAAGAGTGCAGCTTTGTAAGTGATAAAGATACTGGACTGGCATTTTTTGATGACTGCATAGAAAAGGTAAAAAGTATTTTCATGTACCAGTGTTAAATAAAATATCAAGTATAATATGTCATAAACAACACTTTAAAAAATCTTAATGTCTTTTCATGTCACCTTAACTATCCAGGTACTTCTTTCTTCCTCTTCTGACTAAATTAGTTCTTATAGCAACAGTTTAAAAAGAGAAAAAATGAAATTCAGCAAAACTGCCCAACATATTAACTATACCTATATGCCTAATGCTATATGCAATGTTTGATATTGTTTTACTATAATGTTTGAATGTTTTTTCTTTAGAAACCAGTGTAAAGGTTCACTGGTGCTTAATTTGTGCTAAATCTTATGTCCTTAGAGTATTATGTTTCTTCTACTGATATGATTAATTAGTTTCCCTTGTAAATGTTTTGTTTTATTTTCATTATACCAGTAAAGACCATTTTATAGAGACTTCTCTTATTATTGTTTTTCTAATTAATAAGTTAGACTTTTAAGCCCTAGTTGTAAATTGGAAGAAGCCAATAATATGGGGAGTTTGTTTCAAAGAGTTCGATTTAGAAGTCCCATGTGCTTTCATTTTCTGTCAGTTGCCCACAATGACTTTTTGTTTCTTTTTTGTCTCGATAATGTTTGGAAATATTTTAAACTTTAAAGCCTAAAGTGCATGTTCCCCAACACAAGGATCAGAAACTGTCCCTAATTTTTTTTTTTACTTCATGTTTCTTGTTTTGACTATGATATTTGTTCATTAAATGAATGTTTTAAAAATAACTTTTTGTCTTTGTAGCCAGTTTGTTGTAAAGTATTAGAATATTCACAGAGGAAATTTAATCTATGTATCTACAATGCTTTGCATATTTTAGGTAGTTGGCATAATTTTCTCCTTCCAGTAATGCTGAGAATTTTCAGGTGCTAGTTAAAACTGTCCAAATGTTTTAATTCCTCCAAAATTGATGTTTTCACAAATATTTGGATCCAGGATTTACACGTGACAATTTTAAGGTTTAGCCACAACTGTGACATAGAACAATGAAGGTAATTATTATTTGGGAGCTGGGACCTTTATTTGCTTAACTTTGTTCTTGTTTGTAAAGAAGCATTTACAGAATGATGAATGAAATGAAATTCCTATTTAATAGTCAAATGAAGAGTTTCTCTTTTAGTCTGATAGAAAAAAATCTGGTGTTGTGGGCCTAAATCCGTGTGAACTGTTCATCTCCTCAGTAGCACACATCTTCTGTGATACTTGAAGACCTCAGAAAAATTTCTTTTCTCTTTCTAGGTTTTTCTGAAATCATCCTGCTTGTCATTCCTGATAGCGCAGTAATATTCCATCACAGTCATATGCCACAGCTTGTTTAGCTATTCCCCAATTGATGAGCATCCTCTTGATTTCCAGTTCTTAGCCATCACAAAAAGAGCTTCCTGCTATAAATATTTTTTTATAGATAGATCTTTTTCCCTTTATGTAGATGTCTTTGGGATATAAACCTAGCAGTGGTACTGTGGGATCAAAGGGTATGCCCAGTTTTATAACTGTTTGGGCATAGTTCCAAAGTGCTCCCCAGTATAGTTGGGTCAGTTCACCACTCCACCAACAGCGCTTTAGTGTCCCAGTTTTCCCATATCCCCTCCAACATTTATCATTTTCCTTTTTTGTCATATTAGCCAGTCTGAAAGGTCTGAAGTGGTACCTTAGAGTTGTTTTATTTGCATTTCTATAATCCGTAGTGATTTAGAGCATTTTTTCATATGACTATTTAGATTGGATTTGTCTGAAAATTGCATATTCATACCCTTCATACCCTTTGACCAGTTACTAATTGGGGAAAGACTTGTGATTTGATTCAATTCTCTATATATTTGAAGAATGAGGCCTTTATTAGACATATTTGCAAAATGTTTTCCTCAGTGCTGCTTTTCTTTTAATTTTGGTTGCATTGATTTGGTTTGCGCAAAAGCTTTTAAATTTTATGTAATCACAGTTATCTATTTTGCATTTTGTAATGTTCTTTATATTTTCTTTGATCCTTAATTTCTTTCTTTATCCATAGATCTGACAAAAATATGTAGAGATTTGATGCAAATCTGTAAGGTTGTTATTCCTGTAGATAAGTGGTTTACAAAAGTGAACTTTGCTTTTTAAAAAAAAGTATTTTATTTGTTTTAATCATGCAAGGTCTGATTTTTCATTCCCCTCACCCCTAACTGAGAACACAAGAAAAGCAAAACCCATTTCAAACACATCTATTCTATCAAAGCAGTTTTCCAAGTTCCAAAAAAATTGTCTCATTCTGTCCCCTTCTTCTCTATCAGAAAATGAGTACTATGTTTCATAAATCCTCTAGAACCCTTATTGGTCATTACATTGGTAACAGTTCAACACAATAATATTCCATCACATTTACATACCATAATTTGTTCATCCATTCCACGGTTTGTGGACACCACCCATTGTTTGCCGTCCCATAAAGAACTATAAATATTTTTTAATACTCTTAGAATTTGTTTTAAGATTACTCAAAACCTTAATCTCTTTCTAATTCCCCTTCCCTTTTTCCACTTTCCCTCCTATCTTCCTGTTGACTAAAACATATTTCTGTTCTCCACTCTGTGCACGTATGTATTTTCTTCCTTCTTTTGACCAGTTCAGTTGAGAATGAGGTTCAACTCTCAACCATTTCCTCCACTGCCCACTCTGTATAAAGGTCTACTTGTGTACTACTTAAGAGAAAATTTCCCCTAACTTTCCTTTTCCTTCTCCCCAATCCCAGTATATTCCTGTTCTGCTCATTTTCTTAAGTTAATTAAAAGATAACAGAACTACTCCCAGTCCTTGTCCAAGTGGGCTCCCAGATAGGGGTCAGAGGGGACCTAAATGTATTGTTTCCCCATATTTGAAAGTGACAAATTCATCTATACTTAGTCCTTTATCGTTTTTTTCATTCATATTCATATTTTTCATTCATATTTCATTCATATGTTTTTTCAATCTTGTGATTGAACTTCAAAGTTTCTAAAGAATTCTAGTCTTTGCATCAATAATGCTTTAAGTTTCTCTATTTCTTTAAAGACCCATTTTTTTCTCTTGTAGCATCATACTCGATTTTTCTGGGTAAGTTATTTTTGTCTCTAAACCCATATCCTTTGCTTTCTGGAATATTTTATTCCAAGTTCTCTGTTTCTTTATAGTAATGGTTGCTTGAATTCTTTCTTTCTGGCTGCTTGAAATATTTTTCCTTTGACTTGAAAGTTTTGGATGTTGGTTAAGATGAGAGTTTTCCTTTTGGGGTTTCTTTGGGGAGGTGACTGAATTCTTTCTGTTTCCACTTTTCTATTTGATTGTTAAGAGATGAAGGCAGTTTTCTTTTAAGATTTCTTGAAATAGGATAAAGAAGCTCCTTTTTTAGTCAGGGCTTTCAGGTGGCCCATTTTTAAATTTTTGCTCCTCAGTCAGTTTTGTAAGTCAGTTGTTTTTGCAATGAGATACTGTGTGGGATAGCATGGCCCCCCCTTACTCAGACTGGTTGCCCAGAGGCGGCTCAAAGTGAAAACAGAAAATCTCCCTTGTCGGGCTGTAGGCTTTTTGCGAGAAGCGGGCGATCCCTTCACCACTAAGGCTGCAGTCAGTGGAAGCTCCTTACAGAAGCAGAATGGCAGCCTGGATGGACCCTGATGCAGGAGGCCCCCTCCCTCCGCTGACCAGTATTCTCATTGGCTGAGAAGCGTGGTGGTCTCACATTCTAGGCGAAATCTAACCAATCCCCTTTGGAACCCGGACCATTATACAGCGCAACATGGAAAACATGTGCAGGTGACGCAGTGAGGACTCAGGCAGATCGGGGAGGGGGCCAGAGTGAGGCTGCAGACTGTACTGAGGAGTTGTGAGCGATAGTCACTGATCCTAATGGGCTACGTAGCCTTGTGTGGAGACCTGGGCCCAAGGGCTCTTCTGCTTCAGGGAGGAGTCTCCATTAAATCTCTTCCTATTCAATACCAACCATTTTCTTCCTTTTGTTTTCTAGTTTTTTTGCTTTAAAAAAAACTTGTTGCCACACACAGTTGGTTTCTGTTTGATCCGTTTGAATTTTTAGGGAGTCTGTTACTAGGGCCAGGTTTTGTACCTCTTATGCAAAGTCCTTAATTGTTTTTCCAATTCATAGCTCTCATTTCTTTTCCAACGTTTTTCTCAAACATTCTCATTCAATTTATAAAAATAAAGAAATTTTTTAATTTTTATTTTTTTTGAAAACTCATGCTGTGTTTCTTCCAGGAATTTTATTTAAGTTTGAATCCAAGCCCTGTTCTTCTCTCAGGTATTGCTTACAAACAACAAAAGTTGTTTTCAAGTCATTCTCTTTTGGAGTTTTGTCTTGAACTTCCTTAACACCATATGGTAGATAGCTTATTATGATAAGGTTCTTTTTTTGTTTGCCCATTCTTCTAATCTACTTCTTGACTTTGGACTTGATGTTTAACCTGGGCTATGTGAAAATGAACATTTCAAAAGAAGAAATACAAATAAAAAATCCAACCATATATGAAGTTGTTCAGAATCATTCAGTAAACATTTGTCTAGTATTTATCTGCTTTTTGCCAGGCACTGTGCTAAAAACTGAGATACTAAAAGAGACAAAAGACAGTTCCTGCCCTCAGGGAGTTTATAATCTAATTGGGGAGACAACAAGCTCCCTATATACAGGATTAAAAAGGAGATAATTAACTGAGGGAAGGCATAAGAATTAACAGGAGTTGGATAAGGCTTCCTGTAAAAGTTGAGATTTTAGTTGGGATTTTTAAGAAGCCATGGAAGTCATTCATTGGAGCAGAGGAGAAATATATCATTCTAGGCACAGGGGATAACCAGCAGAGTGCCCAGAGCCTTGAGATGGGGTGTCTTGTTTGTAGAACATTCATGAGACCAGTGTCTCTTGATTATGTGTCAGGAAGTAAGGTATAGGACTAGAAAGATAGGAGGAGGCTAGATTATGAAGAGTTTTGAATGCCAAGCATAACATTTTATACTTAATCCTGGAGACAATAGGAAGTTATTGGAATTTATTCAGTCAGGAGTCTGGGCATCAGACCTGTGCTTTAGGAAAATCACTTTAGTGGCTGAATGGAGGATGGATTAGAGTGGGGAGAGACTTGAAGTAGAGAGATTTATCAGTAAACTGTTGCAATAATCCAGTCATAAGATTGTGAGGGCCTGCATTGGAGTGGCGGCAGTTTCAGAGAAGAAGGGGGTATGTTCATGTTGCAAAGGTAAAATTGATTTGCCTTGGCAACACCTTAGATGGAAGGAAGGGGACTAGGAGAGTGATGTTGTTCTCCATAGTAATAGGGAAGGTAGGAATGGGGCAGGGTTTAGGGAAAAAGATAATGGGCTCTTGTCTTGAACACAGTGAGTTTAAGATGTCTGCTGGAATCTAGTTTGAGATGTCAAAAAGGCAGTTGGAGTTTCCAAGGTTTGAGATTGGCAGACAGATTGGGACAGGATAAATAGATTGAGAGTCATGAGCACAGAAATCTGTAAGATCTGATGAGATCACCAAATAGATGGAGAATCTAATGGAGAAGGCCCAGGACAGAATCCTGTGGGACACCTAGGGTGAGAGATCATTATTTGGAAGAGTATCCAACAAAGGGGAGCGATGGAGTGGTCATATAGGAAGGAGAACCAGGAGTGAGTGCTGTGCCAAAAACCTCAAGAGAAGAGTATATAGAGGAGCAGTGTCAGAGGCTGCAGAGAGATAAAAAATGGGGATTGAGGAAAGTTCATTGGATTTGGCAAATAAGAGATCATTAGTGACTGGAGAGAATGTTTTTGGTGGAATGATTAAGCTAGATTGTAAGGAGATAAAAGAAAGTGGAAACATCTATTGCAGGTGGCCATTTCAAAGTTTAACCACAAAGGGCAAAAGACATGTAGGACAATACCAGGACAGAAATACCAAGTGAAGGATTTTCAAGATGAGGGTCACATAGACATGTTTGTAGGCAGTGGGGAAAACCAGTAGAGAGGGGGAGAATGAAAATAAGTGAAAGAGTGGAAATGACAGAGAAGGCAATCTTTTGGAGACCAGATGGAGTGGGATTGCTTGAATAAGTATAGAGGTGAGCTTTGGTAAGGAGTAAAGGCCACTTCATCATGTGAGAGGGGTGAAGGAGGGGAGAGGAACAGAAGGTACCTGAGTGATAGGAGATAAGGAAAATGGAGTTAATGGTGAATGACTTTACTATTTCTGTAAAATATGAGACAAAGTTCTCAGTTGAGAGAGTGGCATTGGGGGAGTCCTGGAAGGTTTGAAGAGGGATGAAAAGGTTTGGAAATTAAAGCAGTCCTGAGCTATCACTTCATGCCCTCAAATTAGTTGATATGAAAATTCATTGTTAGAGGACACTTAGGAAAAACAAGCACTACAATTTTTACTGCTGATTTATTTACAAATTGGTTTATACCTTCTAGAATGTTGAAATTGCACAAGAAAAGTTACTATATTGCACATACCCTTTCATTCAAAGAAACTAATACTTACTGATGACGCACCCTAAGGATATTACTGAGAGCCAGAAAATAATATCCATGTCTACAAAGATGTTCTTAGCATTTTTTATGACAAAAAAAAATTGGAAATAAAGTATGAGCCTAAAGATTGGAAAATGACTTGACCAGTGTGGCATATGACTGTAATGGAATATTGCCATTCTGTAAGGAATGGAAAAGTTTTCGAAACATGAGAGGTATATAATTAAACCCAATGAAGGAGGCTAAGATAAAATAATTATGTTCATAATGTCTGTAGCAGTGAAAATGCAGCCAGTTCTTAGAAGCAACAAAATTTGGTGAGGATGGCTTGTTTGATCATGATAGAATACTCAACTTTTTTTATAATAGTTCCTTAAGTAGAGGTTGACAGCAACTGTCAATCATAACCACAGTATTCAACAATTTTATTTGTATGTTTTAAAGGAAAAAATGCCTTTAAAGTCACTACTTTTGAGACATTTCAAAGAAAGGCAAAAGAACCAAAAGAATAATGACAATCGCTGTTCAGATAAACTGATAATACTCTCTAATTACTATCTCTTTAAGAGGCAGAATGAGACATCATTTTGCACCATTGATAATGTGAGGATTTGTTTTTCTTGACTATTCATATTTATTACAAGGGTTCTGCTTTTATTGTATTATTTTAAATGGTGGGATCAGGAAAGAGAAAATAAATGTTAAATAATTGAAAAGTAAATTGTTAACCTCGCTGTATACATACACATGGACACACATACTAAGTTTTTGCTGCTTTTCTTGACTTTATCATCTTAGACACCTTTTTCAGAGCTACTAACTTGTTTAAATAGATTGGATTAGAGATACCATATTTTCATTCAACGCCGTCTTTGATTATAAAAAGGGAAATGTGGGGAAACTCTTTTTTAAAGTACATTTATCTGATTTTATTTTTTCTTTCTAGCTATTTCCTGACAAAGGCACTGAAAAAACAGATAAGGTATTTTTAAAAAAATAACAATGAAATCTATGTTGACATTTCTAGGGTTGTTATAGAAATTACTTGAGGGTTATGGGTTTGTTTGTTTTTTCCAGGTTGATTTAGACTCAGCAGAAGATACCAGGTTGATAGAACTAGATGATTCCCAAAAGAGTGAGCATACAGTATTAATAATGCCACCAGAGCCACCTGCAAGTGATGGACAAGACTTGTCACCTAAATTTAGGTAATCTGTAGAACTAGGAGAAAACAGAACAATTTACTGTCTCTTTAGAATAAGGAATGAGGAGATAAGAGTTTAAGTATATATTTCATAGCTCCACTGATGTCTTGTGTCTATTTAAAAAAAAATCACCTCTTCAAAAAATCTTGATATACATTCAGATATCTATAACAACTTCAGTTTTGTTTCCCACAACAATTTAATGAACTGATAAAAACGATTTTATAGGCTTACGTTTTATAAATCTTGAAATACTTTGTAGGTTGTGCAGGTGTTACGCTTTTTACATACACTAAGTCAGGGGTGGGGAACCTGCATCCTCTAAGTCACATGTGACCTTCTAGGTCTTTGGGTTCGGCCTGTTGACTCAGAAAAGGATTTGTTCAGTGA
This sequence comes from Bettongia penicillata ogilbyi, assembly GCA_023548195.1. Classification (NCBI taxonomy): domain Eukaryota; kingdom Metazoa; phylum Chordata; class Mammalia; order Diprotodontia; family Potoroidae; genus Bettongia; species Bettongia penicillata. The sequence goes on from JAJHZJ010000202.1 coordinate 1,010,219, forward strand.
AATTTGGATTCAGCTAGAAGGTCACACTTGAGGACCTAGAGGGCCACATGTGGCCTTGAGGCCAGAGGTTCCCCACCCCTCGACTAAGTCATTAGGGGAAACATTGTTAAAGAAGCTGTTATTTCAGCTATGTCTTTAGCTAATTTTTTAACAGTCAGTTAGAAAAAAGTGTAATTTGGAACCTAGCATTTAGCATTTTTTTTCCTTCACAGTATAGTTACAACTAGAATTTAATGTCTACATTAAATATTTATGATTTCTAAGATACTGCATTAACTCTGGCCTATAGGTTGTAATTTCAGTTGTATACTATCTATCCTGTTGACACATTACAGACTTCAAGATATAATATTCAGTCTATCAAATAAGGTATCAGAATGTGATCATTATAATGACCAAAGTTTTTATTCAAATAGGTATTCTGTTTCTGTTTTTAAATGACTTAAATATCCAGTTTGGGATTTTTAAATACTCATTTTTCTTTTTTATGACATTTTAGAGAGCAAAATTTATCGAATATATAGATAAAATTGAAATTTTGGGGAAAAAAAATAAATTGGTTTTTTTTTTAAATAAACATGGATAGAAAAAGAAAACTAATACCATTTTCTTCTCTCTCTTAAGCTACAAAAACTTTCCAAGACTGGATCTTAAGCTTTTTGATAGACCACAGGCATTGAAAATTCCTTTCAGCAGACATCCTGCAGGAAATAACATTTCAAACAGTCCAGCCCTCATGGCTAAAAGGACTAAACAGGTGGGTTAATCTTGACATAATGTGTGTTTTTAAAACATAAAAATACATGCATTTAAATTCATGTATTTTACTATACATGAAATATATCAATAGCTATATATCAGCATATCAATTAAACACATTTATTGAGTTCTTACTATATGCTAAGTATAGAAGGTTAAAATTTTTTTAAAAATTGGTCCCTGCCTCTAGAAATTTACACTCTCTTGGGAATGGGAGGTGGGGTAGGAAGCACAGGGATGGGATAATTACTGAGTTCCTATTTTGTTATCACTATTGACTTTCATGAGACCATGAATATCATTTCTTGGGAACCAGATATGCTCAGAATATTACTCAAATATGAAAAGAGAATACATTTTGGAAAACTAAATTTGTTACATGACAGCAGGTCTGGCTTGGTTTTGAATAGAAAATTGCTTTTCTTTTTTGGTACTGATCATTAAATGAGTATCTATAGTAAATCAGGACGTTATGGACCTTTAAATACATCCTCAGTTTCTTCTTGAGCTCTAGTTGTTTAGTCAACTGCCAGCTAAACACCTTCACCTACACATCATGTCCCCTTCAAAATCAACATATCCAAAACTAAACTTAACCTCGCTTTCAAAACATGTTTTTCCTCCTCCCAATTTATTCCTGTAGATGGTGCTACTATGCTTCCAGGCTCAAAATATCAGAGACCTTTTTTAATCTCTTACAGCCTCACCCTAATCCAGTTAATCCCCAAGGTTCCTTGCCCTTCTGCCATTGTGGAAACATAGCTCCACACTGGTAGTGCTCTCCTCTTCCTTCTTACAGACTTTGAAATCCCTTGCTGGTGTCAAGTCCCGGCACAGGTGCCACTTCTTTCATTAAGCCTGCAGCCCTCTCCTCTGCCCCAGTGTGAAAGTGATCTCTGCCTTCTTAAATTCTCCATAGCAAATTGTCTTGTATGTTCTTTTGAAGTTATCCTAACATAATAGGATTTAGAGACTGAAAGAATCTTTTGCCTTGCATTATCTTTTTTTATGATTTATTATTTTTATTTTGATTATTTTTATCATTTATTTTGATTATTTTGATTATTTTATTTGATTATTTTTATCATTTATTATTCCTTCCTATTGGAATGTAAACCCTTTAAGCTATTTGGTCTTTTTTTTTTTTCATCTTCTATACCCAGCACAAAGCATAAAAATAGCTGCTTATTGAACGTTTGTTGAATCAAATACATTGATTCAGTAAGGTTTAAATAGACAACTTCAGAATTTGAAATTGTGCTCTTAGAACCAGTGAAGATTCTGTAGAATGATGAGATATTTAGTTCTGAATTTATGATTTTTACAAAAAGTTCTGCACTTGCCCTATTTTTACTCATTTTTGAATAATGATGAGACCACATTCCTCCAAAAAGGAGGAATTTCTTGTTAGAAATAACAAGATTTTTATCTCTCTAGGAGGTATTCCAGAAAAGAGTTGCTAATCTAAATAAATCTTCACAGATCTGAGGGATTTTTTTAGTTTTTTAAGGTGCCAGTTTTAGAATGCAATTTTGTATATATTTGTTTTTTTAATTTAGAGTGTATTGGATATAATTTTCTTTAATTTTCTTTTTCTAGGAGATAAAAACTGCGCATAAATTGGCCAAGAGATATTATGCAAACCCACCACAGTGGGCTAAGTGCCTATTCAGTCATTGTTACAGCTTGTGGTTCATTTGTTTGCCAGCTTATGTTAGAGTTTCTCATCCTAAAGTGAAAGCATTGCAGCAGGCATATGATGTCCTTATTAAGATGAGGAAATTAGATGTGGATCCATTGGATGAGGCAAGTACAAAAATTTTTATATTTTATAAATGGGTGATTCTAAGATGAATTTTATTTTTACTGTTAAGAAAATTACAGAGTTGCAAATAGCTTTAACATCTCCAGAGCAGACCAGCCAACCTACCACTCTCTACAAAGGTATACTAATAATAAAGTGAAAAAAGAGGGGGAAAACAAAAGATGGGAATCATCCCTGTTGAATCAGTGTAATTATTTTGGAAAGCAATTTGGAATGATGCAAATAAAATAACAAAAATGTCTATACTCTCTGAGTTAGAGATTCTGTTACTAGGTTTATACTAATCTGAGAAGTCAGTGATAAGAAGAAAGTTTCTGTATACACCAAAATATTTACAACAGTATTTTTGTTGACAGGATATGAAATGAAGCCTTGGAATTGTACTGATTTACATTTCTCTTATTATTAGTTATTTGGAATGTTCTTTTATTTATTTATTTTTTAATTTAACTTTTTACATTCATTCTCACAAAATTTTGGGTTCCAAATTTTCTCCCCATTTATCCCCTCCCCCCCACCCCAATACACCAAGCATTCTAATTTTCCCTGTCACCAGTCTGCCCTCTCTTCTATCCTCCCTCCCTTCTCTTGTCCCCATCTTCTCTTTTGTCCTGTAGGGTCAGGTGACTTTCTATTCCCCATTAACTGTATGTCTTATTTCCTAGTAGCAACAACAATACTCAACAGTTGTTCCTAAAACTTTGAGTTCCAACTTCTCCCCATCCCTCCCTCCCCACCCATTCCCTTTGGGAAGGCAGGCAATTCAGTATAGGCCCTATCTGTGTAGTTTTGCAAATGACTTCGATAATAGTCATGTAAGTCCCTTATGACTTCTCTTTGCTGTTTACTTTTTCATGCTTCTTCTCATTCTTGTGTTTGAAAGTCAAATTTTCTTTTCAGCTCTGGTCTTTTCATCAAGAATGATTGAAAGTCCTCTGTTTCCTTGAAAGACCATATTTTCCCCTGAAGTATTATACTCAGTTTTGCTGGGTAGGTGATGCTTGGTTTGAGTCCTAGTTCCTTTGACTTCTAGAATATCCTATTCCACGCCCTTTGATCCCTTAATGTAGAAGCTGCTAGATCTTGAGTTATCCTGATTTTATTTCCACAATACTAGAATTGTTTCTTTCTAGCTGCTTGCAATATTTTCTCCTTGACCTGGGAACTCTGGAATTTGGCCACAATGTTCCTAGGAGTTTCTCTTTTTGGATCTCTTTCAGGCAGTGATCGATGGATTCCTTCCATACTTATTTTGCCCTCTGGTTGTAGAATGTCAGGGCAGTTTTCCTTGATAATTTCATGGAAGATGACGTCTAGGCTCTTTTTTTGATCATGGCTTTCAGGTAGTCCCATAATTTTTAAATTGTCTCTCCTGGATCTATTTTCCAGGTCAGTTGTTTTTCCCATGAGATATTTCACATTCTCTTCCATTTTTTCATTCTTTTGGTTTTGTTTTATGATTTCTTGGTTTCTCAGAAAGTCATTAGACTTCATCTGTTCCATGCTAATCTTGAGAGAACTATTCTCTTCAGTGAGCTTTTGAACCTCTTTTTCCATTTGGCTAATTTTGCTTTTGAAAGCATTCTTCTCCTCATTGGCTTTTTGAACCTCTTTTGCCAATTGAGTGAGCCTATTTTTCAAGGTGTTATTTTCTTCAACATTTTTTTGGGTCTCCTTTACCAAGGTATTGACCCATTTTTCATACTTTTCTTGCATCTCTCTCATTTGTCTTCCCAGTTTTTCCTCCACCTGTCTAACTTGATTTTCAAAATCCTTTTTGAGCTCTTCCATGGCATGAGCCCACCAGACATCCACCTCGGATGTCTGGGATAGAGAGGCCCCGACCTCCACATCTTTCTCCGATGACAGGCATTGTACATCGTCGTTAGAAATGAAGGGGGGAAGGAACATCTCTTCCCCAATAAAGTAGCTCTCTATGGTCTTATTCTGCTTCCTTTTTCTGGGCATTTTCCCAGCCAGTTACCTGACTTCTGAGATTCCTTTCCACCCCTGCCTAGATCTGCCCAGCTAGTGCTTGGGGTCTGAGATTCAAATGGGCTTTCGGAGGCAGGCGTGGCTGCTATTCAATGTGAGCTTAAGTTATGGTGTTTGGGTGGGGGCAGGGCTGCCTCCCAGGCTCAGTTCCCTCAGGGGCTTTATGCAGAGACCTTCAGTAATGGAGCGGGTGGGGGCAGGGCCCCCTCCCAGGCTCAGTTCCCTCAGGGGCTTTATGCAGAGACCTTCGGTAATGGAGCTCCTGTGGCTGCTCGGGGAGTCCCGGGCTGCCGCTGCCTCTGTCTCTGCTGCTGCCTACCAAGGGGGTCTGAGCCACAGAGACACCCCGCTCCCCTCTCGGCCAGCCCAGACGTCTCTCTCACTGACCTGTAGCGTCTCTGGGTGGAGGGACCTTCCCAGCCGCCGGAGATTCCGTCCCGGAAGCCTGCTCGGATCGGCTCCTCTGGGGCCGCGGCCAGGGCAGCACAGGGGCGACTGACCCCTGGGGACAGCTCTCCAGGGCTCTCTGGAATGGAAATCTCTTCCACTGTGTTTCTGTGCACCTTGCAGTGATCCAGAATTTGTGGGAAGTTCTTCTTACAGGAAATTTATGGGCTGTGGATTCGGAGCTAGCATACGTGAGTCTTTCTACTCCGCCATCTTGGCTCCTCCCTCTTTTATTTCTTAATTCAATTCTTTATTTTTTTCAGTCCGTGAAAATCTACCTTCTCTTCCTCCTATCTTTGTTTCTTTCTTCCTCTCCCCCATTTCCCCATTGAGAAAAATAAAAAAGAAAACCCTTGTTATAACAGAGTATAGCACATCAGAAGAAAATTCCCCCATTCACTGTGACCACAACATAGGTCTCAGTCTTCACTGTGGGTCCATCATCTCTGTCTGTGGAAGTAGGAAGCATATTTCATCCCAAAGCCTTCAAATTTCCTCATTGCATGGATCAGAGTTCTTAAGTCTTTCCAAGTAGTTTGTTCATGTCGTTAATATTTTCTTGTTAGAAAATTTTAAAAATAGTTGGAGCTTTGTTATGTAGGGGAAAAGATGCTATGAATTTATTATATATTCTTATGTATATTTGAGTCATTTTAAATGCAGCTCAATTTAAACTAATTCACATCGTGTTCTCAATTTTCTTAGGTGTGCTATCGTGTTGTAATGCAGCTTTGTGGACTTTGGGGTCATCCTGTTCTAGCAGTGCGAGTCTTATTCGAAATGAAGATAGCTAAAATACAGCCAAATGCTATTACCTATGGTTATTACAATAAGGTAAGTAAGACTGAGACTTGGGCTGAATGGATTTATTGTTTTACCTGGAGAGGTACACACTGTTGTTGTGGACAGTGCTTTTTGAAATGTGAAGCTTTCTGTGGATGATCTTGTTCTGTAGAATTTCCTGATGAAATGATTTTTGTTGTCAGGTAGTTTTGGAGAGCCCATGGCCTAGCAGTAATCGTAGTGGTGTCTTCTTGTGGACGAAGGTACGGAACGTGGTGTGTGGCATCGCACAATTTAGGCAGCCACTTAAAAAGGCCACACAAATATCAGGTAATATATAAGTTGGGATCAAAGATAACCTTCCACTTTGAACTATGGCACATTGTTTTGGATAGCATGGTGAACTTTTTAATTTTTCTAATATTTTAAAACTGAATGTTATGATATGCATTACATTATGCCTTTGTTATACTGAAGTCACAGTTTACCTTGGTCCAGGATTATTTGTTAGTGCAACTTTAAATGTGTAGTGAGTTGTTTGTGTTTAGTTTCACAGGTATTAGTACATGTAACATTGAGCTGCTGTTGCCCTTATCTTTAGCTCCTCGGAATCCCACAGGTGGAAGTGATGGGGACACGGTGAGCCATGGTAGCGTGGATAGTTCTAATGATGCTAACAATGGGGAGCACACACTCTTCGTCAGAGATTTAATCAGGCTTGATTCCATTGATAATCACTCTAGCACAGGTACTAAATCCTTCTGGGTTTCACTAACCCATCACATACTCTCATGTTAAATCTCTTCCAATTTGTTTTAAACATTGCTTTTCCTTTCTTGAGGTTGTGCGATATGAATACTTTTCAGTGTCACTTAAAATATTCACATGGAAAAAAACTGGATTATTGTCAGCTTACAATGTTAAATCAGTAAGTACTCTAAAGGGAGTTACTCTTGGAGAACAGGTAGCATGATGTTTTTTAAACTAATTTCATAGTCCACCAATATCTGTGGAACTGTGCAATATTATTGATAGAAATATCAAATTAAAACTTTTATTTGGAATATTATTTGGAAATTCTTTTTCTCATTACATAGTGTAACCTCAGAAAACTTTGAGGTTATAAACATGTAGACAGAAGGGGATATGATGTTGATAAGGAATACTCTTTATTGTGGAATTAACCTACTAGGGCAAGTTTCTTCAACGATTTATTAAGTATAACCACGGATGATAACCTCTGTCCATTAAAGTTGAAGATAGGTGTAAAGTGAATTACCATATTGTGCCAGTGTATGTGTGTCGCACATCCTTCTTCTCCTCTCGTGTTTTTGTTAATAGCTCGAGCTTTTTCTTAAAGAGAATCCCAAGTCTCGTTCCTGTGCTTCCTCTGATGTTCTTGTCTCAAGGACTGGAGTCTCCTTCTCTCTGATCTTTGTTGCTCTGCTTTTCGCTCTGTGCTGTTTCTTGGTGCTGCATGTGTCCTTGGCTGTCATGGTGTGGGTGCAGACAGACTTGTATGACGTGAAGCCATGAATACACGTGGGCATTATTTCTGCCCTTGAATGTTAACTCCTGCAGGTAATTTCCCATTTATTAGGTTAAATTTTGCTGACATACTTGGCATACTTAGGGGAAGGGGAGCTTTCTACTTACATAATAAACATTGCCCTTAGGTGCCTTGCCTCTTTTCCCTCAAGTTTTGTGTAGGCTCTTCCCCGATATTCAGCTACAACTTCATGGATAGTTTTCAGAGCTGATTTCTCAACTTGTATGGTAGTTACTTGAAGCTTAATTTTAATTTCTGACTTTTGAGGTCTATATAATGGGACCACCTTATACTTGAAACCAGCTTAATAATTTAGTCTTTTGGATACTTTAGTGATTAAATTTCTTTCTAATAGAGGCTAATATGCACCAACATTATAGTGGATGTTATTTTTCATTCAGCAAAGATTTAATATGTGCCTTTCCTGTCTGCTGTGGTTCCTGCATTAGGCATGAAATAATGTCAGACTTTTCTTGTACTTTATAAGGAGGCATTTGCTCCTTTCAAATTAGCAAAATTATTGTGTGTTTGAAATTACCTTTCCCTAGCCTAAGCAGCATTTTTGCATGCGCTTGAGTAACTTGTGAATGAACAATCTGACTGTCATAGGCAGTCTTGAAGTCCCTTAAGTGTGAGTGTCAGCTGTTTCCTGGGGTGGCTACCACCATCATTGCACAGTGCCAGTAGAGAAAATAGGCTTCTCTTCTTGAGAGACGAGAGCTGATTTTTACTTTATAAGCTTAGTTCACTGAACATTGTTACCTGACAAAGTTAACATTTCTCCTTCCCTTCCTTTAGACCTCATGACAAGGTCAGCATAATGTCTGTGACCTCTCAGTTATCACTGTCAACTGGAATGCTATATTCTAGCCGTAGAAGACTAGCATTCACATCCCACCTTAGTTACTTTTAATTCTACTTGAAATGATGGCTAAAACTCTGATAGTAGCAGTAGTTGCAACGGCTGTGGTCTGTCATGTCTCTGTTGTATCAGGATATACTTGTAGCATATGGGAAGCTGCTACCCTAGCTCAGAATCATTCTCTGTAAGTTGAAAGCAGGTGCCTAATTTCAGATGCGCTAAAAGTTTTGTTATAATTCTCAAATTTGGGGGCAAAAAATTAACAGTATATTTGATTCTATTCTCAATTCTTTTATTGACATAGCCACATGTCTTCATATATAAATTTGCCTCTTGATAAGGTGATAAAATGGTTACTGGATTGTGGGAGTCTGCAATATACTTTCTCTCCCCTGTTGCTTGTTTTGAGATCCTTGGTGCTGACCAGCTTTGCCTTTCTTCATAATAGCCTATATATCCTACTGGGCTTTTCAGATTCAAAAGGCAGTATTTTTAGATGCCTAATGATCTTAACTTTCCTATTTTCAGTATCCTTTGCTATTGTTATTTGAAAATGTCTTCTGTGTTTTATCAACTTTCTGATCTCAAACCCTAAAATCTTATTTTCTTGGATGCAATTGTGATACCTTAAGAATGGAACTTTATTTTAAAAAAACTGTGGGGTAGTTCATAAGTGCTAAGTATTATGTGTCTCTAATATGATTTCCGTTTGTTTTAACAGGTGGTCAGTCTGATCAAGGATATGGGTCAAAGGATGAGCTTATAAAAGATGATGCAGAAAGTCTTCACGTAACAGAAGCACACATTGAGGAAGAACTGTTAGCTAAGACAAAAGCCCAGAGAGACAGTTGAGTGTTGCTGTTGAGTGGCTTTGCTTTGCTTTGCTTACCTTCCCTACTAGATGATAAATGTCTTGCGAGCAGCGCTCCTTCACTTTTGGTCCCCTGTTCCGTGCCTGACACAGTACCTGGCTTGATGCTCAACACTAAGAAACAGATGTTCACTAACTAGTTAAACATGACTTGGGATTTTTTTCCTTCTTCCATCATTAGACCTGTTGCTATTGCAGTCCAGAGAGATTGAGTCAAGTTGTAGTCTAAGGTCACTCAGATAGAAAAACAGCCAGGGCTAAAACTCAGGCCTCTTGATTGCCAGGCCATTGACACCCAAAGGTGTCAAGCTCAAGCCCAGCAGCAAGTGACTCGTAAAACTCCTAAGTGCACTGAACAGCATTCAAATATACTTTTGGGAAAATGTCAAATTCTGAAGTGTTCAACAAAATGAGTAAAAATAATAGTTCAGTGTAGATAATATTAATTTGTGACTTTCTAAGTCAGTATGTGCTAACGGAGTTTTTTAAAAAATTTATTTATTTTTAGTTTTCAACATTCATTTCCACAAGATTTTGAGTTCCAAATTTTCTCCCCATCTCTCTACTCCCTCCACCCCAAGACACCATGCATTCTGACTACCCTTTCCCCAATCTGCCCTCTCTTCTATCACACCCCTCCCTTCCCTTGAACCCGTCTTCTTTCTTTTCTTGTAGGGCAAGATAGATTTCTGTACCCCATTACCTGTATTTCTTATTTCCCAGTTGCATGCAAAAACAGTTCTCAACATTCATTCATAAAACTTTGAGTTCCAACTTCTCTCCCTCCCTCCCCACCCCCATCTCCACTGAAAAGGTAAGCAATTCAATATAGGCTATACATGTAGTTATGCAAAAGACTTCCATAATAGTCATTTTGTGCAAGACTAACTATATTTCCCTCCATCCTATCCTGCCCCCCATTTATTCTATTCTGTCTTTTGACCTTGTCCCTCCCCTAAGGTGTTTACTTCTAATTACTCCCTCCTCTCATTTGCCCTCCCTTTTATCTTTCCTCCCACCCCACTTACCCCTTTTCCCCTTCTTGTAGTGTAAGATAGATTTTCGTACCAAATTGAGTGTGCATGTTATTCTCTCCTTAAGCCACATGTGATAAGAGTAAGCTTCACTTTTCCCCTCTTACCTCCCCCCTTTTCCCCTCCATTGAAAAAGCTTTTGCTTGCCTCTTTTATGAGAGATAATTTGCTCCATTCCATTTCTCCCTTTTTTCCCCCAATATATTCCTTTTTCACCCCTTAATTTGATTTTTTTAGATATCTTCCTATTCAGCTTACCCTGTGTGCCTCTCTCTCTCTCTCTCTCTCTCTCTCTCTCTATATATATATATATATTTGTGTGTGTATACATATATGTATATAATCCCTCCAACTACCCAAATACTGAGGAAAGTTTCAGGAGTTACAAATATTATCTTTCCATGTACAAGTGTAAGCAGTTCAACTTTAGTAAGTCCCTTATAATTTGTTTCCTGTCTACTTTCTCATGCTACTCTTGATTCTTGTGTTTAAAAGTCCAGTTTTCTATTCAGCTCTGGTCTTTTCATCAAGAATGCTTGAACGTCCTCTATGTCATTGAATGACCATTTTTTCCCCTGAAGTATTATACTCAGTTTTGTTGAGTAGGTGATTCTTGGTTTTAATCCTAGCTCCTTTGACTTCTGGAATATCATATTCCAGGCCCTTCTGTCCCTTAATGTAGAAGCTGCTAGATCTTGTGTTATCCTGATTGTATTTCCACAATACTCAAATTGTTTCTTTCTGGTTGCTTGCAATATTTTCTCCTTGACCTGGGAACTCTGGACATAGGCTACAATATTCCTAGGAGTTTTTCTTTTCAGACTTCTTTCAGGAGGTGATCTGTGGATTCTTTCAATATTTATTTGCCCTCTGGTTCTAGAATATCAAGGAGTATTCCTTGATAATTTCATGAAAGATGCTATGTAGGCTCATTTTTTGATCATGGTGTGGGGTAGTCCCATAATTTTTAAATTGCCTCTCCTGCCTAACCTGTCTCCTATTTTCCAATGAGATATTTCACATTGTCTTCAATTTTTTCATTCTTTTGGTTTTGTTTTGTAATTTCTTGGTTTCTCATAAAGTCATTAGCTTTTATCTGCTCCATTTTAATTTTTAAAAAACTATTTTCTTCAGTGAGCTTTTGAACCTCCTTTTCCATTTGGCTAATTCTGCTTTAAAGCATTCTTCTCCTCATAGGCTTTTTGGAACTCTTTTGCCATTTGAGTTAGTCTGTTTTTAAAAGTGTTATTTTCTTCAGCATTTTTTTGGGTTTCCTTTAGTAAGCTGTTGACTCACTTTTCATGATTTTTTTGCATTGTGAAATTTCTCTTCCAATTTTTCCTCTGCCTCTCTTACTACTTGATTTTCAAAATCCTTTTGAGCTCTTCCATGGCCTGAGACCATTGCATATTTGTTTTGGATGCAGAAGCCTTGATTTTTATGTCTTCCTCTGATGGTATACTTAGTTCTTCCTCATCTGAAAGAATGGAAGGAAATAGCTGTTCACCAAGAAAGTAACCTTCTAAATAGTCTTATTTTTTTCCCCTTTTTTTGGCATTTTCCCAGCCAGTTACTTGACTTTTAAGTCCTTTGTCAAGTGGAGGGTATATTCTAGGGACCTATGAGTTTTCAGTTCCTCCAAGGTGGCACAATCAAGGGAGAGGAGTTTACTCCTCTTCTGGCCTATGCTCTGGTCTCAGAGCAACCACAAGCTTTTCTGCCCAGGATCTATGAGTAGGATTCCTTTCCATAGCCTCCACCAAGCTCCACCAGTCAGGGCTCCTCTTCACCCCAGGGCTGCCACTCAGGGCTGAGATCCAGATCGGTGCTCAATTCCCCCAGGGTCTTTAGGTTGAGGTCTCCAAAAATGGATGCTGCCGCCTCCTGGGGCTGGGGCTAGGGGAGAACCATGCTCCCTTTTCACCCAGGTGAAAGAGGTTTCTCATTGACCTTTGAAGCTGTCTTTGGCATTTGTGGGTTGAGAAATCTGGGAACCACAGCTGCTAGTGATTCTGTGCCCTGAAACCTGCTCCAGTCCTGTCCATGCCGTGCTGTGTGGCCAAGGCTGGGCTGCGCTTCATTCCAAGCCTGGTGCGATAGACCTTAACTGTCAGCCTTCTAGACTGCTTTGGGCTGGAAATCTCTTTCATTCTGTTGTTTTGTGGCTTCTGCTGCTCTCGAATTTGTTTATATTCATTTTTTTACATGTATTTCATGGGCTGTGGTGGGGGAGAGCTTCTACAGGTCTGTCTTTCTACTCCATCATCTTGGCTCTGCCCCTTGGGAGTTCTTTCTGTTTGAGTTTGATACTTTACACTATGAGTTTGATGCTTTACACTATGCTACACTTTGAGTTTGATGCTTTACACTATGCTATGCTGTCAGAAATCACACAGGTTTCTTACGTTGTGGGGAAGAAGATCTTTATTTTGGGGTTAAATGATCTGATTTTCTAAGTATTACTGGGAGTGATTATGGAGCCTGGTCATTCATCTGAGTCATGTTGAAGATTATGATTTTCTGACAGAAAGTGTAGGTGGAATGTAGTGAATAATCTTTCATAGCCTTCAGTATCCAACCGTGCTCTAACAGGCTCCAATCCTATCTTGCAGATAAAGGAAGGGCCTGCACCTTTAGGAGCTCCTTCTAGGTGCATTCTCAGTTTGGTTAATGGTAGAGTGGGATGAAGTTGATTGGTCCTGGCATTATTAATATTCAAATGCTCTTGGATTGGCAATATTTGCCCTATTTGGGAAAACAGAAACTTAAAATTTGCTTTTCTTATTGTTCCTGCCCATGTCATTGATGTTGTGTTTTTTTTTTTTTAGAAGTTTCTGATGTCCCTGCTTTTGTGGAAAAGCTTCAGCAACTGAGTTCAGAGCCCTTTAATTCTGCAGAAGCATCCACATCAGGGAGCAGTATTGTGAAAGTTCCATCAGGCATTTTTGATATCAGCAGCCGGAAAAGTAGCATCAGTGAGTCACTTTATCATCTAATATGGCAGTTTGAACATAATACAGGTTGAAATGGCATATGGTGGTGTACTTAAAACACATCTGATTGGTATGAAGTTGTTGAATTGGTGGTAACTGACATTTTGAAGAATAGGAAATAATTCTGACCCATAATGGAACAGCAGCATTAAAGTATGTTAAAGTGAAAAGCCAGTGAAAAGTATATAAAAGTTCATCAGTTGAACAGAATGAGACAGTAAATATTTACTTGCCCACAATAAAAAGCACAAGGAGTCATTTATTTATTGAATGTTCGGTTTCTGACCACAAAGATTGAGTAAACTAAGGGGTTTTTTGGCATGCCTTCTCTGTTGGAAAAAATTTTCTTTTTGTTCCCACTTGTTAGAGCCAGCAAGAAGAACCAATGACTGTCATGTTTTTTCTGGAACAGATAAGTGATAAAGTAGTCATGCTCTTCTGTGTGCTGCCACAACCCTCAACCTGAGGGAGAAAGGGAAGAGAACCTCAAACCATCTCCCTCTAATGGAGCCATTTGATTTGGTTATCAGTCTGCTTTCTATAAGGAAGCTCAGTTTCTAATGGGTTATAGTTGAAAATGCACATGGCCATGTATCCATGAGGTGACTGCGTTCTCTGTGTCAGCTTCTCCCCGTGACACTTCACTTGAGTTTGACACCTCTTCTATGTCCTCACTTGATGATGGTGCTAACTCATCGGAAAGCCTCATGGGGCAGTGCAAAGAGTGCTGGATTGGGAGACAGGAACTAGGTTCAGATCCCAGCTCTGCAACTTGTTTCATGTATGGCCTTGGGCAGGTTATTTAAGCTCTCCCTAAATCTATGAACCTGTGATTTTGGTGAAGTCAGCTGTTGTGTATGTAGAAAATCGCATGGAGTAAAATATAACAAGTAAAGTTTATTTTGTTAATGACTATATGCAGAGTAAACTTCCTTCTTCTCTTTTCTTATTATATTTGTAATGAAGCTTTTGTACCTCTTCTCCTTCACTGTTGGAAAAAAGGGCATGCAGAGGTAGAAATGACTTTGGAGTCTTGAAATTTATCCTAGGTGGCCTCTTAATTCAGTTCTATGACTAAAAGGTTATTAGGATCTTCTTACATATCAAAACCTGACAGACAAGTACAATAGGAAATACGCCAAGGAATATCAAACAGTAGTTAAATTTTTTCTCTCTTCTGCCCTGTCTTACCTATTCTATGTAGACCTTACATGCCCTACTTCTTTTATGTTGCAGGAGGCAATCTGCAGTAAATGAGATAACTTTGAATTAACATTCTAGAGGTGCTGCAGCTTCTCAGTGGTTGTAAAAGGTTGGATTGAAGGCATCGGTCCAAGTGCTGAAAAAAAAATGTTTTAATCCATCTAAAAGTTGAATTCTTCTGATGCTTAAGCCATGTAAATTACCACTTGACAATGATTTGGAAAATGTAATGAAAATGTTGATTTTTGTGGAATTTATCCAAAGTTCTTACCAGATCTTTCTTTGAAAAGCAAAAGCTTGCTCAGTTTAATAAGTGATTTCAGTTGGGAGCAAGCAGATCTTTGTATTGGTGAAATTTACAAGATTTCATCTTTTTTCCCCAGTATGGAAAAGATTCCCACTGTCACCGGAATAGTCTACCCCTTTGCTCATATATCTGGAGATCTTATCACCATTTTGAAATTTGGGTTGTTTCTCTGCACATTTACTGTTATCCCTTTCCTTTTACATGAAGCATCTTTCTTCTGCTATTCTCTATGTTTGTATGCTGAGGGGATAGGGAGGAAGGAAGTATCTACTTAGGTTTCCCATGAATCTGAACTTTCATAGAAATTAAGACATAACCAAAAGAGACTTTCTTCTGGACATATTTTTCTTATTGGTCGTTTTTGTTTTTTTTTTTTTTTTTTTTTTTTTTTACTTACGCTGACATTGTAGACACTAAGTTTTGTTCATTTTTAGTATTCTGCTTAAAATAGGAAACTCATGATTTCCTGATATTTAAGAGACTGCTTCATGTGTTTGCCAGTGATGTTAGTTGATCCAGTCTTAAATTTGTACCTGATTCTTCATTTAACTCAACATCTTTTTAGAACATTTTGGGAACAAATTTTAACAATATACTTTCTGTTTTAGGTAGTACATCAAATATACTATTTTCTGCTCAGGATTCTGTTGAGGATACGGTGTTCCCCGAGGTATCTAATCTGAAAACTAGTGACAAAGGAGAGAAAAGACAAAAACATTTTTCAGAAAGGAGTTGTAGTTTTAGCTCTGAAAGTCGAGCTGGAATGTTGCTAAAAAAGAGCAGTTTGGACTCAAATTCTAGTGAAATGGCAATAATGATGGGAGCAGATGCCAAGATCCTCACTGCAGCATTGTCCTATAATAAGACCCCACAACTTAATGTTCAAAGAGACCAGAGTATAGACGGTACAAGTAGCCTGCCGGCTGACTCAAAGCCTTCTGTGGAGGCAGGGCTTTGGGCACCAGAGCATAAATCATCTCCAGGCCTGGGAATGCTGGAGGAAGGGCAAGAGCAGCCAGATGCTATTGGTGATGATGATGATGATGGTGCAGCTGCAGTCACCACGGCAGAGCATAAACTTATAGAACCGTGGAGCAGCAGTCAGTCCAAAGACCTAAAAACAGAGCCCAAATATATAATAAACAAAAGAAATAGTTCTTACAGTGGAGCCAAACCGATCGAAAGGGAGGATGTTGAAACTGGGCTCGATCCTCTGTCTCTGTTAGCCACTGAATGTATAGAAGCGAAGCCTTCTGATTCTGAGGAGAAGACGCTGTCTCCAGTTGTGGCACGTAATCTCGCAGATGAGATAGAGAGCTACATGAACTTGAAAAGTCCTTTGGGGAGCAAGTCTTCCAGCATGGAGTTACACAGACAAGAAAGCAGAGGATCAGCAGAATGTGTATCTGGGGCGTTCGCTCCTTCCTTAGAGCGGCGGTCTAGCCTGCCCTTGGATCGCAGTCCACCACTCCAAGAAAAAACTGAAAAGCAGAAGAGCCCTCCTTCTGTATCCAGGTCAAAAACCTTCACAGGACACTCCAAACAGCAGGCTCCGCACCGAGTGCAAAAAGAGCGTTCCACATCTTTGTCAGCACTTGTGCGTTCTTCACAACACGGATCTTTGGGCTCCGTAGTCACTTCTCTGTCAGGAATAAAGCTGGATAATATTTTGTCTGGACCCAAGATAGATGTTCTGAAGTCTGGTATGAAACAAGCAGCTACAGTAGCCAGTAAGATGTGGGGAGCTGTGGCCTCTGCTTATAATTATTCAGATGATGAGGTAAGAATGTTCTTTCTTGTATATGTACCACAAATCAGAATTTTTGTTTTGCATGATCTTATGTAGTAATTTTTTTAAAAAATGAGATACAAAATTATTGGAGCTTTTGCTTTCATAGTTCTGTACAGTAATAGACTAAGAATTCAAGGTTTCTTTCCTTAAACATTTGAACCAAATGATTTCACTTTACTTTTTTTTTTAAAAGGTTATACAGATGCTAAGTGCCTGAGGCCAGATTTTATCTCATGTCCTGCTGAGGCCAGGGCTGGTGCTCTATCCACTGCACCACCTAGCTGCTCCTCACCTTACATTTATAAGCAGTTTTCAGATCATTTTCATCTACATTTTCATTTGATTCAAATGCAGTCCCCCTCTCCAAAGTCTTCGAATGGCTTGCAGTTATGTGAATAATGCGTCATAAAATCAAGATTGAAAAGAAATGTGTTGAAAGTGTAATTAGGAAGGATTTCTTTTAATTGAATTCAGACTTCACAAAAAAAATTTAAAATATTTAAAAAACGTTTCACCATTATGGTCTTCAAAGAATTATTTAACCACCCCATTGTATATGAATAGATTTCTGCATAAACTTGTAAGCAAAAAGTTCAGAACATGCAAAAAAAATTATGTCAAGTAGATTTCTGTATTTTGTGTGGCTTTACCATTATACTTCTTTACAGTCTTCGGTTGTCAGATTAAGAGTACCTGGTTATTTCTTCTACTTAACAAAGAAGTAACAACTTCTTTGACTCTGGCCCCAGTCTCCCTCTCCTTGAGCTTCAGTCCTGCCCAAACCAAGCTTCTCCTCTGTCTCCCGCCCTAGCCCCCAAGTCTTCCCTCTAGACCTCATGATTTCTCTCAGAATTTGCACCCTCCTTCCAGTCTCCCAGGTTCCTAATCTTGACTTTATCCTGGATTTCTCATTTTCTCTCTCTTATCTGTCCGGTCAGGAAATCGTTTCTTCCCTCATGACATGTCTCATACCCAACTTCATCTCCACTCTCATAGCTCAGGCCCCCATCATCTCTCAGGTAGATTGTTGCAGCATCTTCTTAATTGATCTTCCTGTCTCCGATTTCTCACTGCTCCAGTTCATCCTCTCTACTGAGTGGCTCACCTACTCCGTCAGCTGCAGTAGCTTCCTCTTCCCTTTAGGGTCAAATTTAATCTCTTCGGTTGAGCTTTTAATGCTTTCCACAAACCAGCGCCAGTCTTGTTGGACATTATTCTTCCTCTCTCACTGTGATATAGACAGCCTGACTCCATTCTGGTCCTCACAGCTGACACAGTATTTTCCAGGACAACCCATCTCTTGGCACATGCCTGTATTTTATACTCTCTTACCTTTACCTTACATAGTCCCTCCCTTGCTTTAAGACTTGACTCAAGCACCATCTTTTGAATAAAGCCTTTCTATATCCCCTCAGCTTCAGTTGCCCTCCCTGCTGAACTATCTGGTATTTATATTGTACATATTTGTATTTATTAACCTTCTGTGTTATATTATTTTCTTATATGTACTTGTCTCCTGGATTAGAATGTAAGCTGTGTTAATAGTAAGGATTGTTTCATCCTTTATACTTGTATCTCCTGTGCCTGAATGTATGTTGTTTGATTTAAGGTTCATAAAATGCTCTATTTACATTATATCTTGATCTCTTAGCCACCCCGTGAAGTTCCAGTTCCAGACATTCTTCCCCTTTCACAGCTATAGGAGCTGAGGCTTAGGCAGCCTCTTTTAGGGTCACAGAGATGGTGATTTTTCTGAGACGGAGATTCCGTCTTCCTGGCTCTAGAACCAGTTCTCTCAATACTGTGCCAGGCTGCTTCTCTTAATTAGGGGACGATTTAATGGCAGAGGTAGATTTTGAAGATGAATTGGAAAGGGAATATTTGTGCAGACTGCCTGCCTTAAAGACTAGAGTTACTGTGATCTGATGCAGTAGTAGGAAAAGGGTAAATGCTTTAAGGCAGTGAACAGAAGCTAGGAGAATCTGAGGTGGAAGAAGATATGACTGAGTTGTATTCCCATAGCCAGCTTAGGTGACTAAGCTGGGATTTAAATCTAAACCTTTGGTATTCTGCTCTGCAACTTGTTTAGCAGTACTGTCTTTCTCATATTTTAGGAATTGCTCTGAAAAGTTTTGTGGGTTTTTCCTTGTTCTTTTTTTTGAGGCAGTCAGGGTTAAGTGACTTGCCCAGCGTCACACAACTAGTGAGCATGAGAGGTGAGATTTGAACTTGGGTCCTTCTGAATCCATGGCCAGTCCTCTATCCACTGTGCCCCCTGCCTTCCCCTTTTTATTGTTAATTTTAGCCATCAAACGTAGGATTTTTTAATAGTCATTAAAGGCAGTGATTTTAATAGAAATGCTCTGAGATTGGTAGCCAGTATTCTTTTAAAATTCCTATTTTTAGAAGTACTCAAACTGGACCATTAACAGGAAGAGAAAGAAATTTCATTGTGAAGGATGAACATCAGAGAAAGTTTTTTTAAGAAAATAAGGATGGACATGGAATAGGGAATGAAGCCATTGATTTCACTAATATACGAAATAGTGATGTGTGAAGTTCATGTTCTGATAGTTTTACAAAGTATGTCGGCTTTGAGGTAGAGTTGTGGCATTAAACAGATTCTTCTCTCAATATCTGAGCACAAAGGGAAAAATTTCAACATAACAATGAAAAGTTTGTAATTTTGACAAATTTGAGTTTTGGTGACTAATGATAAGACAGCTATATGGATGTGGAAAGGCTAAAAAAAATGTCATTTGGGCAGTGTATTTACCTGTATCTGTGTGTTTCTTTTAATTGAAGGAAGAACCCAGCAGAGATTATAGCTTTCCTGCTGGTTTAGAAGACCATATTTTGGGAGATGACCTAACATCCAAAGCATGTGTCCCAGGGCTAGTCACCAGTGAACTCACACAGAGCACCACGAGTCTTGGCAGTAGCAGCAGCAGTGGGGATGCAGGGAAATTGCACTATCCAACAGGTATGAAGGACTTACCTTTTATTTCATGTGTCAGTGGTATTCAGTATAAGGTGGTATCTCCCCAACATAGTGAAATCCACATATCAGAGCCCTGTGGTCTCCTGATGTAGAGGTGACACTGGGGTTTTGAATGCTTTGCCAGGAGAATGCAAGCCTTGGTGGGGTTTATAAAGGTAGGAAGGTTAAGTGTGTGTATGGGACCTGTATCATTTTGTCTTTGTTTCCTCAGCACCTAACAGAGTGCCTAATGCGTAATTGGATTAAGTGTTTCTCAGCTGATTGATTGAATATAGTCCCAGAAATGGACGACATCTATTATCCAAGGAGCAGCCTAGCTAAGTTTAGGGAGTGTTATCATGAGAGGAACAGACAGAGGATAATCTACCTCATCCTCCAGCATAATTATCTTATACAGTATAAATTGAAGGAAGTGCTCTGGAGGTTGGAAGTGTTGTGATTTAGATTGGTGAAAGAAATATCTACAAATCACAAATCCTTAAAATAAATATAGTTGTCATAGAATACATTTAGTTAGATAAATTCCCTGATGTATTAGAATATTTTATCACTCCATTTAATTTTATGTGAAATTAAAAATAAGTTTCTGCGTGTGTGTATATGTATATTTTCCAACAAATCCAAGAAAATTTAAAATAGGATTTTGAATAGTATCTCTAACACAATTTTCTATTTGAATTTTAGGAAATGTTTTTTAATGTTTATGACTATAGTTTGCTTACACTTAGGATTTTGCAATTTAATTCTCTTCTCCTATGGTTTTGTTGTACAGTGTTAGTAATTGTATCTTTGCAGGTGAAATCCCATTTGCAAGAGGCATAAAAGGGCAAGACTTTGAAAAGTCAGAACATGGATCTTCTCAAAATACCAGCATGTCCAGCATCTACCAAAACTGTGCAATGGAGGTAAAAATAAATTGCATTCTGCCGATAAAACTGTATTTTAGTCCTGTCCTTATAAAAGTAAAACTTCATATTTTACAAGTAAGCAAAATTGAATGAAGACATGCTTAAAATGTCCTACTTTAAGACTGATAGTAGGTGTATACTGCTTGATTTGTGAAGGTAGGGACTTGAGGGAAGCTTTATCAGCAGCTTGTTGAAATTCTGAACTTGGTAGTGATTTTCTGTTAGAAACACATGGAAAACTCAATTATTTTTTAGTTCGGTTATTTTTCATCAATGATTAAGAAAGGTAAGATGGAAAATTTAGTACAAGTTGAATAAAGTTAATAGTTCAGTAATTATATGAGGTTAGCTCACACTGCCTTTGCAAAATGACATCTTTAACAAAATAATTGGTATTTACAGTGTATATGACCCATTTGAATTGACCAGAAATTGGCACACATAATCAAAACTAAATTAATTTTGTGTGAGTAAAAATTGCTCACAAAATAACTCCAGCTCTGCGTGCATCTAAAGAGAGCGACCTGTTTAAAGATGTAATTACTGGTGATGTGTCATCTTTTACTTTCTGAGATTCTTGACTTGTCTAAAAATGTATTTATGTATGTATGTATTTATAAATAATGTATTTATTAGAAGAGTGAACCAGTGGCATATATTTAAACTACAAATGGGGTTTTACATCTTTCCAGCTTAATTTGATCTCACTACACATTACTCTTGGATGGAAGAAAGTAATCAGTTAAAATTACAGTTTTGGTCATTAAAATCTGAAAAAAGTATCTTTGGTAGAGGTATTACTTTTAAAAATTAACATTTTTTATAAAACTTCAAAATTGTGTACTTTTTTGCTTTCAGGTCTTGATGTCTAGTTGTTCTCAATGTAGAGCTTGTGGTGCTTTGGTTTATGATGAAGAAATTATGGCTGGATGGGCTGCAGATGATTCAAATTTGAATACCACCTGTCCTTTCTGTAAAAGCAACTTCTTACCCCTCCTTAATGTGGAGTTTAAAGACTTACGAGGCTCTGCAAGGTTAGTACATCTCTAAAAAGATCATGGAAATGGAAAGCTTGTATTAAGTGAGTGTCTCAGAAAAACACATAGGAAAACTTAAAATATTCTCAGTATTTCTCCTCTCCTGTGCCTCAGACTGGCAGGTAAGGCTTTTAAATTTACAGCCATTTCCTCTCTGGTAATAGAGAGCTCAAATATTTTAAATCTGGATATAGCAAAAAAAAAAATCTCATTCTCGAAATTATTTTGAGATATTTCTATCCCCCAAATATAAATTAAAGTTAGCATATAGAAACATTGATTTCTCTTGAATTTCTTGCCTCTACCCACTCTATATTAATAGCTGGAACAACTACCACAAAAAAAAAGACAAAACAAAATTATCTCTAACTTCCTGTCTTCTTCCTCATGATGAGAAGTAAACATTTAAGCAATATATTAGTGGAGGGATTAAATAGGCTTTCATTTTTGTTGACACTCAGCTGATTTTTACCCCTTCTTCCTGGAGGTTGACTTCTAGCTCAGACTATGCAGAAGCCAGCATGAACTGATCTCTTGAGCAGGTTGTTATGTTTTCAGTTTGAGCATTTACATCTTGGAAATCCCTACAAATCAAGCTTAATTTATTAAGCCTGGAATTAAGAAAATGATGTAAAAAATGTTAACGATACAGATTAAGCTTCTAAAAAGTGTGTTGTGCGCACACTTTCCCCTCATGAGCCAATCGTTAAGCATTTACCATTGTACCCATATTTAATCCCATGAGTATTTAAACCCTGTTGCCTTGATGATGCCTACTGTTTTGTGGTATAAGCCATAGGATAAGCCAATAAAGGATAAGCCTTTTGGTGATGATTATAGGCCATATCTATATATGAACTGTAACAGAATTTGTTAGGGGTTGGGTTTCCCCTTGAATTTCTTCAAGCAAAATATAAATAGTGATGACTTGTTAAGTATCTGGTTGAAGATACTCTTATTCAAGTACTGGTTGTACTAGATGACATTTAAGGTCTCCTTCAGCTCTGAAATTCAGCAACATTTATTAAGCCCCTATTATGTGGAAGGTGCTGGGGATTTTTTTTTTATTACCACTCCTGAAATTTTGCTGGTCTAAGTGCAGATTGCCCCCTGCTTTGTAATATCTAGTTTTAGAGTTGCCTGTGACATGGAGAAGCTAAAGCACTCACCAAGAATCACACAGTGACTGTCAGAGGTAGCACTTGAACTCAGATGTTTTGTCTCCGAAGTCAGTCCATTAGGCTCTGGATATGTAGAAAGGTAAACAACCCAGGGCTAGTTCAAGGGGATGGGGGCATAACCTATGTAAGATATGGCTCTGTGAATGGAGAAAAGAGGATGAAAGTTAGAGGTGGTATGGAGATAGAATTGGCAAGATATGGCAAGTGAGGAGGAGGGAAGAGAATGGTTTTGAACCTGAGTGATTGGAGAGATGGTAGTTTCCTCAACAAATATGGCAGAGAAGCAGGTTTATATGAGAAAGGAAATAAATTCCATCTTGGATAGATTGAATTTGAGATGCCTTTGGATATTCAGATGTCCTTCTGACAGTCTGTAATGGAGGACTAGCATTCAGGAGAAAGACTTGGCCTGGATATGTCTGCATAGAGGTCAAACCTTTAGGAACTAAGGAGAACTAGAAGGTACCTCTGTCTTCATCTTGGTCAGTAAAGTCATCTTGGCACTATGTGCCAAGTATTTTCTAAATTCAGGGGTACAAATATAAAAAAAAAAAAAAAAAATTCCTGCTCTCATGAAACTTACAGTCTAATGAGGGGAGATAACAAGAAAAAAGCTCATAAATGGGGTGGAGGCGGTGATGGAGACCTAAACTGGGGCATAGTAGAGACGTCACAGAAGTCTAAAATCAGTATGGATGAGTGGGAAATTCGACATCTAAGGAGGCATCTGTCCTGTCCTCTTGGAATGGAGGTGTTTAGGGCAGAGGTCACTGCTGAAGTGAGTACAAGGATAATTGGTTCTTGTGAGATGGGCTTTCCCATTGAGTTTTCTGAAGGCGTGGTAGAGCAGCAAAAAAAGCACAAAACCAGTGTGAGCGAGCATCTGTTCCTGTCCCCTCATTTTAGAGATGTGCAAACTAAGGCTTATGGATTTTGTGACTTACCAAAGTCACACAGGAGGTAAATAGCAGAGCTGGAACTGAATGTAGGTCCCCTGACTCCAAATCCAGCATTCTGTCTGTCATTCTTGGGTTTGAAAATAGCTGACCAAGAGTAAGGCATGGTGGCAGTGAGCATCTGCGTTGATGACCTACGTCATATTTGGGAAAGATGTATTAAGTACCAGAGTATTGGGGGTCCAGGGTACTAGGGAAAATAGACATCAAATATTGATGTGGGTACAAATGGTGTGTGTTCGTCCTTTGCTGCCAAAGAAGACCATGCCATCAGAGAAATGGTGACAGACTTGCACTTGACTTTGTTTTGAGTGAGGGAGGGCTGTGCAGGTCACCAGCCTCACTTCTCCTCCAGAGCCATCGGGGTCCAGTGACCAGATATTCATCAGGATGACTGGAGATGACCCATAATGAGGCAGTTGGGGTTAAAGACTTGCTCATGGTCACAGAGCTAGTGAGTGTCAAGTGTCTGAGGTGAGATTTGAACTCAGGTCCTCCTGGTTCCTGCACTGGTGCTCTCTCCACTGCACCATCTAGCTGCCCTTGGATACAAATGGCACCCTATGGGTTAAGAAGAATATTAAGGGTTGCTTTTACAGTATTTTGTGAGGCCCCTCCTGGGGTGGGGTGGGGCGGGGCTCATTCTGTAGCTCATCCTGTAACTTGAGAGTGTCTTTATCTTGAAAAACCATAAAATTTCTTCTTGTACTAAAATAATTGATTTTGTCTCCCTTGTCCTGTGTCATCTTTATCCTTAATCTTTAACCTGTGTCCCCCCTGCCCTTATCCTTAATCTTTAACCAACAATAAAACCAACAATAAAACCCTAAAAACCTTCCTGTCCTTAATCTTTCACCTCATAAGACCCCTATAGACTATAGCTTTCTGTCTGTATAACCTAGACTCCCCCAAATACTCAACCCCATGGCTACAGTAAAAGGTCCGTGTACTTCCATGTAAATAAATCTCCCAGTGGCTAAAAGAGGAGTCTAAGTGAATTCTTTCACACCTAAACCACTCCTAACTTTGACCTCAACAAATAGGATGTGACCCTTGCCCTTATGGTGCTTGCAATCTAGTAGGAATAACATAAAAGAACTCTAATACAAATTATCCAGTACTGTTTGAGGTCCAGGGTGTATGGTGTTATCAGTGGCCTCCCAGGGCTTTCTTTACATCCCTTACTTACCTTGTTATTTTTAGTAGCTGGAACAGTCTGTGTATGCGTATGTCTATACATACACACCTATAATCTCTGCAGTTTGCTTCTGTCTCCTCTCCCTTCCCCCACCCACCCTTGCTCTAGATGGAGTTGTCCTGAATGCCAGTATGAAGCCAGACCTGCCAAAGGCAGTGAGGGGAGCTAAGTGAGCCAGGCAGTGCCTGCAGTTTTAGGCACCGGGATTCTGGGTTTAGGCACGTTGTAATGCATTCAGCCTAAAGGAATCAGCATCCACATCTTATTTGGAAAACTAAAAATCCGACAGACATTTTAAAATCTAGTATTTATTCCTTCCTTTCTTGATGCTAGTCAGCTGAAAAGAGTTTTCTTCCACTGTAAGGAATCGTGAAGGATATTGGTTAGAATTTGCTTACCTTCCTTGTTCTTTCATAGCTTTTCTCTCTCTTTTATTTCCGGTAAGAGCAGTGTTTTTTTAGTGGTTATTGCACACCATTGCAGAGTCTGTTTGGTGACGAAAGTGATTCTATGGATGTAACATTTGGCTTTTTCACTTTTTCTCACTTCCCTGCCCCATTTAGCTTTCTTCTGAAGCCAAGCACCTCTGGTGACAGTTTACAAAGTGGAAGCATCCCCTTAGTGACGGATCCCCCAGAACACAAACCTGTGCCTAGTCCAGCAGAGCCTGACTTGATGACTTTTATGGATTTCCCAAAGCACAGCCAGGTCATAACTGAAGGAATAAGTTCTGCAACTGAACCAAGGTTTGCTAGATTACCCTTTAGAATACCCTCTAAAAATTTAATCTGAAGAGTCAAAGTAGTTGGCCCTGGTTGTAAGCTTCTTTGTTTTCTATCAATTTCAGTCAAATGTAATTAGATTTCATAGCATCACAGAGTGTCAGAGTTAGAAGGGATGTTGGGGATCAGCTATACCAGTGGCTCTCATTTTACACATCAGGAAACAGAGGCTCAGAGAACTTCCTTGAGTGACATAGCAAGCAAGTGACAGAAACGGCTTGTGTTTGACAGCTCCAGGCTATCTCTGACCAGAACATGATTTGTTTTTTAAGTCTT
Source organism: Bettongia penicillata ogilbyi (assembly GCA_023548195.1). Taxonomy (NCBI): domain Eukaryota; kingdom Metazoa; phylum Chordata; class Mammalia; order Diprotodontia; family Potoroidae; genus Bettongia; species Bettongia penicillata. The sequence continues at coordinate 1,035,978 of JAJHZJ010000202.1, forward strand.
CATTTATAAATATTCCAAATTTTGTTTAAATAGTTAATAAATGAATTTGCTAGTCGGTCATGATGGCAACTGTAATGCATTGTGATATTGATCTCTTCTTAGAAGTTCTCAGCAGTGTCAGTGCATATACAGTTTTTTCAAAGTTTATGTACTGTTTTTATGTGTAATGCTTTTAGGTATCTTTATTAAGCTTAAAATAATGTAATAGAACCTATTAACTTGTTCAATCAGCAGGTACTATGTAAAGTCCTGTCCTCAAAGAACATACATGCTAATTGGAGAGACAACACGTACACATAAGTCAGTAAAAAACGTAAACAAAGCAAATGTGAGGTGATTTTAGATGGGAGGGGGCCTTGCAGCTGGGAACATCAGGAAAGATGCCATAAAAAAGGGGGCCCTGGAGACTGTGCTGAGTGTTTAGGGGTCTGAGCAAAGGCAAAAAAACAGCCCCTGCCCTCAGCTCAAATCTAATGGAAGAAATAGGAGATTTGGCGATTCTTACCCACAACAGTTATCATTTATGTAGCTCCTAAAGATGAACAAAACCCTGTATTTGCATCAACTATGCAAGTTAGATATCTGAATTTTACAGAAGAGGAAACAGGCCTAGAGAATGTGAAGTAATCAGGATTTGGATATGCTTTTTATTATTCTTTTAATTCCAAATCTAGGATCTTTGCTCTACGCTATGGTGCTCTTTTGTGGCACAAATTTTTCTTCAACTATCAGATATGCCATCTTCTGACTAGATTTGCAAAAGAGAATTTTTGTAAAGGAAATACAATAAATGAAAAATTGCAATATTTACATTATTCACATTTTTCAGTTATTAGGTACCCTTGGAGCAAATTAATGCATGTAATGTTTTCTGTACTTGTAATTTAGAATCAAATTGTTCTAAATAATTTTTAAATCACAAACTGTTCTTTCTCTACATTTGGTTTTGTTTTAATATAAATAATATTTTATTTCTTCCAATTAACGTAAAGATAATTCTCAACATTCATTTTTTTGAGGCAGTAGGGGTTAAGTGACTTGCCCAGGGTCAAACAACTAGTAAGTGTCTGAGGCCAGATTTCAGCTCAGGTCCTCCTGACTCCAGGGATGGTCTCTATCCACTGCAATATTCATTTTTAATAAGATTTTGAGTTCCAAATTTTTCTCCCTCCTCCCTAAGATGCCAGACAATCTGATACAGGTCATACATGTGCATTCATTCTACATTTGTTTTAACAATGGGAAACTACCAAATGTCACATAATGTGGTACCATCAGTTTCAGTGACTCTTAATATGCTGTTTTAGTTAGCTTTCTGAGCACAAAATTTATCAATAAACTTTAAAAATAGGAAGCTACAAGTGGAGCTTTTAAAAATCTAGAAATTTCTCTATAATAAAGTATAGATATAGGGAGACGGCTGGAAATATTACTTCCTGGAAACAAATGATGAGTATACCTTTATAGCTACAACATGGGTACAAGAATAGAAAATGAAGTATAATTCTAACACTTATTTTAAAGATAAAAGTACAGCTAAAGTAACAGATACGAATAGAAAAAATACTGCTTGGAAGGTACAAATTCAACGAAAGGCAATAAAAACCACTAAAAAGGAATAAATGCAGCTAGAAATCTCTAGGGAACAGCACGAGTGAGTGTAGTGAGGTAGTATCCGAAGCTCAGAAGGAGGAAGTAGATAATTTGTTTAAATGGTTTCTAGTGATTGAATTTGTATTTGAGATTGTATGTAGAAAATACTTGGGCACAATTTTATTTCTTGTTAGGTCTTCAAAGGAATCTGTTAATTGTTTATGAAATGCATTTATTCATTTCAATGCAAGCAAAAGATACAAATTTCTATAGGAAAATCCAAGCTTGCAATGTTTGTCTGTTGCATATAATGCCAGCATTTGGTTTTAGACAGATGCTCATTGTTTTCCTGATACTGAACCATCTCTGCATTTCTAGCATTAGCCCTGTTTGGTTGTAATAGATCAGTTTTTGGATGTTGCTGTAATTTCCTTGCTGTTATTGCAAATGTGGTAGTTTCAAAAGAAGAAATGTTAGTTTTTTAAATAGTGTAACAATAAAAGAAAGTAGAGTTTTATTGGAGCATTTTTTTTCTTTTAAAGTATTGAGCTAACGGAAGAGAGTGGAGACTTCCCAAGTGTGAAAACTTCATCTCTAGCTAATAATTTTTCAAGTCGAGGAGTATCTTTGACTCGAAGCCACAGTGTTGGAGGTCCTTTGCAAAATATTGATTTTTCTCAGCGACCTTTCCATGGCATTTCAACAGTTAGTCTGCCAAACAGTTTACAGGAAGTTGTGGTAAGTAACAGTGAATATTAAAAATACATAAAATATTAAAAAATTCAATAATTAAAACACCATAATTTTTCATAAGAAGGTGTTTGAATACTTCTTTAGAAAACATCAGCTCATTTGTTAATACAACTTTGATTTCTGTCACTTATGTTTTCTGCCACTTGCACCCTCTCTGTCAGAAGCATTAATATCTATCTGAATATTTATTTATATTTTGTATTGATAAACCATATAAATTTGAGAATTTTATATATTGCATTTAGAGGAGAAAGCTTCAATCAATACTTTTTTAGTCTTTCTATGAAAATATTTTCTTCCATTTTTCCTACTTTTGATCCAAAAATTAGTTTAGTTCCAATTTTTACATATCATACTCTTCAACATATCACTCTTTATTTTATAACATTTTTATTAAGTGTAAATTAAAAGACAGGAGGAGTAAGGTATAACTGAGAAACAGCTGCCTCAAGCTATATGAATGGACTCAAGCTGCTTTGAACTACCACTCATTTTTGAGAGTGACTGAAGTATCTCAGAATATAAGCATTTTACAAAAACTTTAAAATGTGTAAATATTTAAAAGGAAAAACACCTCTCTCTGCTGTGATTTCTAAATAACTTGGCTGAGAAATACCTTGTTCTGAAGAGAGGGTTCTTAGGTTGGGATGTACAATTTCAAAGTTTGTGAAGTTGAATGAGAAAAAAATTTACATCTTTTCACCCCCACTAACTTTTAGCTTTTCCTTTAGTTATTTTAAAAAAAATTGTTCTGAGAAGGAAGTCCCTGTTGTAAAGAGTTGGACAGTTTACAGTGGTAAAGATGTCTTAGAAAGAAAGGAGGTAAAAGAGCATCAGAAATAAATACACAGGAGAAAACAGAGTTCAGACGGAGTCACAGCCAACATGGCAAATTATTCTTTGTTGAATTTAACATACATTTTTAAAAAAACTTTGTAACATGTTCATACTTTCACATGTAATCCTCATTGTTTAAAAAAGCCATGGGAAGTTTGGTGAATACAGTGTAAAGTGTAAAAGCTTAAAACACTCAGTTTACATAAATCATATTTAGTTTTGTGAAATTTTCCTCATTGTATCAGTAACTTCTGAAATAGCTGTTATGGTATGGTATAAGGATATGGTTGCAATTGATTTTCTGTCGGTAGAGTGCAAGATAAAGGCATTCACAGTCTTCTCTTTGACTTTCTTTCCCCTTCACTGCAAGGATCCTTTGAGGAAGCGGCCCAACCCTTCCCCTGTCTCCGTGCCCTATTTGAGTCCATTAGTGCTTCGTAAAGAGCTTGAATCTTTGTTGGAGAATGAAGGAGATCAAGTGATTCACACATCCTCCTTCATCAATCAACATCCAATCATTTTCTGGAATCTGGTTTGGTATTTCAGACGTTTGGACCTTCCTAGCAATTTGCCAGGACTTATCCTCACATCTGAACATTGTAATAAAGGGGTACAGGTAGGTGCTAACTTACTCCATCAGGCTGTATTAAAAGAAAACAATTGTGAAAACCTAAGGGAATCAGTGAGATACTTGGATAATACACATATTACAGGATAATTATATTTTGGCCCATGAAAATCCTTTTCAGAATTAATAAAGAAATATATAGCTTTGAAGGAGTGGTTTATAATTGCAGAATAAATAGGGCTGCAGGTTATTTTTATTGTTCTTTCCCATATCATTCTATAAGTAATTTCCAGGTTATATCAGGTTGGATTTTTGTTGAAACTAGCTGATAAAATGAATTTATTTAGATAATATTTTTAGAAGTACTTGCTGGCTTTTTGATGACACCCTAAGAATATCTTCTGGGAAAGGGGAATAATCAGCTGCACCTGCACCCGTCTCTGAGTTTGCTTTCAGTACCAGAGTCCTGGTACCAATTGAAGATAGGAGGTATCTGGGCTTCCCTTGGCATGATGTTGAAGTTATGTCCTATCTCTCTGCTTAACTGCTTAGCATGTACTCCAGTTTTACAAGAAAGTCTCTGTGTAGATTTCGACATCACATGACCAAACTAAATAGAGGAGTGGATCCTTACAACCCACAATCCCCTCAGGCCCCTCCAGAATAAGAATTATATCCAAGAGGTAAAGCAGTTACACCTGGCTCTACTGTCCAAGGTGCCTGATGAAATAAGAGCAGAAACTGGTGTGCTCACTCAGGTTGTACCTGGTGTACCATGATACCAGTAGTTTGTGCCCTGAGATCTTTGACTCAGCGTTTCCCTTGGCATTCAAAGGCAAAGGCAACAAAACTCACCCTACCCCTCCTTTTCGCCTCACCCTGTGTGGAAGAGGTGGAGGTAAAAGAAAGCAGCAGCTTTACTCTGCCATGCGTACCAGCTGTCCTGATCAGTGCTTAGTCAAAAAACTAAGGGGCAAGGTGCCAGCATATGTGGAGCTCCACCAACCTTGAAGAGAAGGGGATTAGCTAAAACTGAAGCCTTTTCTGTTTCTCCAGAAATCACTTGGGTCAGAGACTGACGCTATTGAAAAGTGAATTCCCCATCATAGGTGGAGGCTAAAGCAGCTTTGAGTTCCAGTCCTCAAGGGATCTACCATCAAAGGGGAAGGAATCAGAAAGTGAATGTTAGGGGAATACAAAGAAAAAAGATTAAAATGACCAAAGGTTTAAGAAAGAAGACAACTCAGTTAAAAACCTTGAGCAGATAAACCAAAGAGAAGTTATTAATTAATAGAAGGGAAGATACTTTCTAGGACACATCCAGATATCTGCAAATGACTATTGCAAGATAAAAGAAAATGCATCAGTACCTGATGAGGTCAAGGACTCTGTGGTTTCCCATGAAAGCATGAAACTGTAGAAAGATATTCCTAAATGGTTCAAGAGAGAAAAAACAATCAAGAAAACAACTGATGACCGCATAGAAAAAAAATCCATGGTGGTAAATCTCTCTAAAGAAACAAGGGTACCACAATTGATCAGGAATGCACATATATAAGTGAAATAATAATAGAAGGATGATCTTTATACAAGCAAAACATTCATCATAAAGAAGGGACTGTTAGAAATAACTTAAGCATTATAAGTCTGCCAGAAGAATACAAGTTCGAAATCTGAACACCATAAGCACAAGAAATAATACAAGAAAACTGTCCAGAACTTCTGAATGCAAGGGATGGGGTTGGGAGTATCAATTGTAAGAAACCTCAGATCTCCAGAAAAATATTTTCAGGACATACTGAGTGGTTAAATTTCATGATTCTGCTGATGAACAAATTCTTTCAGAGACCAGCAGAAAAACCTTCAGATGTAAAGAAAAACATTTTAAATAGCACTAGACTTCTGCACCCACCAGAAATCACAGAAAGAAATGGAGTTATATGTTATAAAGAGCAAAGGAGTTCAAAATGCAATCTGAGGTGACATATCCTGCAGACTTGAGCTTAATCACCAGTGAAAAAGATGGCTTCTCGATAAAAGAGAAGCATTTGAAATATTCCTACAAATAACATGCTTCGCGGTGTTTCTGACAACAGAAATACAAGAGAGGTTTTAAAAAAAATACAGCAAAGCAAGGAAGACAGAAGTTATGAAAACCAACTCCTGCCCTCATACTTGAAGACTTCAGTATACATATTGAATGTCTCTCAAACACCCTAACCACTCAGTTCCTCAACCTACCCACTTCCCGTGAGCTGCTCCTTTACCCCAGCTCAGCCATCCACAAAGAGAGTCATACCCATGATCTTGTGATGACCATAAATGTACCACTTCCATGTTTAGGAATTCTCCAATCCTCTAATCTAACCATTAATCTATAGGTTTTTCATCTTCCCCTGTCTTTCCTTGCCACATCCCACACTTTTAGGCACACTGTGACCATTTTCCCTGCACTGGTCACTCTCTCCTCTTCCTCCCATCTTGGCCTCTTGTAAACCAGTTTGACACTGCACTGTTTGCCTCTCCTGAGTCCTCATTCTCCTCATTATTCTGCTGATTGTACCCTACCAAGCCTGCAACTTGGGTTATGTTACATAACCTCAGCTACGTTCTCACTGCCACTAAATTCCTTTAGTGCCAATTCCTAAATTCCTCACAGCCTAAATTCCTTTAGTGCCAAGATCAAATATAAAATGCTCACAGTGGCATCCAAAGTCCTTCATAACCTGGCCTCCTCCTACCTTTCCAGTCTTCTTATAGCTCAGTCTCAGCCACATAAATATTTGATCCAGTGACATTGGCCCCCTCCCACTTGGCTTCAGATATTTTCTCTATTATCCCCAACGCCTGGAATGCCATGCCTTCCCTTCTTATCTCTGCCTGCTGCCTTTCTTGACTTCCTTTAAGTCCCAACTAAAATCCCACCTCCTCCAGGAAGTCTTTTCCAGCCATTCTTAATTGTAGTGCCTTCCTTCTTTTGTTGATTCCCATTTATCCTATATGTAGCTTGATTATTAAGATTTGTTGTCTCCCCCATTAGATTAGGAGCTCCTTGAGCACAGGGAGTGTCATCTGCTTTTGTGTCTGGTGCTTAGTACCTAGTATTTGATATCTCTGATCCAAAAGCCCTTCATTGTCCTGGTCATCTTCCCGGGATACTCCAGGCTCATCAATAGTCATGTCTAAAATGTGGCAGGCAGAGTTCAATGGAATAATTAGGCTAGTGACATTGTTACTTCCCTAGTCCTGGTTATTGCAGCCTAACAACCTACTTACTTCAGACAAGTGCTATAGCAAAATTATCTAGAAAAACAGCAAAATTGGAATGTCTTGAGTTCACTGTAGTAAAATGTGACCTCTGTCTGTCTGGTGCCACATCACAATAATTTCTCCATTTCTTTTAAAAGTCATAGAAACAAATTAGCACGTTAAAAATGAGACATTTCAGCTGTTAGAATTTCTCTTTTTAAAAAAGTTATGACGAAAATGTTTGTGTAGAACCCATGTAAGTTTGCATGCCGGCTTGGGGAGGGAGAGGAAGAAAATTTAAGACTTAAGGAAGTGATTAATGAAAACTGAAAACAAATAATTTAAAAAAAAACCAGTCATCAGATTAGAGTAATTGCTTGTCTTTCTCTTCTGGAGAGGATACCAAATGGCATTTTGTACACATACAGCTTTTACATGAGACAGGAAGAAACATAGTGTTCATTGACCAGTAAACTGTAGCATTTATTTCCCTTGTTCTCCATATTTACAGGAATGAAATCTTCAGTTCTCTATTCCTGACCAAGTTAATTCTTGTGGATAATTTGCAGGGTAAAAATTAATGACAAACTGCATATTTATTTCTTCTATTGGCATAGAGAACTCAGGCTTGAATAAATCTTTGTTATAAGGGGAAAAAATTTATGATAAATGAGGTTTAAGTAGTATGATAAATAAAGTTCAGAACAAATTTGTATTTTCAGCACTTTGTTCATGTCTAAAGTCTGTAACACTGAGAGATTTCTTCTTTCAACCTTATTCAACTTAATATACTGTATTCCCCTTCTAAAGAAAAACTATGGTATCTTTGGTTCGAAAGGGTTAGAATCAGAAGTTTGGATCCAAGCTCAGCAAGTCTATGTTTCCTTAGTCCCAGGTTTTTGTTAATAAATTTTTAGTTGAATTGAGTTATTGTTGAACTTTGCTATTTTCATGGTATGGCTAATACTTTCTTTTAATTTGCTTTTAGCTTCCTCTTTCTTCTCTGTCCCAGGACAGCAAACTTGTATATATTCAGCTATTATGGGACAACATTAACCTTCATCAAGAACCTGGAGAGCCCTTGTATGTTTCTTGGAGGAACTTCAGTAAGTAGATCAGTCTTTCAACTGTTTCCATTTTGGTTCTTTTTGTATATCTATTGCTAACCGAATGTGGTATTTTCAGTTGATAAAGATTTCATGAGGTGGATGAGCTTGTTACCCTTCCTGATGGACCCTTTTTTGTTCTGGTTTGTTGATGGAGAAGTCAGTGTTTATATAGGACTAGCACTGTAGTCAAGTTCACTTTGGTAGTGTTAGGATCCTAATTTCTGTTACAAAGCTATTAGTTCTGAATCCTATTGTAGTCCTCCTCTACTAAAGTCCTGCCTCAGTACCAAATGGATGTGACCTTGTATGCTCAAAGACTCCACCAAGAAAGCACAAGCTGCAGCAGTTGTCAGCAAGATGGAAGGATAGACCAGGTACTGATTGTAGCCAGGTTAGAGAGGCTTGTTGCTAGGAGATTGTCCATCAAGTTCTGCAAAAGGCCTTTCCTAGTCTTCCCTTTAAAATTATCTCCAGTTTATCCTCTTTATAGTTTACTTATACATAGTTGTTTGCATGTTGTTTCCCCATTCTGCTGAGCTTCTTGACAGCAGACACTTGCCATTTGCCTTTCTTTGTATTCCCGGTATTGAACACAATATGTGACATGTTGTAGATGCTTGATGCTTCTTGACTTGAGTTATTTGTGAAACCATCTACTTGAGAATTGATGTCTGTCTTGCATTTGATATTAGGTAGGAGAGTCCAATTAAGGAACATATTCCTGAAACATCCAAGTATGATGATACTAGCTCAAAGTTCAGGAGACATAGGAACATCTTGTATGTGAGGATCCAGTGACATGATGCCATCAACACTTGTGGGGTAGATAGTGCAAGTATTCTGTCCAGGCTTCACACGTAGAAAGTGAAACATGAGAGATTAAGCAGCTTTGTTTGCCTTTGCCATAAAGCTGGTAATCGGTAGACCTGTGTTTTCTGGCTCAGAATGAGCATTCTTCCCAGAAGAGCTCCCTACCTTTCATAAAGGACTGACTCTTGCTCTTGAAACTGATAGACCGGTAAAGTATGGTTTTCATACCTACAAACTTTAGCATGCTATGAAGGTTTGAAATTACCTGTTTTTGTAGCAGTTGTGAGTTTTTGTAACGAGAGGGATTTATTATACCAACTCATGTGAATTCTTGTTCCTGGAGATGAGAGGGTTTGAGAAAAAGATTGTTCTTGTTAGAGCAGATGTAGGGAGGAGAAAAATAGCCACAAAATATTTCTGAGACAGCTTTTGACTAATCCCAGTCAGAGAAAGTATATTAAAAGTCTTTTTAACCTTGACACTTCTCCATGAATATTTTTCTTAATTTCAAAGAAAACATTTATATTGTGTTTAAGTTCTCTTGGGTTCACCACTACATTTTTAAAAATAGAGAGTAGTAAAGGTTCTCAAGAATGAAAAGATTTTAGCCTTAAAGTCTGCTGAAATGACTTTATTCTTAAAGGCATTTAGAAGGCTTTCTGGCAGCTTAAGGAAAACGTAAATAAGCATGTAAAATACATTAAGATAAATATCGAGTATTTAATTAGCATTTGTTGAGTGTTATATGAATATTGCTATATCCTAGGGTGTTTTTTTTTTAGAAGAGGATCATGTAGTGTTTTAAAAAATAGATGATATAGCCCCCACCCTTTTTTGAGTTTATAATCTTTTTGGGGAGAGGACACATTGACCAATTAGAGAATTATTTTTAGAGCAATATTTTAAGAAGTGCTTGGATATAGTACAGGCTGTTTGCATAAATATTAAGGGTATTATCAGAGTGGGGTTGGTATGGTTAGACAAGGGATATAATATGAACCCAAACTAGAATGAAAAAAACACTTTGGAAAAAAGTCCTAGAATCCCATTTCTAAATGACACTTATCCTCTATATTCCCTTTCCTAGACTCAGAGAAGAAATCATCCTTAGTAGCAGAAGAGCAGCAAGCCACAAGCACTTTAGTAGAGAACATCAGGCAGAGCATTCAACATAATGATGTTCTCAAACCCATCAACCTTCTTTTGCAAAAGGTGAAGCCAGATGTAAAACGACAAAGGTAAGAAGACATTGTTTTCTAATTCAGTACTTAGGATAATTTTCTGATATATCTTTAAAGTGTTGTCTTAAGTTGTGTGCCCACATATCCTTCAGGCACTAAAGAAAAGTACTTGTTTTGAGAGAATAAATTTAATTTTAGCAGAGTAAAGAATTTCATTTATAAAGGAAATTGAAAATGGTCCTTGAAAATCCCCTAACCCTGTGTTGCCGCTTAACTCCTCCCTAATGCCTTCTAACAGGAGACAGGATTTGGTGTAGAGATGGGGATGGCCCTGACTCTGCCACTGCCATTCTTGTAACCTTCCCCTCCTGCCCTGTGAAGATGCTCCCTCTGCCTCAGAGCAGGGTGTTTATAGGAGAGGAATGAGCAGATGAAGTCCCAGGCCATTTGCCAGGGGTGTTTGCAACAGCTGTGTAAGCCTACTAACTCTCATTAGCTGCATACATTTTTATTTCTTCACAGGAGTTTATACAGAGAAATCCTCTTCTTGTCATTGGTGTCGCTTGGAAGAGAAAATATTGATATTGGTAAGTTGGTATAATTAAGCAATTATGGCATTTATTTTGAACAAGGGAGTTAAATTTGTTTGACTAATTTGTCCAAAAAATAGTTTTGTAATATTAATTTGTTGCCTGATTCCAAACGTGCTATTATTCTGCTTCAGATAATTTAAATATTTTCTTTACTAATATTGCTTAACTTTTTTTTAATGTCTTTCAGAGGCTTTTGATAATGAATATGAACTTGCATATAAGAGTCTGCCCTCAGAAGTTCTAGGAAAGATTCAGAGAATTGATGCTCCTCCAAGTCTTAATGTGGAGTGGTGCAGGAAATGTTTTGGAGCACCTCTCATTTAAATTAGAGATGACTTTGAACTTTCACAGCACACATCAATCCTGGGAAACAAGCTGTGTGAACCTAGAAACATTCAGGTGTTGATTCAGACTCCTGAAAACTAGTGAAAATCTGACATCGTGTGGTATGTTCCTGACAGATCTGCAGCTCATCTGTGTGCTACAGTTGAGAGTCTCTGATTTTTAAAATTATTTCTTTTGTTTCTTCTGACAAAAGTTCTTTGGATTTTTTCAGAATTGGGTAAAGTACCTTTAAATCTCTCAAATCCCAAGGGAAGCTAAATAGCCCAATTCTAGGAGCAAACCCTAAAAGAAAGTAGATTTTGTGTGTGTACATACTTGTGTGTCTCTGTAGATGTATGCATATACAGCCTATATAATAAGTGTATATATTTATTAAAACTCTAGATTGCACATTGCAATACAACTTTCTGAAAGGGTCAGTGAATTGTTGACTGCTCCCAAACTGGGCTGTAGTTACTACTAGTCAAAATTTTCTGAAACTCTGACAACTGCCCTGCCACTGGCTTTATTTTAAATTTAATATATGCTTTCACTTTTTGTTTATGTATTCTTTTTTCATGGAATGTTATACTCCTGATATCCAATTCCCTCCGCTTTGTACTCTTTCCTGGTACCAAGATCACAACTTTGAAGGTGAAAATGTTTTCACAAACTAATTAGGTAGTTTAAATGGATTTGAATCCAAGTTTCATGATGATTTACAGAATTAATTGGAACTTGATACTTTAAAAAGACAAAACTTTGCCCTTTGGCCTGAGTTCTTCCGGTTCAGGCACACCTCGGTCACTTTTTTTTAAACCTGTGGGATACCTTGCACTGCAAATGGAAGTTTAATTTTTGTAATGTTTGAAAGTTAGTACTTGCAGATTTACATGCACATGATCCTAAGTGTGCATGTGTATATATTTTTTTACAAGCTGAATGAATTAAGTCTTAAAAGTTGAAGCTGTTTGAGCTTATTCTAGTCAGTAGATTTAAGAAAAATCATGACCTCACATGCCTCACTTAAGCATTTTGTCATGCCTTAATACGCCTTCTATTAAAAACACACCTTGTCAAGTGTGTTTGCCTTAGCTTCCTTTTGTTAATGAAGATCAATCTGAATTTCCAGGAACCACTGCAGATGAATAAAGAAAGCAGTAGCTTCAGAGTAGGCACTTCTGAATGGTGTAACCGAAAAGCACAAGCCTGCCTCCCCACACCCCCCAGTGTGTCTTCTGTCACACCATTCTGCATTTCTGGGTCTATCAGCTTAATACCAATGCAGCACTCTAGTTTCAGGTGTTGTTGAGAGTGCTAGTGGCATAATCTCATGTCGGAAATTACATACAATATGGCAACTGAACAGGTGACATGACTAAAAAGGTTTTATAACCATTACTTTAAAAAAAACCTATTTTGCACTATTTGTGTAGAGGATATATTTTTGCAATTTAGCCCTAGTTTTTATCTTAGTCATTTAAGTTAGTGATAAAGTCACAGTGACAAAACAGTCATTCAGAATTAACTTGCTATTTTGTATTATTGAACTTAAAGCCTTCAACACAGTAAAAGTAGCATTATGAAGATGAATAAAATGGCCTATTCATTGTGTTCTGTGTGTTGTAGTTTTCAGGCTTCTGAAGTGAGTAGGATTAAGTTCAATTTGGCATCTTTGGCAACGCATGTTTGTATTTCTGTTCATCCCGTAATTTTAATGTGACTTGGGATTTGTTTTTCCTCTTCTGACCTGAAAAAAATCTTAGAAAAATGACCTTGAACATTTAATGCGTGAATGCTGCTCCAAGTTCATTTTTACTATGCTTTTTTACACTTCAAGATCAAACATTTCTAGGCAACAGCTCAACTAAATCCAAATTTTTCATAATTTACCTATATTTACTGAGATTACATATCTTTAAGCTGTCATCTAAACTGATTAAGCCCTTTTTTATGTACATAATAAAAACCTCCTGCTGCTTCCTCTTTCAAACCTAATCGTGAATTCAGATTTCATCTGTATTTGCTTGACTCTGCTTTTAAATTTTCTGAGGCTTTTTCAGTAAGTGAGATAAAGACCCTATAAGTTTGTAGTAAATAATATTTACAGAGGTGATGTCACCTCTGCAGATTTTGTTGGGGGGGGGAAGGCTTGTTTCCCCTCCCCCAACCTAAAGTTAACCTTGAATAATAGCTTTTAGGGTTGGTTTGTTTTGTTTTATTGACTGCTGTATGAAACAGTCTTGAAGACTACTGAGAGTAATTTTTCAAATTAGTATCAGGAGCAATACTGTTATCAGTTTTAGAATTGTAGAACTAATCTAGTTCTTTAGATTTCATAACACTGCAAAAAAAGATGCTTAAGTAGTTAGGTACATGATTTAAGCCAATAAGCTTGGCTTTAATATCAGAATAATAAATCTGAGTAACTTGTTCTTCCTCTTTTAACATAGAACTGGGGTTGGCTCAAAGATAATGAAACCAAGCCACAAGAAACCTTTTTGACATTCTTCTGGAAAGACCCAATTAATAAATGGCTTTTAGATCAGAAGTTTCAGTGCTGTGAAATATCCTTTGTTCCTATACAAGTAGCTTAGAGCGTCTTCTGTTGAGTCTGTTTGATGTCAAAAGTCACCAGTTTAATTCCCCAATCGATGGGGCCCTCTATCATCATCATCTAGGTATCACTCTCTACCCTGAGGTGTGGCCTCGTGTTATCTGTAATTGAAAGTCAGATGAGTTAATTTTGTTATATTTATTGAAGACCTCATTACTTTAGTAAAGTTAGACAGAAGGTTAAGAGGAAAGTCTGAACTTGGAGGAAGATGTGGGTCCAACTGCATCACACTGAAGCAAGCCTTTCTTGCACAGGGTTATTGATTGGTTTGCAGCTTTGAAGGTTTGCCAAGTGCTTTACTGTCATTGGATGAAAAGTTTTATGAACTTTAAAGCAAAATACTGAAATCTAATCAGAATCAATACTACCATTTTCTTGGGCACTTTAAGGTTTATATTTTGACACCTTCTCCATAACATTTTCAGGCACATTTAAGAACCAAGTTTTAGATATGTAGAAAAACTCAGATGGCTTGCTGATGGTCCTGGAGCTGAGATTTGAACCTGCGTATCCTGACTCAAATTCCACCACTCTGATAAGCTGAAAGAATAAAATCTCACAGCTGCTGTTCAAAAAATTTGGTCTTTGCAGTTAGCAGGTTAACATCTAAGGAACAAACAGCAGTTCCCAGTTAACTGGCCTTAACAGCTCACTAGGTTTTGCTTCTATTTAGGTATTTCTGTAATCCCTTGAATTTTGAGCCTTCTTTTTCCTTGGCAACCTTTGATTGCTCCTCTTTACCTTCATATCAGGCTTGTGAAAAGAAAAATTAGGAATGATATCCCATTTGGAACTAGTTTCAGGATTGACATCAACTTTTGTAAAGTGAAGAAAATATGTGTTCCGGGTAAGAAAAAGTGCTATTCAGCAGTTCTTAAGAGCCTAAGTCAGTTAAGCCATAATAAAAATGTCTTTTGTTTCCTCTCTAATTGTAATTTAGTGTGTGGTTCAGTTCAGGTTATAAATCTTAACAGAAAATTATTGTTGTAACTTCAAAGCATCATAATTTTCTGTAGTGTACAAGCCAAAGAACTGGTTTAGGGTTTGTAACTTTTTCCTTGAGTGTCCAATATATAAAGCCCATGTTACACTTCAGAATTATACAATACTCTATTTGTAAGGGATATTATGTACCATGTAGACTAATATTTTTACTATTTTCCAGTTCACTGCAATGTAAATGTGTTGCAACAAGTGATTACGCCTGATACTCTTATAGCAAGCTTGTTTTAAGAAATTCATCTTAGGTCCTAACATCTTTAGGTTAATTGAAAACTTAAAACTTTCCCAAAATTAGCAAATTTAAGTTCTTTCACTTAACACCAAAGGTGCCTTTCAGTGCTGAAACTGAGTATGAAGTTCTCACTTAACTACTTCGGTGCATATTTTATAAGGCTACATAACTGTTTCTTTCTGCATCATTCAGTGGTACAAAAAAAAGGGATTGTTTCCTGTTGATACAAAGCACACTGAAATCCTTTCTGGAAATGAACTGTACTCCAATAAGGATGAAATAAGATGAATAAACTGTTGTTTGACTCTTACTGCAATCAATTTCTCCTGGTTTCCAAGGCTTTGTGAATTGTTCATTGCATCATAATCTGACAAATTTCTCCGAAGGGTGCTTTGTGTATTTTGTATAGATCTCAGACTATAAAGGAAAGCTTGTTAATGCATTTCTCAAAATAAAGTTTATAAATTATTTATATTTTTGGCATTTGATTTCTTGAAAGACCTATTTTGCTTAAAATAGAGATCAGTTTTCAGATTTTCAAGACACAATTCACTTCATTCTACTCTCAGAGCCTGACAGTTGAGCTGTGCTAAAACTGGGCTTGCTTGTTGAGGTACACCTCTGGCACTTTCCCTTACGGTAAAGATAGGGTACCCTTTAATTAAGGAATTTCTTCCTCAGGAAATAAATTTTTATCTGGTAACTAGACCCTTTTCTGTAGAACCTACTATTCCAGCCAAAGAATCTTACATTGCTCCTTTTGAAAGCCCACTCTTGTGCTTCCAACATAAGCACGTTGGAACGATCTTCCAAGTTTTTACAACTAAGATCCTGTCAGTCGTAACAGATTATTCATGAGATTCAGACGTGAAAGGGACTGCTGGGGACCAAACCCTTCACATTAGTACAGAACTGAAGACCAGAAGTCACACTGAAGTGCCACACTTAAGGGCCTTTGAATCCAAGTTTCTTCACATCACCACCCATACAGTAAGAGCCAATCTTCCGTTTTACATAACTAAGATACATGCTAGCCACTGGAGTTAATGAGTCTCTAGCCTCAGTGTATACAATCTCATAAGGGCATCAAGAAAGATTTAAGAGGGTGACATCTGCATAGAAACTAAATGAAAAGGGACTTATCTGCTCACCACAGGTACTAAGATCTGGCGGCAGATGTTTATTTTACCCCATTTGCTTCATTATTCTCTAATATAAAATGGGCTAGAGAAGGAAATGGCAAACCACTCCAGTGTCTCTAAGAAAACCCCAAATGGGGTCATGAAAAATCAAACATAACTGAAACAGAACAAAATGTTTTGAGTATAAAAAACAAAGCAGACTAGTTTGGCTGAAAGTTAAGAGGACATAAGGCAGACCTGTCAGCCCCCAAAAGATTTTTTTTTTAGCATTAATCTATACAACCTGTTCTAACAGTGCTGACTTTTTTTTAATGGCTTGCCAGCCCATGATACCTTGAGGAAGTAGGTTCAAATACCTTCAAATATACCACCCTTCCCAACGTAACTTTTGAAGTTATCTCACTAGTTTTAAGGGAAATTTCTAAAAACCGTAAGTAATGAAATTAATAGTAATCAATACTCCCTTTCCCTCCTAAAAGCAGGGGATACTTTTGTGCCCAGGGCATGAACCAGCTATGGCCACCTAGCAAAGCATCAAGCTGGGATGAACTTGGGCTGCTGCTTTGCCCCTGACTGATATGAGAAGAACACCACCAGAGAGGTGTCTCTCTACCCAGTGTCAGGGGTGTCAGTGTGACATCTTTAAAGAAGAAAAAGTATACGTACTGATGAATCTGCTTTAGGATAGTGGCAGCAGCCAGACATTTTAGTAGATGTAGGGAAATGGGCAAACACACCCATTTAGGAAACGCTCATGCTGTTTAAAAAAGGACAGGCGGCTAGTTAGAACTAAGAGTGTGATTTGTCTGAAGTCATGTCCAACAGCAGTGGTTAACTGTGAAAGGTACTGGAGAAATCCTTAACAAATACCATCTGTAGGGGACCTAACAATATGGTGGATAGGCATAGAAACCAGTTTGCAATAGGTAGTGAACAAGTCATTGCGCATAATTTCTTAATAGTCACCAAGAGAAAGATGAGACTTGTCTTGGGGACCTGATTAACATAAAACAAACAAAACAAAAACCAAGTCTCCACTTGAAAAAGTTATTTATTTCTAGCAGTTTTAGAAATTTTATTTTTGACTGGACTCAGATTTCGAGGTGGAGGCTCTCAGGGAAGACAGACGACGTCTCTTAGCAATCTGTTCTTGCCGTTTTTCTTTAGCCTCCTAAGTTAAAACAAAATAAAAACCCCACGTTAAAATGATGTACTTTATTTGTTCAAAGAACCAGAGTAACACACAGGTATGTTTTATGATAACAGATGGGCACATAAGCATACAGCTAAGTGATGTATGATGAGTTATAAAAGTATCACCAAACTTTTCATCACCACCACCACCATCCTATTAATCTAGAGCATAAAAAAAGGGTTTCTGAAACTGAAAAAGGACATGTACAACCATACCTTCATTCTCTTGGCTAAAAGCTTAGCATATTCTGCTGCTTCTTCCTTGTTCTTCTGGGTACGCTGCTTCTTCAAAGCAATCCGTCTACGTTTGTGCTGCAAAACACGGGGAGTCACCAGACGCTGAATCTTAGGAGCCTTGGTCCTGGGTTTCTTACCTACGCAAAAGTAGAATTAATCAACATTGCTGTTTGTTACACATCAAGTCAAGATCCGAGCCTCCTTAAAGACCTATCCCCTTTAATACAAATTTCAAATAAACCATTTTAAATGCTACTCTCATTAGTAAACGTTTACAAGCAACAAACTTACCTAAAGCAAAACACTACAACTGAACAGTAACACTGAGTTAACCACAATACACTTAAACTTCACACATTGTAAAGGGTATCAGATTACACCCTATTTTTAAATGCTTTTAAGATCGCTAAATAATTTGAGAAATCCCTAATTGTAATTGTAATCCTAAACTGGCAATACTTACTTACCAATTTACAAATGAAGCCCTGAAAATCAGCAAATAGAAAGTACTACTAATGGTTTCTACTTTTTTTAAGCTAAAGATATGGAACAGGAAAATGGAAGCTCTTCAACCGTTAATTAAAGCATGTATAGTGGAAAACTGAAAGGGATTTGGGGTGGGGAGAACCCACCAACAAAATAATCACATATCCCCCAATATCAACAGTTTTTTCCTATCATCCTTCTCCATAAGACATGAAAAATAAAACCAGTTATGAGAATTTCCTTGTGAGATAAAGCTTTACTGATTTAACTACTGTGCTCAAATGGATTCTACGTAAACATAATTAGCAATAAACTTCCTGGGGAATTTGTACTCCTAGGCCACATGTGTTTAAATTTCATTACTGGGGTTACTGAGAAAACTCCAATCTAGCCAGATGGAACCTCACTGCCTGATATTAGTACCTTTTTTTTTAAAAAAACAAGTTAGGTACAAGAAAATTACACTGATGATATGTAGCAATGCATCAACCAGACTACCCAATATAGATGCCTTAAGTGGTTCTCAAAATTTGAGTCCAATCTGTTAAAAAAAAAATCACAATGAAAATAGCATAGCTTCCCTCCAAAAACCTAACAAGGGGACTTTTATTAATGATTTTAAATGTTACTATATGAGACCAATTCAGGAGTCACCTGGAATGACCTCAAATTCCATCAGTAAAAATTGCCCCTTTAAAAGTTTCTTTTTTCCAACAGAGATCCAAAAGGCACGTACGTTTTATAGCAATTTCCTACCAGCACCAGCTGAACAGACTGTGACCCTGCAGCATCAGTTTCTTCAACCCTTTGCTCAAATCTCTTAACCTGACTCTGAGGCACTCCACTGGCCTAAAGGTACAGTGCATGTTGACAAGTAATAACCCTGCTTCTTGAGCTGCAGCTGGTAAAGCAGAGCAACAGCAGGCAGGATGTTAAAGTTTTCAGGATCCTGTCTCAAGGCACTTGCTTGGACAAATCATTTAACATTTTATTTGGCCTCAGTTCCCAACCCATAAAATGGAAATGGCACCAACACTGCAAGATAATTAAGGACTAAATGAGCATATGCAAAGCACTTTGCAAACATTAATGCACTATTATTTTATTGTATGTCTCCTAATTTCCCTATCAGAGTAGAATCAAAAGGGCACATAGTAATATGAGATTCTTTTAGACTAAAGCCTGGCTCCAGAATCATGTACACTGAGTAACCTAGGGTGGGGGCACATTAAGAAGTGCTGTTTTATTATGTAGCTCTTCCAAATCTCACTAAGATCCCTTGGTAGCTCACCATACAACTTTGAGAAACAACTGCACTAGTCAAAAACAGCCAAAGCTCAGAAAGTTCCACTTATTAACGTACAAAAAGATTAATCAAACTGAAAAAAAAATCAGCTCAAATCTCACTTCTGCCATTCCTCACTGTGCACACTTTCTCCAGCGCTATACCATGAGAGCCCAATGGTATCACAACATTTTGACTCCATCATTTTTTTTAACCAAGAAATAACACCCCCACCTCAAAAGAGACACTCTCTACCCCTACCTTCCTTGTTGAGGGGCTTTCTCACAACGTACTGCCGGACATCATCTTCTTTGGACAAGTTGAAAAGTTTTCGGATTCTGCTAGCTCTTTTGGGCCCCAGGCGACGAGGCACAGTGGTGTCTGTCAGTCCTGGTATATCCTTCTCACCTTTAAGAAAAAATGTTTAAAGTTATGGTACTAAAAATGGGCATTTTCAAACTTCCTCAGGTATGTGGTTATGGATTAGTACTAAACAGAAAGAAATCATCTCTCACTAGTCATATTCTTCAGCTGACATGTTTCAAAGTCCAGATTATTAGGTCAACTGAAAAATATTAGCAATATGCCTTGGGAAAAAACCAAACTATACTGTTCAACAATGACTCTAATGCACTGAAACCTGCTCTTGGGGACAATGCTCATTCACTAAAACCAAACAATTTAACAGATTTGTAGTCCAAATAGGAAAATATGTATTTTCTGAAGGACAGGGAAAACAGTAAAAAACAGTTTTGGCAAATTCATTCAGTTTCTTAATCTGTAAAAATGAAAGGTTTGGACAAGACTGTAAAAGGCCAAGCAAAACAGAATCTTTTGCTGTTTTTGTTTTACTAAAAGTGCCTGATTGTATATGGCCATTAAAGAAGATCTTCCCCCACACATTGATGGGCCTGCCCATGGTGGGAAGCTGTGGTGTAGGAGGGTCCTAAGTACCTTTTGTTCAAAAGGTCATGCCATCTGGCTCAGAGGGTGAGGTTTTACTTTGGGTCTTACAGACTGGAAGTGTGTGTTTGGTCAGAAAGGACTCTGTGAAGTTGTTAAGGAGCCCCCCCAGTTTTGATAACCCGGAAGTTGGTGCTTCCGTCTCTGGTCACTATGGTCAGACAATTGGATCTGTCTGTTGATTTGTGAAACATGTATTGATTATGGTCAGACAGAAGAAGCCATGTCTGTTGATCTCTGACTTCTCTGTATTTTCTTTGAAGTTCCCGGTGCTGACCCCTCTGAACTAGGTGAATAATACATGTGCTTGATTAAAGGAATGACATATATGTGCTTCAATAAAGTGACTGTTAACCCCTCAAAAGTTGCCTTTCCTTTCAGAGAAGCAGATCTAAGAACCTGTGGTGGCAAGCCCCCTGTGTACGTTGGGGTGCTTACCGATACAAAGACCTGAAAGGCAACTGACAAAAGTTCTAATATTCTTGACGCTACACAACAGTAACATCACGACCCACAAAGGGAACAAAGCATCTGACAATAGACAGGTTAAGAGTCAGCGCCAAATGAACCTCTACCCAAGGCTCACCCTTCTTGACGATAACCAAGTTGAGCACGCTCAGGTTGGCATCCACGATGCAGCCCCGGACGGATTTCCGCTTCCTCTCCCCGGTTCTCCTAGGGCGATAGCAGGAGTGGCCCTTACTGAGCAGCAGGCGGACGCGGCCGTGGGCCAGAACGCCCTGCTTCATGGGGAAGCCTTGCTTGTCGTTCCCACCGCTGATTCGGACCACGTAACCCTGCAAGGGACGCAGAGCGGTTCATTTCCACGTGGTCGCCTCTTCCTTTTCTTCGCAACGCAAGCGTTCATCAAAAAGTGAACAAACATCCTGGGTGGCAATCACTCTCTCGACCCGCCTCCACCTACTCCCGCTTTGTACAAGCAGCGCCTTTCCCACCCACGCCCTGCCCCCACACCAGGACAGCGGGCCTGCTGGCGCTCGCTCCGCCGTGCCATCCCCTCCAAGCGCCCCCGCCTCACCTTCCACTCGTCCCCCAGCGCGTCGGCCGACACCTCGGTGGCCATGCGCTTCTCGTAGAAGGTGCGCAGCTTCCTCTCGTCGTCCACCTCGATGAGCTTCTGACAGCCAGTGGCTGGGAAAGAGATGTTGAGCTGGAAACGAAGGCAAGCGAGGGGAGCCGGTGTGAAAGGGAGAAGGGCATCCAGCGCCGGCCGGCCCGGTTCTGGTGCCGTAGGGCCACCGATTAACCCCGAGCCCAGGTCCTCACTGTAACCCCCGAGGAGCGGCGCGCGGCCAAGACCCCGGGGGCAAACGAAGGCCAAGCCCGTGCCGGACGTGCCGGGCTCCCCTCTGCGAGGTGCCTCCACAGTGACCCAGGGCTCCGCCGGGCAGCGGGCATCGGAACCGGGCCGGCCGCCAGGCACCGTAAATACTGGAGGCACCGACGGGAGCGATCGCCAGCGGTTATTACCTCACGTGCGCCTGGAGGCAGGAATATTACTGGCATTTTACAGATAGGGAAACTGAGGCAAGCCTGATTAAGGGGCCCGCCCAGGGCGGCACAACTAGCTAAGTATGAAGATATGCGTAAATGAGGGAAGGCCGTGGAATTCCTCTTTTTCCGGGATCGCCTTTGGGCAGGGGGGCCCATCGCCCGCACTGGGCGCGCGGTAGCGGCTGGGGGCGGCGTCACGTTCTCCCGAGGCCGCCATGGCGCTCGCGCACGGGCCGCCGCAATCCCCCGCCATCCTGCCTTCCCACGCGTCCCGGCCACCGGCGGCCATCCGCTTCGCCTGCCCCCGCCTCTGGCTCACACAACGCCGGGGTCGAGGCGGGGAAGGGGCGAAGGGAAGGCGGCCTTTGGAGGACCGCGCCGCACGCCCCCCCGCCCTGCCGGCGCGCCCTACCTTCATCTCTGCACAGCCGCCCGCTTCAGACCTGCCACGGGAAAGAGGCTCGACTTCCGCTCCCTCGGGGTCACATAGGCTCTCGCCGATCTCGCGAGATCTTGCGGCAGGACGGAGCCCTTCCTGGGCGGGACTTCCGGGGAGGGGGAGGCGGTGGGAAAGAGCCGATTGGTGGAAGTGGGTTTCCCAGGAGGCCTCGCTCCGACTGACGGCTGTCCCTGGAGTCGCGCTGACGTAGCTCCTGCGACGTTGGTCGCGGCTTCCTTTTCCGGGCCTGGGGCCGAGTGAGGTCTCAAAGCTCAGTCTTCGAGCCGGCCTTTGGGGACCCGCGGGCGGGAAGCCCGGAGACCCCAGATCCCAGCCGTCCTGGGCCTACCCCGGTTCCCTCCAACGTTGGTTTCCATGACGGAAGGGGACCCCTCCTCTTCCGGCCCCCCTCCGTCCAGTCGCCTTTTTCCTTTCTAGTCCCCGTGTGGCCTCTCCTCCTTCATCACCTCCAAGTGTCCTCGTATTTCTTTACTTCTCTTAACTCCCCATTCACACAGCATGCTCCGCCTTCCAGGCAAGCGGGGTGGCCATAAGAGACGTTCATCGACCACCTCCGAGCCTTTGTAATGTTATTGATTGGGGGAGGGGGGGTCAGAAGCAAACACTTCAGAAAAAGGACTTGGGCAAAGGAGAAAATAGAATAATTGGGGGGGATTATAGTTAATCTTTCACAACATGACTATTATGGAGATGTTTTACGTGTATAGCCTATATTGAATTGCTTGCCTTCTCCATGGGGGTGGTTGGGAGGGAAGAAAGAAGAGAACTTGGAACTCCAGAGTTTTAGAAACAGGTTAAAAATTTGTTTTTTTCCTGCAACTGGGAAATAAATAAGATATACAGGCCATGGGGTATGGAAATCTACCTTGCCCTTCAAGAAACTAAAGGAGAAGGGGATAAGAGGGGCGATAAAAGGGAGGGCAGACAGGGAGGGGGGTAATCAATGATAAAAGGGAGGGCAGACAGGGGGAGGGGGTGATCAATGATAAAAAGGAGGGCAGACGGGGCGGGGGGGTGGTAATCAATACGTGCTATTTCAGGGTGGGGAGGGAGGGGAAAGATGGAGAGAAAATTTGAAACTCAAAATCTTGTGGAAATGTTTAAAACTATAAATAAGTTTAAATCTTTAAAAAAAAAATGGGAATCTTATTGATCCTACCTCTGCCAAATCCACCCCAATATAAACCCTCATGACCATTAGTAGCTTCCTAATAAGTAGTTACCTCTGCTCTCCCTCCTCCAGTCTGTTCCCCATATTGCTAATAATCTTTCTTATGTAAAGCTGCGACACACTTGTTCCAAAGTCTTCATTCTCTGTGTTACCTCCAAAATGAAGGAACAGCTTCTTTACCAGGCATTTGGTCCCTTACCCACCCACAATCTGGTACAATTCCCTCTGTCCTATCTTATCTCATATTATTCCCTTCCACACATTTCTCTGCCACAGTCAAAATGCTCTAGGAATATCTTTCAGTCTCCTACTTGCAGGAGTTCCATTTTTCCCATTTTCTTCCTTCTCTTTGCTTGTTGGATTTCTACTCACCTCCTTTTTTTTAAAGCCCAACTCAACAGCAGTCACTCCATGAAGCCCTCCTTGATTCTTTCTACCCAACCATCCCTTGTCAGTAACTATCTTTTTCCTCTCCACAATGTCTTACATGTCCCCTCCTCTCCATTTACACAGCTATTGCTCTAGTTCACCATCATATACTATTGAAATAGTCTCCTAATTGGCCTCTGTACCATAAGTCTTCCCCTTTTCTAGTCTATCTTCCACACAGATCATTCCAGACAGTCCTTAATGTCATTAAAAAAAAGTCCTCTTTTTGCTTTCTTCCTTCCTCCCTACCTTCTACCCCCTCTTTCTCCTAATCCCACCACTGATCAGCACAGGAGTTGGACTCGCTTCATGTTTCTCACCCAGACCAGTATGTCCTGGCTTAGGTTAGACTGGTGACTCTCCACTCCTGAGGGCTCACCATATCAGTGCACACACCAGATTGACTTCAGTCTTGCTGAAGCTCAGAATTCTCTATCTCAAGCAATCCACAAATTATAGTATCCCCAGCGGCAAGAATCACAAGTATTTACACCCCCCCCCCTTTTTTAATCAATGAAATAAATAACTTGGTAGACATAGAAATAAATATCTAATAATGTTTATTAAATAATACATATTTACTATAAAGGGTCTATCCGAGTAGACTGAGAAGGGGATTAGTCCTTATTCTATCTAAGATCAAGTACAAACTCTTTGGCATTTAAAGCCCTTTACAACCTTTCTCCAACCTACCTTTTTAGCCTTTAAATTACTTCTAACCCTCTATAATTCAGCCAAACAGGGCTTCTCACTGTTCTTCATGTGAAACCTTCCATTTCACAGATTTGGAGGTTGGAGGAGAGCTCAATGGCCATTTTGTCAAACCAATACATAAAAGGAACCCACACTATAACATACCTAAAAAGCTTTTGTCTTGGGTTTTCTCAAAGACATCCAAGGAAAGAGAGCTCACTACCTCTCTAACCTGATCTACTTGTGTATATCTCCAATCATTTGGAAGCTTTTCCTTTTCAGTCGTTTCCCACTTGTGAGGCCATTTGGGATTTTCTTGGCAAAGATACTGGAGTGGTTTGCCCTTTCTTTCTCCATCTCACTTTACATATAAGGAAACTAAGGCCAAAAGGGTTAAGTGAATTGCCCAGGCTCACACAGCTTAATAAGTAAGGCTAGACTTGAACTCAGATCTTTCTGACTCGATGCCCGGCGCTCTATCCACATGGACACCTCACTCCCTATTACAGTCCTTCAAATAAAGAGAGTTATCATTTCCCTCGAGTCTTTACTTGGAAGAAATAGCCACATTGATGAGATCACAAATCCATTGAAATATTGAAGGATTTGTTTGTTTTCAGCTAAACCTGTAATTTCATCGATATGGGAAATCCCCCTTACCATTATAAATCAACATTTTCTTTGCAACTTACAATCTTAGAAATTTCCATGGGGCACTGGGAGGTTTATTGATTTTCCCAGAAGAGTATAGATAGTATGTGTCAGAAGACTTGAACCCATCTTCTTAACCTGGAGGCTAGCTCTCTGTCCACTACTCCATGCTGTCTCTCAAAAGTAAATATTAGGAGTTGGGGGCAGGTGGAAAGGAAATATAGTAAATTTAAAATGCGAGAAATACTGCTGACTTGATTGTTAGAAAATATTTTGATTCCTATCTAAAGTTTGAAGAAGAAGCACTGAAGGAAAACCCTAACTATAATCATTGAATTAGCTTCCTAGCAAGTCCAGTTTAAACCTTCATGACAGTAACTGAGTTTCTTGTATTATTTTTCTATACTTAAGAACCTCTCCTACCTTGTGCCTCATTCCTCTCACCAATGCTGGGGACTACAACCTGCTACCATTTTTCATTATAATTTTGTCAATATTAGCCACTGCAATACCTTCACAATATCAGATGACTAGTTACCTGGATCTCATTAATTGTTCCATTTGAAAGAGATGTTTTCCTGACATTTTACCCTAGCAACAATTTCTCAGACTTTCCAGAATTACTTGTCCTACTCTAATGAGTTTGACCCATCAAATCACCGTCTGAGTACTAGTACTGACATTAGTTTTTAACCAGAGAAAATTGAAGTTTTCACATCTCATTTTACAGAGAACAGTCACCAGTTGTTACAAAATCTCTATATTGTGACTTTCTGGATTGTAAACCTTTCGATGATAGAGACCATAAGATGTGCCTTTGTATCCTCAATGCCTAGTATAGTTTCCTGAGTACAGTACTATAGCTGCTTAATCAGTGTCTGTTTTTGATGATGTCCTTTTCCAACCCTTTCTTTCCTAGAAAATTAAAAACCTTTAAAATTTATTTGTCCACCAGAACAAGGATTTAAATACTGTCTTCCTTTATGCATCATATGTTACAATCAAAATGGGACTGTTCACCAAATTAAATGTTCTATCTCTCTCTTTAGAGAATTTTTACAAACAATTCCTCATTCCTGGAACACATTGCCTCTCCCCACCTCTTAAAATCCTTGTTTCTTCCATGGTTTACTTGGGGCAGCTAGGTGGTGCAGTGGATAGAGCACCAGTGCAAGAATCAGGAGGACCTGAGTTCAACTCTCATCTCAGACACTTGACACTCACTAGCTCTGTGACCTTGGGCAAGTCACTTAACCCCAGTTGCTTCTTCCTGGGTCATCTCCAGTCATCCTGATGAATATCTGGTCACTGGATCCAGATAGCTCTGGAGGAGAAGTGAGGCTGGTGACCTGCACAGCCCTCCCTCACTCAAAACAAAGTCAAGTGCAAGTCATGTCATCATGTCTCTGATGGCCTGGTCTTCTTTGGCAATGAAGGATGAACACAATAATAAAAAACAACTCAGGTGTCACCTCCATGAAGCCTTCCCTGATTCTTACACTGCTCCACACATCCTCCTCAAGTCTGGATCTTCCTCACTTCTCTAGGTTCCATGTAGAGTATTCAGAGCAATCATAATTATGTAAATACAGCTCCGATTCCCACTCCACTGCATGCTTTTTGATGAACCACACAGGTCCCTTAAATCAAATAAGTAGGTGACTCTACCAAGTATTTAAAAGAAAAAAAAAGTATAGCAAGATAAATAATAGTAGGAATCACATAGTGGAATTTTTCTCCCACACCCCATCACAGGCAAGCAGGCACTATTTCCCCAGAAAAGATATTTCTCCTATACAATCAGATGAAGTGGAGGAAAAAGTCCAGCACTCAGCATTTCCTTTAGATTTGGTCTTAACAATAGACATCGAGACCTACATCCTTCACTGGCTCTAGCTGCTGGGCCTCAACGATACAATTGCTGTTTTGCCCAGATAATTCTTCTTCCTTTTATAATGACTTCAACCTGGCTGTGTCCTCCCTGGGTCTGATGCTACCTGCACTTTAGTACTAATTATATCCTGTCACACCCTCTACAATAAAAGTCTTGTGCCACCATGTGGTAGACGGAAAACCAGACAGTCTATAAATAGAGAAGAGTGAAGTCTGAAGATACCTTAATGTCACTGCTTTCTCCCTCCCCAACTCTCTTTCTCCTAATCCCACTCCTGATCAGCATAGGAATTTGACCTGCTATGCCTTTTCTCAGATTACGCTGGTGACCCTCCACTCCTGAGGGCTCACCATATTAGTGCAGACACCAGATGGGCTTCAGTCTTGCTGAAGCTCAGAATTCTCAATCTCAAGCAAATTCACAAATGCTAGCCTTCCCAGCAGCAGGGATCACATATGGGACCTCCTCACCTCTTCTCTATCAATGTAAGTAAAGATCCTAGGCAAGTAGGCTGAGAGGGAGTTAGAAATTCTGGGTCAGGAGGTACTGATAGCCGCATGGCTGGAAGTTAATGTTTATTATTACCATCCTGCTATTAGCATAACAGGTTATGACACATTCCCTAGTCAATGTTTTCTAGCAGAACAACAACCAAGAATTTTGGCACCCAAAGCAAATTGAGTTGAACAGGAAGGATATTGTAGAAGACAATCCACTCACAAGTGGATAAGGAAATGGTGAGGGGGTTGTCTCTCTCTCCAAGATCCAAACTCAGCCATTACAGGGCAGGGGGTGGAGGGGATAAGAGGGGGAGGAACAGCTGTGAGATAATGTAGTTTCCAAGAAAATGATGGGAGAAGACTGTCCCAACATCAGCACCCTGAGGGCAAAGCACACCCTAGTTGCAGCTTGGAAGTTGCTTAGAGGTTGCTTAGAGACTCTAGTAACAAGACCCAGGGTTGGGCGGCTGTATCCCTGGGTGGCATGGACTTGCTGACAATTGTTTGTAAGGTGTGGTGTGGAGACAATAGTTACTATTGAATATCTTTTGTTACGGTTAGTCCTTCCTTCTAGAAGAGGACCCATAATATCCCATGGATGATGTCTTGACTTGCTCTAGAATTGTGTGAAGGAGCTAGGGGAGGGAGAGGAAGTAACCAGCTGCAAAGATACCTTGGCACAACATCCAGTTCACCCACTCTAGGTACTTGGCATCCGTTCTTCCTTCCTGCAAATCACAGGAAGTAGAGGTATCTTCTCTCCTCACTAAATCTTGTCCCTCTACTTGTGCCCTTAATTCAGATTTATCCATCTTTATCTCTCTTGCTCCACTGACTCCTCATCTGGCTTCAGACATCCTTAAGTTTCCCCAATCCTAAAAAAGATTTTCTTTTACCTATCATTGCATCTTTCTCCTCCTCTGCATTACTAAACTTGAAAAAGTTGTCTACACTCAGCACCTCCACTTCTTTAATTATTCACTTTCTCCTCTACCCCCTTGCATTCTGACTTTAATGTCCACCATTTTTCTGAAGCTTCTCTTTCAAATGTCACCAATAATTACTGTGCTAACTCTACTAATAACCAAATCCAGTGACCTTTAACAAAATAAAGTGGCCTCATCTTCCTTGACCTTTCAGCTGCTTTTGACCCAGATGACTACTCTACCCTACTTTGTTCTAGGCGTATTCAGTGCATGGGTATTACCTCAACCTAGGTGAGCACCTGCAAAGACCTTGGCCTAAAGGGGCCAAGGTCTCCAAGTGCATCCTGGGTCATCTCCAGTCATCCTGATGAATATCTGGTCTCTGGATTTAGATGGCTCTGGAGGAAAAGTGAGGCTGGTGACCTGCACAGCCCTCCCTCACTCAAAACAAAGTCAACTGCAAGTCATGTCATCATTTCTCTGATGGTGTGGTCTTCTTCGGCAATGAAGGATGAACGCAACAATCAAGTTCTCTCAACTCTACCTTTCTAATAATTCCTGCTCCTTCCCTGGCTTCCCATCTTGCCACAGTGCAGTGGGTAGAGCACTTCCTAACCTCGAGTTAGGAAGACCTGCTTCACATTTGATCTATGATACTTTACTAGCTGTGCAACCCTGGGAAAGTCACTTAACCTTTCTCCACCTCAGTTTCCTCATCTGTAAAACTCTCCCAGGGTTCTTGTGAGGATAAATAATATTTATAAAATACTGTGTAAACCATAAAGCACTACATAAATGACAATTATTATTATAAATTATATTCTTAAATATTATAAAATCTCCTTGTTTATTATTCTGAATTCTTTTTCATTTGAATTCAGCTTTGTTGGCTATAATCACTGGAACTACCTTAACCAAAGTAAAGTTTAGTTTACCCTATCATCTTACATTTGACTTTTGGTTTTAGATATGTTTCTTATAGGCAACATATTGTTCAGTTCCATTTTAAAACCATTCGATAAAAGGAAAACAACTTTACTTACGTTCAAGTTATAATTGTTAGTTGTAGAACAAGTGTCAGTTTGCACTGTTAGAGGGAAGGGGGTGGGGAACACTCCCAAGAGCTCCCCAACCAATGAAATCAGAGGTCCAAAGGTATCTTTCTCTGTCTTAGCATCCCACTGGTACTTGGTTTCCTTGTGGAAACTAATTTTCTTCTTCTCCCTCCATGCAATGCGCTGTGTACCAATAATCAGGCAAAGACGATACCAAATAATGAAGAATTTAACATCGGCAGAATAACAACGTAAATCATAGCGGAAAATAAACAATAGAGTCATTCCCAGTCCATATGAGATGAAAGCAAATGGGTACAATTCCCCACAGACTCATACTTTGGTGAGGAAAGGGAACAATATCTTCAACAAGCATTTATTAAACACATGCCAAGTATTGAACTTGGTGTTTAGGATACAAAAACAAATATGAAACAGTCTTGGCTGTCAGAGAGGTTACATTGTGTTGAGGAGACAATACATTCACCTATAAATATATGCAAAATAAATGCAAGGGGGTAGGCACTAGTATCTAGAGAGATCAGGAAGTGGAATTATTCTCACAGACTCCGGTCACAGGTAAGTAGATACTATTTCCCTTCAGCTAAGTTTTGGAGAAAACTGTAGATTCAAAGGGGCAGAAATAAGGAGTAAGAATATTCCAGGTTTGAGGGACAGCTGTACAAAGCCAAGGAGATGAGAGATGGAATGTTGTGTGTGAGGCATAGCAAATATATGGAGGAGAGTAATGTATAATAAAGCAGGAAAGATGGTTTGGAGCCAGGTTTTAAAAGGCTTTAAATGTCAAACAGAAGAGCTTGTATTTGATCCTAGAAGCAATAGAGAGTCACTGGAATTTACTAACCAGGACAGCCATGGTCAGACCCATGCTTCAGGAATTTAACTTTGGCAGCTGTGTGAAAAATGGATTGGAGAAGGCAGAGACTTGATACAGGGAGACGAGTTAAGAGATTATTTTAGCAATCCAACTGAGAAGGGGTTTGGGGAGGCCATCGGTCTTACTTCATGGCTGGAACATTCCTTTCACTTCCATCTATATGTTTCTGCCCCCTTGCAGCTCTTCAGCAAGGTGCCTAGACTCATCACTTGGCTGGCTGTACCATCAAGGCTGGGAAGCTGACTATACCTAACCAAAACTGTCAGCTACTGAAGTCTTTCTCCATTGTGCAATGCACAATTGTATCTGTCATCTGATGAAGTTCCCCCTTCCCTATGATGGCTGTTCCATTGTTTATGTCAGCTCTCCTGCAGTTCTAATTGGACCATGTATAAGAATGTACCTGAGGCAGCTGTCAAGACTTTGCCGATTTACTTTCCCTTTCTTACAATAAAAAGTCCTCAGCCATCATTCCTAACTTGGTCATGGTGAATGAATTCTTTTCACCTCAGCCCTGAACCAGGGTACAAATTGTGTACCCCACTCATAATCTGTCCCTTCCTCTAAGTCTTCTGAAACTGGAGATCGAAACACACTTCACTTTTCATTTGCCCTTTCAACTCCAGTCAAGCCCCTAGTACTAAAACATGGCAATATAAAATTCCAAAGAACAACAGAAAAGTGGGCATGCACATGAGACCGTGGATCTCCAATGCATGTAACTTACAGAGATTTTTTGGGGGGAGGTGGGGTGTTGTATATTTCAGATTTAACATAATGGTTGCCTATACTGCCCTGCACTGATTTGCAATTCCTCTTTTTTGTTTTTTTCTCCCTTTGCAATCATAAACTTGAAAAACATCAAAAAGAACAATCACTTTCATATGGAAAGAAGAGAAATGAAGAATGTTATGTGAAACCATGAGTCTCTATTAATAGAGGTTTTTTTTTAAAAGAAAGTATATTATCCATTTAAGGTAATTCCAATACACTCTCCCTGTTTATGTCTCTCTCAACTTCCTTCTGTGCATTTTATAAATGTTTCAGCGATGTGCTTATCTTTCTTTTTATGTTTTGGAGGGTCGGGCACTGCTATTGCTACCCATGGAAATAAGCAGTAGAGATTCAAATAGAAAAATCAAGACATTCCTGATCTCAGAGTTCACACTCTTTGGAGATAACATATATAAAGAAAGTCAGCAGTTGGACAGGTGGAAAGGCTCACAGTTCCTAAGACAGGCCAATAGTCAAAAGAATGGCAAAGCCCAGAGGTCTTTAGGTTACATAAGTAGTTAAGATGACAGTCCCCAGGCACTGTAAGGCATAAAACCACAGAGTCCTGGAGGACATTAGGAGGCAGTAACAGGTCAGATGGTAAGGTCTGGTAGTTCTCCCTGGAGATGATTCCCATCCCATCAAAGTCCTGTGAATAGAAAATAGCCTGGGCAAAGGAGGAAGGCAAGGTGGGAGTATACCACCAGAGAGCCTGGCTATCTAAGATGTGTATAGAGGTAGTCCCTGGGGAATAATTTTCTCCCTTCAAAGAATCTCCACCAATTTACTTCTATGAATGGCACAAGTCGCTCACTTGTTTAGAGGACAGTGCTACTGGGTCAACTCACTTATGGCATGAGTCAAGCAGTTAAATACTCATAGGCAGGCTCCTCACTGGACTCAATTGCTGAAGCTACTATTGTTACCAGTTTCTACTGCTGGACATTTTTCAGAGTTCACAGGATTGTAATCTGGTCCATTCTGTCTCTAACTGATAATCATTCATCTAAAATTAGGAAAGAATAAACAAGACACAGAAGAAACATGGGTGTCATGTATTCACAGCCTCTTAGTAAGGGGAGGGGGAGATGAGGCAGCAGCTGCTGCTTCTGTCACTGACACCTCTCCCTGTTCAGGGGGTTTATAACAGTCCATTCCTCTCCAGCCCCTGGGGAAAAGAGAAAATTCATCTGCAAGAACCTTTTGCATGCACATTCCGTGCCCTACAGCAGCCAATTAAAATGTTTTTCACCACTGTATTGTAAGTCAATAGGAAATAGGAGATACCTGAATATTTCTAAAGTGTGGAGGGAATGAGTACCCTCACCCCATCCCAAATGTCCAGAATCAGACTCATCAAATCTTCATGAAGACATTGCATGTGTTTTAAGAATGGGGCCCTCATTAGTCAATGAGTACCCAGATATCTCATTACACACAAAATACTAATAGCCAATAGACCAGGAAAAGTTTCACGTAGAAGACGATGCTTGAACTGAGTCTTGAAGGAAATCAAGTATTACTAGAGACAGAGGTGACAAGGCAGGCGTTTCAGCCATGAGAGAGGCAGAGCAAAGGCACCAAGACTGAAGGCTGCCATGTAGAAGAAATAAGAAGACCAGTTTGTCTGGATTGCAGTGTGTGAGAAGAGGATTAATATGTTATAAGGTTGGAAAGGTATGTAGTAATATGTCATAAGACTGGAAAGGCAGGCTGTGAAGGACTACATGAATAGTGAAATGTGAAGGACTATGAATGGCTGAAAAAGGAGTTTTTACTTGATCTTCCAGGTAAAAGTGAGCCATTGGAGTTAACCAAGTAGCTTAGGGGTTAGAGAGGTCTCATGAGTGTTTCCATGTTAGAACTGGACATGCCCAGAGAAGCCATGGTTATATAGGTAATGCAGAATCTCCTTGATCACTAACGAGCTATTTAGGTGTTGAGGTCGTGGAATTTGCCAAACTCCAGCAGTTTTGCTGAGGATGGCAAATATTGAAATTGGGAGAAAAATGTAAGGTGTCAGCAGGCTGTGTTTTAAAAAATGATAAAATGCTCTGATACTTTAACCATGTAAAAACAATCTCAATCAGAAGGTTGTAGTTTAAGTCAATCACAGAGAGCCTAAAGAAGTTAAGTGCAAAAGTGCTCAGAACTGAAGTGATCCTGTAGAGGAAAAGGATTTGAAGGAAATAAGGAAATAGGAAAATAGACTGAGAAAATTTATAGAGAACTATGTAGATTAAGGGGCAGTTAGGTTGCGCAGTGCTGAGCCTGGAAACAGGGAGACTCATCTTAGTGAGTTCAAACATGGCTTCAGACACTTGCTAGCTGTGTGACCCTGGGTAAGTCACTTAACCCCATTTGCCTTAGCTCCTCCTTTGTAAAATGAGCAAAGAAGGAAAGAGCAAACCATTCCAGTATCTCTGATATGAAAACCCAAATGGGGTCCCTTAGAGTAAGATATGACTGAAAAATGACTTAACAAGTGGATTAATTTTAAAAGCTTCCTATGCGTATTTTTTCCCCTCAGAGAGCTGACTGTTAAACATTTACCAGCACACCCCTGATTGTTGCCCATTAGTACACATTCTATCTCCAGAGATAAACCACTAATTACTTCACCACAAAGTTGTTACTGTCATTTGTTACTGAATTGTTTCTCCATTAAAATATTACCTTTTCCTGGAGGCTTTCTTCAACTAGCAAGACTTCTTTTTCCTTTAAGAGAATGGTATTCCTCTTTTGTGAACTACTAGTACTTCAGCCTATTTCATTTCTTTGGTTAATCATGCCATAACCTTACCCAGCCAGCCATACAAGAGAGCTCTCAGGTCAAGATCTGTCTTTCCCCAAAACCTTGCTCCCTTTCAGTGGGAATTCTCCCATCCAAACTATTCATACTAATTCTCATATATGGAATTCTTCAGTATCAATGCCTTTGCCCTGGCTCTCCCATCTTTGGAATGCCTGCCTTGTCACTTCTGCCTCTAGAAATCATAAGACTTTAATAGGGTGTCTTTCCCATCCCTCCCAAGATTTTTTCTCTTTCTGCAGCTGTGCATAGGTGGTTTAATTCTATTTCATTTTCTCGGGCTGACAAATGCCCACTGGGAATATCAGGTCTACTTGATATTTAGGTAGTAAATTCAATTCAACTAATGCCAATTGACCCACCTAATATCAGGCCCAGCACAAAACTGGCAAACTTTGTCCTTCCTTCCTGAAGCTACCTCTAGGCCACTGACCTTTTTATATGTGTCATTACTAGTAGTAAAAACTCTTAAGAATGCTGAAATTTTATGTACCTAATTCAAAGATAGGAAAGGGGAGAGAGTGGATACCTGACTCACTTCCCACGGTTAATCTGAAGGAGGAACCCAGGTAATGGCAATGACCTAAGGAAGCAGATGGCCCAAGCTTGAGACCAAAAGGAGGGAAGATCTAGCTGTGTGTACTTTAGCACTTAAACTCTTTCTTTGGGCTTCAATTTCCTGCAATGTAAAAAGAGAGACTTGGACTAGAACACCCTTTTCAGAATGAAATACTATACTTCTTTGAGTAAACCCATACCCAACAAGTGTTTCCAAAGTTGAACTTGGCAGGGTGCCCTCGTAACACTGTAGAGATACTGAAGGAATGCTCTCCAAAGATCATCACAAACGATCCCACATGCCCTAGAGGACAGACAGTGTCCCTTCCAATTTCCAAACCCAAGTTGCTATGCTGGGAGAACTTTTTGGCAGAAGCCAATATGTAAACTACATCTTAAAAATTCCCTGTATGTCTTTGTAGTTCTTAGTGTGACTTTCTGTTTTTCATCTTCTAGATAAAACTGGGAATGTATCTCAACTAATACTTAAGTTATCATTCAAAATTAGTTAACAGTCAGAATAAGGCTAGAGGAGACTGGGAAGAAACAGAGAAACATGAAGCAATCATGGAGGGAACTAGGGTAGGGTGTCTAGTATTTCTTAGCCAAGTTAAAAGCTAATTTAATTCTTAAAAGAAGAAAAGAAAGACAATTTTTTACTTATTCAATATTTTATGTGAATGTCTTTTAATAAACTTTTTTCTATTGATAAACATTTGAATATAGAAACAAACTTAGAACTTAAATAAAGAACTTAAATATTAAAATGGCAGGTGAAGTAATCAGATTCGTAAAGTAGCAAGAGGCTCCTTTGACTCCCAGTGTAATGCTTCCTCCTCTACCACACAACTGTCCTTTTCAAAAACACAGAAATATTTTAAAATGAAAGGAGAACACACAAAGGACTTGAGTCCAGTTTGGGGATTTTTTTCTCTCACCTTGGCTCATGATCTTTATAAGAAAACCTGGAAAAGTCTATGTATGAAAACACCCAGAATACTGAGACTATATCCTCACTTGCAAATAGGTAGTTCACAATATTACAAAAGAAAAAAAACTGGAGACTCTAAAAAAGATTTAATTTTTATTTGCTTTTATATAATGTTCATTTATAAGTATGTCTTGTCTCTCTCCCTTTCTTAAAGAGCCATTCCCTGTAATAAAGAATTACACAGAAAGAGAATTTTTAAAATTAAAACTGATAGTATATTCAATGTTCAATATTCACTTCTGCAAAAGCAGGAGGTATTTTAATTATTTTTATATTTTTAACAGTTACATGTAAAAACAACTTTTAACAACTGTTTTTAAAAGTTTTGAGTTCCAAATTTTTTCTCTCTCTCCTGCCTGTATCCATTCATTGAGAAGGCAAGTACTTTGAAATAGACTATACATGTGCAGTCATGAAAAATACATGTCCATATTAGCCATATTGCAAAAGAAAACATAGACCAAAAAAATCACAACCCAACAACAGGATAAAGTAAAATCAAAATCAAAAGTAAAATGCCTCAATCTGCATTTAGATTCTCTCAGTTCTTTCTTTGGAAAGCATTTTTCATCATAAGTCCTTTGGAATTGTCTTGGATCTTTGTATGGCTGAGAATAGTTAAGTTATTACAATGTTGCTGTTACTATATACAACATTATCCTGGTTCTGCTTAATTCACTTTGCATCAGTTCATATAAATCTTCCCAGGTTTGTTTTGTATAAATTTATTTTTTTAACTTTTCAACATTCATTTCCACAAAATTTTGGATTCCAAATTTTCTCCCCGTTTCTTCCCCCCCTCCACCCCAAAGTGCCAATCATTGTAATTGCCCCTATCACCAATCTGCCCTCTCTTCTAACATCCCTCCCTTTGCTTATCCCCATCTTCTCTTATGTCCTGTAGGGCAAGATAACTTTCTATACCCCGTTATCTGCATTTCTGTTTCCTAGTTGCAAGAACAATACTCAGCATAGTTGTTCCTAAAACTTTGCGTTCCAACTTCCCATCCCTCCTTCCCCACCCATTCCCTTTGGGAAGGCAGGTAATTCAATATAGGCCATATCTGTGTAGTTTTGCAAATGACTTCCCTGATAGTCGTGTTGTGTAAGACTAACTCTATTTCCCTCTATCCTATCCTGCCCCCCACTGCTTCTATTCTCTCTTTTGATCCTGTCCCTCCCTGAGTGTTGACTTCAAATTGCTCCCTCCTCCCACTGCCCTTCCTTCCATCATCCCCCGCACCCTGCTTATCCCCTTCTCCCCCACTTTCCTGTATTGTAAGATAGGTTTTCATACCAAAATGAGTGCGCATTTTATTCCTTCCTTTAGTCAAATGTGATGAGAGTAAGCTTCATGTTTTTTCTCTCACTTCCACTGAAAAGTCTTTTATTTGCCTCTTTTATGAGAGATAACCTGCCCCATTCCATTTCTCCCTTTCTCCTCCCAACATATTTCTCTCTCACTACTTAATTTCATTTTTTTAAAGATATGATCCCATCCTATTCAATTCACCCTGTGCTCTGTGTGTGTGTGTGTGTGTGTGTGTGTGTGTGTGTAATCCCACCAACTACCCAGATACTGAAAAAAGTTTGACGAGTTACAAATATTGTCTTTTCATGTATGAATGTAAACAGTTCCCTTGTGATTTCTCTTTGCTGTTTACCCTTTCATGCTTCTCTTGATTCTTGTGTTTGAAGGTCAAATTTTCTTTTAAGCTCTGGTCTTTTCATCAAGAATGCTTGAAATGCTCTATTTCATTGAATGACCATTTTTTCCCCTGAAGTATTATACTCAGTTTTGCTGGGTAGGTGATTCTTGGTTTTAGTCCTAGTTCCTTTGACTTCTGGAATATCCTATTCCACGCCCTTCGATCCCTTAATGTAGAAGCTCCTAGATCTTTTATTATCCTGATTGTATTTCTACAATACTTGAATTGTTCCTTTCTAACTTCTTGCAATATTTTCTCCTTGACCTGGGAACTCTGGAATTTGGCCACAATGTTCCTAGGAGTTTCTCTTTTTGGATCTCTTTCAGGCAGTGATTGATGGATTCCTTCAATACTTATTTTGCCCTCTGGTTCTAGAATATCAGGGTAGTTTTCCTTGATAATTTCATGAAAGATGATGTCTAGGCTCTTTTTTTGATCATGGCTTTCAGGTAGTCCCATAATTTTTAAATTGTCTCTCCTGGATCTATTTTCCAGGTCAGTTGTTTTTCCCATGAGATATTTCACATTCTCTTCCATTTTTTCATTCTTTTGGTTTTATTTTGTGATTTCTTGGTTTCTCATAAAGTCATTAGTTTCCATCTGTTCCATTCTAATTTTTAAAGAACTATTTTCTTCAGTGAGCTTTTGAACCTCCTTTTCCATTTGGCTAATTCTGCTTTTTAAAGCATTCTTCTCCTTACTGGCTTTTTGAACCTCTTTTGCCAATTGAGTGAGCCTATTTTTCAAGGTGTTATTTTCTTCAGCATTTTTTTGGGTCTCCTTTAGCAAGGTGTTGACCCACTTTTCATGCTTTTCTTGCATCTCTCTCATTTCTCTTCCCAATTTTTCTTCCACCTCTCTAACTTGATTTTCAAAATCCTTTTTGAGGTCTTCCATGGCCTGAGCCCATTGAATATTTATTTTGGATGTTTGAGATGTTTCTTCCTCATCAGAGAGGATGGGAGGAGATATCTGTTCACCGAGAAAGTAACCTTCTATGGTCTTATTTTTTTCCCCTTTTTGGGCATTTTCCCAAGCAGTTACTTGACTTTTGGGTCCTTCGTCAAGAGTAGGGTATACTCTGGGGACCTGTAAGATATCAGTTCCTCCAAGGTGGCACAATCAAGCGTGTACTGGTCTGGGCACAAAGAAGGATTTTTGTACTCAGAATCTTAGCAGAGTGTCCTCTCCACAGGCACCTGACTCCAATTCCGCCAATCTAGCCCTGGGGGTGGGGGTGGGGGTGGGATTCAGTCAAGCTGTGGGGGCCGGGCCACCATTCAGTGCCAGACAAAGACCAGCTCCCTCAGCGCCCCCAGGGGTTTTTACGATCCAGTAATGGTCTCGGGGTGCTGTAGGGGCTGCTGTGAGAAGCCTGCTGCCTGCCTGCTCTCTGAGGCCAGAGCTATGGGAAGGCCCTTCTCCCTTCCTGGCCAGTTGAAAAAACCCCATCACTGACCTTTGGCGCCTGTGGGTTGAGGGATTTGAGGACCCGCTGCTGTGACTGGAGATCACACCCCTGAAGGCTGTTCTTGAGCTGCGCCAAGCGGCCAAGGCTGGGCTGGGCTCCTCGCTCCGCTCTGTACAACTGATGTTTCCTGTGGGCCTTTCATGGCACTGTGGGCAGGAAATCTCCTCTGCTCTGTTGTTCTCCACTTTTACTGCTCCAAAATTTGTTGAGAGTCCCTCTCTATAGGCATTTTATGGGCTGTGTGGGGAGACCCTGCGTCTGTGAGTCTTTCTACTCCACCATCTTGGCTCCGCCCTCCCAGGTTTTTCGAAGAGTATCCTGCTCGTCACTTATAGTCCAATAGTATTCTATCAAAATCATATACCACAACCTGTATAGCCATAAGGGGAGTAACTTTAAATATTTTGGTTTTAATATTTTGGTTGTTGTCATTCTTTCCATTTATATTGTGATAACTATTATGTATATTGTTTTCCTCATTCTGCTTACTTCACTTGGCATCTATAAAGTATAAATCTTCCTATGTTTCTTTCTATTTTTAATATTTATCATTCTTTTTTAGTTAATTTTATTTATTTTCAATGTTCCACAATCACAACTATATAACTTAGATTTCTTTTCCCTTCCCTCCTCCCTACCTCTCCCCTTTCTCCCCATGACAGCATACAATTTTATATAGGTTCTACATATACATTCCTATTAAATATGTTTAATATTTATCACTCTTTATGGTATAGTAATATTCCATGTTTATTTAATAAATTTTGTTTAGTTGTTCTTCAACATACTTTATTTCTGGTCTTTGTTTATGTTTTGCTATTATGGAAAGTACTGATATAAGAATGTTGATGTGTACTGAGCCTTTCTATCTTTGACATCCTTGGTATATATGCGTAGAAGTTGGATGTTGGGGTCCATGTAAACGAGAGAGTCCTTAATAAATAACAGTCTCCCAAATCACTCAGTATAAATCTCCAGATAAAGTTACATATGTGTAACTGGGGTTATCTAAGCATGCACAGGGAGTCTTTCTACTTCTGGATGATGCAAGCTTTAGGGTTGCTTCCAGTCAGGTGGTAACCCACTGATGAAAGGGTTTGGTATTTTCATACGATATATAAAACTCCAAGTTGTCCCTTATGTGATAGCAGCAGGGAGGGAAGGATACTCCATCTGTTATAGAAGAAATACTAACAGCTAATATTTATGTAGCCCTTACATGTCAGTGGCTTTATAATAATTATTTCTTTTGACCCTCACAATGTCCCTGGGAGATAGGTGTTATTGTTATCCCCATTTTACATTTGAGGAAACTAAGGTGGACAGAAGGTAAACAATCTGCTCAGGGTCACACAACTAGTAATTATCTAAGGCTAGTTTTGAATTTGAGTCTTCTTTACTCTAGGTCTGACATCTATCCTTTGTACTACCCAGATACCCCAAAAACATCTGGTTCAGGCTTCTTGGCTTCAATTAAATTTTCAATTTTCCATTCAATTTTCTATTCTTGATGTCATAGCAAACATGTCCATGTGGACATTAGTGCCTAAATGCAGAAACTAGGTGAGTTTTCACCTGGGTCCCTGACAGCCCCTGTTTCATGTGTGTTTCCTTTCACTTTAGAATATTGATGTTATAGTATAAATTGTTTTCGGTTCTCCTCATTTCACTCTGTGATAATTCCTCTAAATCTTTCTATGTCTCTTTGAAACTTTCTTTTTAGTTCTTACAAAATAGTTTTTCATTACATCCATTTTAGCCATTCCTGAACTGATAAACACTCCCTTAGTTTCTAGTTCTTTGACACCACAAAAGGAGCTACTATTAATATTCTTTTACATATAGAATCTTTTCTTCTTTGATCTTTTTGGGGTAAAGGCTTAGCAGTGGGGTAGCAGGATCAAAGTGCATGCACTATTCAGTAATTTTTATGCATATTTTCAAATTGCCTTCCAGAGTGATTGGACTCACTCATAGCTCCACCAACATTGCATCAGTGTACTTGTTTTTCCACAGCCCCTCCAATATTTGTCATTTTCATTTTTTTGTCAACTTTGCCAATCAGATGGGTGTGAAGTGGAACCTCAGAATTACTTTAATTATTAGTGATTCATGTGTCCTTTTTTGAGGAATTGAGCTTAAACATTCAAAATGTCTGGGTGTGTGAGCCCTGGGTCACCAAAGTCCATTTAGCATAGCAGCTGCACTACTGCAACTGAGCAAGTTGCAACAGAAGTTTCTACATTGGAGAAGGTGACCACTGGAAAGTCAGACTTGGCTATTTGGTTGTACAGTACAGTACCAAGGTGAAATGTGAGGTGCCTAATTAATAGGCTTACAAAACTGCTTTATATTCTGGTAATGTTGCTCCTAGCCAGTTGTATCAGTATTATTACTGAATTCTGTTTTAATCATCCTGTTAATATGCACTGTGATTATTTTATACTTAGCATACCTTTTTGTGAGTAGGAGTAAATTACCTGTCCTCTACTCATTTCACACAGGATCTTGAATGCCTTTGTTACTTTTTCCCTTTGGGGAAATCCCCAGATTTGTGAGTCATAATTAGCATTGTCTCTGGCTGAAAGTTTGTTAACAAGCCAATGATTATGAAAAAAAGGCAGCTCTCCAATAGCAAGTAGTTTTTCAGGCAATGGACCTGAGCAAAACAAATTTGAGGGTACAGGATAGGGAGGGGTGAATACCCTAGCCCCTTTGTGCTAAGCTGAGCAAACTCTCAATATAAGACATTTATACAAACATCTTCCTAGGGAGATCTTGTACAACTGGCAAAGTAGTATCACTGCCACAATTCTTGGAGGATAAATCATTTTAAGTAGCTGAATTTTTCCAGATAACCAGGGATTTGCCTCTTTTAGCATCAAAACTTATGTTTACCACGAGAGATGTAAGTTTTTCTAAACATATACATATCCTGGCTCTTTCATTTGCTACTTTTGCAACCTTGGGAAAGTCATTTAAGTTTTATGAATTTCATTTTCCTCATTTGTAAAATGAGGGAGTTAGACTAGAATATTCCAATGGTATCTTCAAGCTCTAACTCTAATTATGCCTTATTAGGGTTGTTAAAGGACATGTTAAAGGACAGACATAGGGCTTGACCTACAGTACTTCAAAGCCTAACACAGAGATGACATGATAAAGATGTAATTGCATGTAGTTAGTAATTTCAAAATGACAGTGCTTTGAGGAGGAAATATGAAGCAGAATACTGTACTGGAGTTAATTTGGGAAGATTTTCTTGAAAAACTAGTTGGAGCAGGAAAGTTTTCTTTCTTCCTGTACTAAGGATGCATTAAAAACAACAGTGAAGTCCTTGGATAGAGGTGTGAGAACTGTGTGAGAATGGGTCTTTGGGCTGAAAATGTTCACTTCACTTACTGTGACACCCCCAAATGGTATGAAGTGAGGTTGACCTCTTCCATCTTCTATCTTGAAGCTAGGATCCCCCGAAGCTACTCAACAGTTGAAGAGTCCCAAAGAAGACTAGGTTTGATGACTACAAAAAGTGGACTCACCCTGAAAAGCCCAAAAGGCACTCAAAGGGAACTGTCTGGAAACTGAGGTTCTTTCAATTCTCACCAACTCCACCTTGCCCTTCATACAGAATGGGGCATTCATCCCCACCAATAAGGAGAGCCTTCTATACCAATGGGGCTTTAGGACAGGGATCACAGGTGGAAACCATCAGAATCCCAAATCAGATACAAACACTCGTTTATTTCCTATTTCTTCTCATTCTCTCTCATTGACAAAAACAAAACCCAAACCAAAAAAGTAAGTTGCTCGAAGTCAATATTTCTTTCACTACCTGTCTTTTTTTGGAGGTAGGAAATTGGGGTGAGAGATGTGAGAGATCTCAACAAACTAAAACATTGGACCTACGAGTCAACGGGTATAATGGGGAAAAAAGCCTATTCTTAACATTAAAACAAATCAAACTGATCAAATACAAGATGGAAGAGATATGATCATGAAGTACTTCTTGGGACATGGTCAAGAGAGTTTTAGTGAAATGCAGTTCAATGTGATACTTTTGATAGTACTTCTGCCACTACCAACCTCACCCCTGCCATTTTGATACTCTTAGGTGATTTAGTACTGGGAGATTACAGTCCCTCTGTTCCTAGTGTGAACCACATTTCTGGATATCTTTTCAGGAAAGGCATTGATAAATATTGGAGTCTCTCCAAAAGCAGACTGTTTCATTCTAGGGG
Source organism: Bettongia penicillata ogilbyi (assembly GCA_023548195.1). Classification (NCBI taxonomy): domain Eukaryota; kingdom Metazoa; phylum Chordata; class Mammalia; order Diprotodontia; family Potoroidae; genus Bettongia; species Bettongia penicillata. The sequence goes on from JAJHZJ010000202.1 coordinate 1,078,898, forward strand.
TCTTGGGAACCCCTGAAATGCAAGGGTACAGGTCATGAGTCTGCCTCGAAAGAATTCAACCACATAAGCCTTCTTTCCATCAGAGACTAGGTTTACTATGCCACCAGTAGAAGCCGCCTAGACTCCTGGTGAGTCTGTGCCACTTGTGATGCCAAAACAAACGGGTCACATTTTAAGAATCTGAGCAATTTAATGGGGGAAAGATTGGTATTTTATACAGTAAGGCTGTGGGAAAATCTGGAGTAGCAAGTAATCTGGGCCAGGTGCAGACAAAGGAGAGAGTTAAGGAGTCACAGTGAAAGGGCAGTTAAAAGAATTATTGATTGGGATAGGCCAGGTGCCTCAGGCACGTATTTACCAGAGATCTGGGTTGAGGGACTCTGAGGTCCAGAACCCAAGACATGGTCTTTTCCTTTTAGGGGTTCAGATCTCACCCCATCATAACCAGTTAATGAAGAAACTGGACAATGGAAACAACACAGAATTTTTAGGCTGGATCAGAAAAAAAAAATTAGGAGGACAGGATACTTGTGGAATAGGATTTAGGCTTGTAATGCTTGGCTTCAGATAATAGAGCTTAGACCAATGGCTAAGAAATTACAATCAGATTTTGGATGGAAAGAAGGAAAAATTTAAGGATCTGAACTGTTCAAAAAAGCCCTTGAGACCTGGCGGGGCCAACGACTTTAACTTCTCTGTGTTCTAGTTCCCTACACACCCATATGCATACACGGAGGGACAGGAAGGAGAGAGGGCGGGAGAGATTGCATTAGAGCCAAATGATCTCCAAGAGTATTTCAAGCTCAGAATCCTGTGATCCTCTATGGAATGAATGTGCTTCGTCAGGAGCTGCTTTCTCCATTCTTTGAAGCCTTCATAGACCCCAGGTGGCCACTTGTCTGGGCTGTTGTAGACAGTAGGGATTGGTCTGGTTGGTTCTAGACAGATCCCTCCAACTCCAAGATTATTTTACAATGTCATGTGGATGGGAAGCTGGCAGGTGTTTAACTCGATATCAATAAAATGGATTTTTAAGAAACCCATTTGATCATAAGGATAATAATGTTTTGTTTTGTCATTGGCCCGGGATAAAGGAGATGGGGGCCCTCTCCTCCCCCCACTGCCTCCTGCCTGTCTCCAAGAGGAGGAGGAGGAGGAGTATTTTTACAAGTCAGCTCAAACCCCTCCTCATTGTCTGGCCTCCATCCTTCTAACCTCCATCAATCACTCAGCAAGCGCTCAAGCGCTCACTAAGAACCAGGTGATGCGCCAGGTAGGCGCTGGCTATACAAAGACAAATAACGACAGCGTATACGGTAACGTGTGTGTGCAGAGCGGTGGTGGGGAGCCGAGCGAGGTGGGGAACCGCACTGGGGCGATCGGGAAGGTCCTCCATTAGGAGGACTGAGCTGGAGGGCGCCTCAGGTGGTTGTCCTCAGCTCCAGCGGCTTTGAAATGAAGGGGGAAGGGGGGCAAAGGAATAGAAAACCTGTCGCCTGACGGCAGCTAGACCGCCCAGCTCGCAGGCTGGGACCGCGGAGATGCGGGAGGGGAGCGGTGGGGGGGCGTGTCCGGGGTAGCCGCCCCGTGGGCTGGGGCAGGAGGAGGAGCGAGAGGAGGGGTCTGCGAGAGGATGGCACCCTACAGGCGGAGAGCTGAAGACTACGCTCGGGAGGCCGAACATCCGGCCAGCTGGGAGGGTGCGGGAGTGGGAGATCGGGATAAAGGCACAGCTGCGGGCTTCGATCGGGGACGCGGGTAGCTTCCAGCTGCGGAGCCAGCTTTGGCCGGGGAGCTGCCAGCTGCTCGGCTGAATGATCCACGGAAGAGGGGAGCGGCCACACCTCCGCCCCGGCCTCCAGCGCGCAGGGCGCCCCAGACCCGGCGGCCAGCACCATGAGCGCCCAGCATTTCTGGGACCAGCTGCGGGCGGGCAGCTCGGAGGTGGACTGGTGCGAGGATAACTACACCATCGTGCCGGCCATCGCCGAGTTCTACAACACGGTGCGGGGACTCGGAGGGGGCGTGCGTGCGGGGGGCTTTGGAGGGTGGTGCCCGGTGTGCCAGGGCACGCGCGCCCGCCAATGCACGCGCGTGTGTCAGGCTCTAAGGAGGCTTATCCGTGACGTTCCTCCTACCTTTCAGGACATCTGCTCTCGTCCTGCTCCGCAGCCTTTCTGTAATTCTCTGCCAGGCACCCGCCCGCCTTGGGCTGCCCAGCCCTGCGTCACGGAAGAGTTAGCTTCCCAGGGCACGGATGGATTGACCAGATGCTTAGACCCGCTGGGCGATGGCCCCGGAGCTCTGAAAAGTTTCAGGAGCCGGCCCCGTTCCCCCCTTAAAGCATGAGAGGACTCCCAGTGACGCAGTACCATCCCACTAGGTGACTTTCGTTATAAACGTCTGCCTCTTTGGAGTCCTGGGAAAGGAGGAAATGGGGAATTCCGAGAGCACTGAACAGGCTGGAATGGCCACGGAGCGGGCAGTTACTGGTCAGCGAGGCAACATTTATCCAGCACCTTCTGTGTGCCAGGCTCTGTGCTATACTCTGGGGATTCGAAGGCAGGAAAGCGAGTTGCAGTGGGGATGAGACATTTTGAGCTGAGCGTGTTGTTGAGATTCGGGCACCGAGTTGGATTTCCACAGCAGTTAACCCCTTGTTTATCTTTTGGCTCTTCTAATACAGAGAACAGGAATTCCAGGGGAGTTTTAAAATTTGTGTGTTTGACTTGGTGTTGGTTATGGGTTTCGTAGAATACTAGGTTAGTAGAGCTAGAAGAGGACTGTTACACACAAGACGATTGAGACCCGTAGAGGTAGACACAGCCACTGAGAGGTAGAACTGGTGCTTGAAAGCCAACTTTTGATTCCAGAATCCATGTTCAAAGCACTAACATCTCGCACAGACACACAGGATCTTTCTTTGTGACACTGTCAGTACCTAAGGAAAACACTATAAAACCTTCACAACACGTTATTTCAGTGCAATTAGATAGTATCAGTTTAATTATTCTAGGAGGATGTCCCTATCACTGAGTACACAGAGTAGGAAGTTGTTTTCAGAGTGAGTTTAGAGGGAGGTATGACAGCAGAATCTGTTTCCTCCATAAGAATAAAGCACAATTCTTGACTTATTTCCCCTTTGTGACTTATAGGGATAACAACACCCCCTTTTGAAGATAAACATTCTTTGAACTTTGAAAGACAAGAGAGTCACCACAGCACACCAAAACAGACAGAATAATACCGTGGAACAAAACACCAAGAGGCCTGATAGACTGTGAAGCAGAAAGTCCAATAATTCCCCCTCGCCCCCCAATCTGGGACTGCTGGTAGACAATCAGCGTAGGGGCATTTAGCCGAAGGAATCCAATTTGTATATTTCAAGTTTTCCACAATTGTGCTCTTCTCTTTTTCTGTGAATATTTGAGATAGTTTGGTAATGGTATTTTAGTTTTTCCCTTTTTAAGCTAATCTCGTTGGAGATGCATTAAATTAGTACAAATATGAAAGAATGTATTTTATAAAGCCTGACAATGAATGTTTCTCTGATTCAAATTTTTTGTGGGTATAAGTTTTATTCTTTGGCATATTTATAATTTTCAACATTTTACTGTGTTATATAAGGGAGAATAGGAAGGTCAGTCCTTGGGTCTGGTAGGATCAGTTAACATTTGTGGAGGAAAAGAGGCTTTCTATCTCCTTAGAAAAGATGGCATTTGACTGATGAACAGAGAGGACCAGCTGTGGCGCTCATTTATTTAAGAAGTTCTTATCTACCTACCTACTTACCTATTTAACAAGTTTTTATTAAAATATCTCCTCTGTGTCCAGCCCTGTCAGAGTCATTTAGAGAAAACATAAGAGGCTTAAGAAATGGTTCTTGTCCTTGAGAAGCAATAAAAGTTTGTGGGATTTGTATTTGGGGAGACAAAATTGAGGCTCTGTTACAGCCAGACCATTTCAAAACAATGTGTTAAGTGCTCCATAGTATAGAACAGATTGTACTTAATGAATTCAGAGTGAAGAAAAGGTGGTTGCAGGGTGGGGTTAGTTTGGCAGCCCAGAAGGAGTGTCGTATTTTGATCATGGGAGAGTACATTGTCCAGTCAAGTCAACAAGCATTTATTAAGTCATTGTTTCCTGGGCTCTGTGCTAAGCACTGGAAATAATAAATATAAGTAGAAAAAAAGCCAGTCTCTTCCCTCAGGGAGCTTATGTCTAATGGAGCAAGACAACATTTGAAGCTGAAAATTGTGTAGAATCTCAAGGAGAGTGAAGAAATAGCTGGCCTCCATCAGTTGATGCTGTTCAGTCATATCCAACTTCCTGACCCCATTTGGGGTTTTCTTGGCAAATGTAGTGCAATGGTTTGCCATTTCCTTCTCCAGCTCATCTTTTTGATGAGAAACAGAGGCAAACAGGGTTAAGTGACTTGCCCAGGGTCATACAGCTAGGCTGTGTCTGAGGCCAGATGAACTCAGGAAGATGAGTTTTCCTGATTCCAGGTCCAGCACTCTATCCAGCACCACCCAGCTGCTCCTAGCTGACCTGGGTACTTTCCTCAAAATGGAGGTTTGAGAGAGCAATTGACTTATCAAGGGATTCCTCAAGGATGGAGTATGCTTCCAGTGTGAGAAGGCTGCTGGGGTAGAATGAACTCTAGAGTGAGGAAGCCACTTGGACAGAGTGAGCTACCAGACTGAGAAGCCTGCTTTGAAACTGCCTCCCCTCATATTGTGCAAATGATTTAGGATTTCCTTGGCGACTCCTTTTACTCTTATAATTTATTTAGTTAAGTTCTAGGGATTTTTTTGGGGCCCAAACTGATCAAGTGCCCAAGATTAAATACATAACTAGGGTCTGAGGCAGAATTTTAACCCAGATCTTTCCAACTGATACTCCACCAAGTACCCTATGTTCTACACTAGCTGCCTCTCACAGCAGAGGTGATGGGTATGTGTATATGTGTGACTGGAGAGGTGTAGATGTAGGAGTATCCCTAGCAGCTCAAGAGATAAGGAAGATATATAATTGCATAGTCTAATGATTTGGTTAGAGAAAAAATATTAATGCCAACTACTACTGTACTTTGAGTGTAGACATGGGTCTGCCAGATATAGTTTTATTTAATTTATCTTTAATATATAAGCCATTTGGCATAGTCCCCATGCCTTCTGACATGACTCTTTGATCCAGGAATATTTCAGGTAACAATTTATAGGAATCTTGAACCAGGAAAACCATCTTAAAATGTAGCCTAGATTATTAGCATCCTAGAATTGAACAGGCATATCTTTATTTCCTTCTTCTGGGACCACTTTCCTGGAGAAATCAATGGCGTCCCTCCCACAGATTTATATTAAGTCCAGGGCCTGATACATGGCAGGCTCTTCATGTTGATTGATTGATTGATATTGAGAATACCCATTGAAAGGTGAAGATTTGAGTCTTCCTTTGGGGTAGATCATTGTCTAATCTCTTCATGTAACAGAGGGAAGAGATTGCCCTTACTTGGGTCTGTGTCCTAATTACGTACTGGGAAGAGGAAAAGTGATGTTCTTAATTAAATTAGAGGTAGTGTCATTCAATCATTTTTCAGTCATGTTCTGCTCTTTGTGACCCCATTTGGGATTGTCTTTGCAAAGATGCTAGAGTGGTTTGCCATTTCCTTCTCCAGCTCGTTTAACAGCTGAGGAAATTGAGGCAAACTGTAGTGGATGGCCTGCATCCCTGCACAGCTCGGTGATGATGTGGTGAAGAAAAACATGGGAGGCGGGAGAAGATAGACTAGCTCCATTTATTGATCTGAGGTCAGGGTATTTATAGACAGAAACTGCAAGCCTAGGTGACATTCTGCTTATTTCCTGCCCTAGTGATTTAATCAGTCTTATCTTAAAGACTGTAAGTCTAGAGGGCATCTATTTTACATATCCCCTGTTTTCTGTAATTCTCATGTTTGTCTCATGGAGACAGCAACATCTAGGGGCATGGAGAGCCATTCCAGATGACCATGAGCACAGTCTCAAAGAACAGTTTCCCAGAAGGTCTATCCTGATCTTGTCAACCGCACTCCACCCTGGCCCTCCACAGCAAACAATTTAATGACTTGCCTAGGGTCTCACGGCTAATATGTATTTGTCTGAGGCCAGATTTGTACTCAGGACATGAGTCTTCCTGACTCCAGTTCTAGTGCTCTATCCACTCCACTACCTGGCTGCCCAACTAGAGCTAACTTTTTGTTAAATTTCTGGTTATCAACTTCATGATTATTTTGGTTAATTCACTTAGAAGTGTCCTTTATCCTTTTGTTCTGACCTATCTCATTCACCTTTCCAAGGGGCTTCTCCCAGAAATCTGGAAAGGCTTTAGAGAAAAGTATTATTTTTTTTTTAATATTTCTAGAGGAACTATCAAGGGCATTTTTATACGCTTTTACCATATAGAAGAGATCTTATCTTTGTCATCAAACCCTGCCATAATACAGATTAGGAAACTGAGGTGCAGGATGATTAATTCATTTGCCCAAGGTCACATGGATACTAAGTCCCACGGCTTTGGCTTTTCCTCATACCTACAGACCACATGTACCCCAAAGACCTCCTTTAAATATGAAAGCCACTCATTGGTCATGATGGGATCACTTGAGCATGTGTAGGAATGGATCCATACAAATCTATCTCTAGCACTGGAAAAAATAGTTCAAAAGTTCATTCATGCCCTACATTGTTGGATCATTAATTATTTCTCAGTTACCCACACCACTGTTGGCATGGATAATTGAAAACCTGCAGTTAAATAAAACCAAGTGCAAAGCTATGGTGTGGCTTCCTGCTGCCTGTTAGCTCTATAGCCCCGGAAAGTCCTTTGAAAAGTGGCTGCTTTGATCTTTTCCCCCCTTATCTATGTGAGAGTTCACAGTGTTTTTCATAGGTTTATTTTTTTAAAGAGCAAACATCCTTTTTGAATTTCTAAATGTCTAGAGAAATGAATATGTTTTAAAATTTTGTTGCTTTCTCATGTAGTTCTGCTTAAAAACCTCATTCTTAGGAAGTAATCAAATTGCTTCTCTGACACAGAGTCCCACAAATACATTATAACTCAGGCTGATTACTTTTCAACTTGAGTGACCCAAACAATTTGCATGGGAAAATTTTCATTCAGTAGCAGACTTACTTATTAGCTCTGTGTCTTACTGTTACTTTCTGGCTTTCCTGAATTTCTCCCATAGTTTCTTCCTCTTTTTGTTTTCGAGATTGACTCTCTTAATTTTGTCTTTTCCTTTTTGTACACAAATGTGTTTAAAAGAAACAATAGAGACCAGTAGTAGATCTTGTTGGTAGAGCTTTCAGACAGGAACAGTCATGTAATTTCCTGCATTATTTTAGAGTATGTATAAATGTTATTTTAATGTTTTTCAAAATTGACTTCTCAAATATCCTTTTCTGAGAGGAATAATAGGGGTAAGGGAACGAGCAGTTATTAAGTATCTACTATGTGGCAGGCACTGTGCTAAGTCTTTATTAATATTATCTCATTTCTATCTCAATATTAACTCCTTTGACACTGAACCCAGTGCTCTATCTATCGTTAAATCATTTCGTTTTGTCCAACTTTTCACGATTCCATTTTCAATGGGGTTTTCTCGGCAAAGATTCTAGAATGGTTTGCCATTTCCTTCTCCAGGGTCCCCATTTTACAGTTGAGAAAACTGAGGCAAACAGGTTAAGTGATTTTCCCAGGGCCATAGAGCTACTAAATGTCTGAGGCTGAATTTGAACTTGGGTCCTTCTGACTCTAGGCCCAGCACTCTATCCTCTTTGAACCTGGCTGCCCCAACTGTCAGGTAGATACATACAGATATGAAAAGGGAAAGATGGGATGTGAGAGCCTTCCACAATATATTTCAAAATGCATTTTAAACACATTATTTTCTTCTCTTTTATTTAATGTGCATCTTTTAATTTTATTTTTTCCAGATCAGCAATGTCTTATTTTTTATTTTGCCGCCCATCTGCATGTGCTTATTCCGTCAATATGCAGCATGCTTCAACAGTGGCATATATTTAATATGGACACTACTCGTTGTGGTGGGTAAGTTGATCAGTTTGTGATTAGCCTTTCATGCATGACCTCAAAGGGAGGATGTTGAATTCTGCCTACTTCCTGACCTTCTCTGGACAAAATGTTTTGTAAACTCAAGCAACTCTGACGTCTAGAAAACCTTTTTGTTCACTTGCTTGACACACGTTCAAACAAAAGTTACAGAAACAACTGAGGCTGTCTGGAACTCTCAGGTTTCCACAGTTCCGTTACTTAAGGTTACTATTACTTGTTGGTGGTAAGTTTCTGGGAAATTCTGAGAACAGAGAGTTGTGAGAAATATTTTTTTCCAATACCATTTCTGTTTCTAGTGGACTTTAAAATAATTGCATAACTTTGATCTTTCTGTGTCCTGTAATTCATTTGTATAATAGTTTCTCTTGGCTTACAGTCAGCCCTTTATTGGACAAAAGTTCTGGATTATGGGGTGAATGTTGAAGCTTATCACCTCTCCATTTCTATGAAGACCCTGGTATATTTCGGATATGATAGATTGGGATTAACCTTGAGCTTAATAATACACTGATATCTACATATTTGAAACATACATGAAATGTATTTATAAATTTATATGCATTTCAAAATACATCTATAAATGTATTTGTAAACAATGGCCTATATGTGTGGGTTTTTTGGCTTTTTCTCTCTAGTTTCCATCCTGAGATTGCCATCTGTGAATTAGGTGTCAGCATTATCTTTTAAACATTGACATTGAATAATTTTTAAAAAATTAGTTTTTTTCAATGAACAAATCTGTTCTCTCTCTCTGTCCTCCTCTCTTCATTTCTCTTCCTCCCCTTTCTTCCTTTCTCTCTTCCCCACCTTCTCCCTTCCCCAAATGCAGCCCTTCCCCCCAGAAAAAAAATAAGGAAAGGCAAAACCTCTAACAAATATGTAGAGTCAGGCAAAATGAATTCTAGCATTGAGCACTGAATGATCATATTTTTCTTCTAACCTTCTCTGTTGGTTTGTAATTGATTTTAGGAATTGGATCAGTTTACTTCCATGCAACACTGAGTTTCCTGGGTCAGATGCTTGATGAACTTGCTATTCTGTGGGTGTTGATGTGTGCATTGGCCATGTGGTTCCCCAGGAGGTACTTACCAAAAGTCTTCAGAAATGACAGGTAATGAATACATTCTCTTCTAAACATTGTGCCAGTTATGGCCAAAAGATTATTTAGTGACAAGACAATGAAATCCCACCTCTACTGAGCAATATTACTAAGTATCCTGGTAATATGATAAGTACAGTGCTTGCCCATTTATATAGACTGATAGAGAAGGCATTCCTACAATCTATGAATGGCAACCCTCTCATGAAAGGGGAAGTAATCTAACAGTGGGAAAAAGAAACCAGGTGTCTTCCTCACTGACTGGTCATGAAGGCAATCCAGGAGTTAGTCAGTAAGCGTTTATTGTTGCTGCAGTTGTTCAGTCGTGTCTGATTCTTTGTGACCATAGCACACCAGTCCCTTCTATCCTCATTGTTTCCATGACACTATCTATTCATCTCATCCTCTGCTGTCCCCCTTTCCTTTTACCTTCCATATTTCCCAACATCAGGGAGTCCTATCTTTCAGTGAGTTCTGTCTCATTACATGGCCAGAGTATTTAAGCTTCAGCTTCTGTATTTGTCCTTCCAGTAAATAGTCTGAATTTCTTTAAGTATTGACTGATTTGATCTCCTTGATGTCCAAGGGACTCTCAAAAGTCTTCTCCAGCACCATAATTAAAAAGTGTCTATATGGTACTTACTTTTCCTTAGAGTCCAACTCTTACAGCCATACTTTGCTACTGGAAAAACCATAGCTTTGACTACATAGGCCTCTGTCAGCAAGGTGATGTCTCTGCTTTTTAGTAGGCTGTCCAGATTTGCCATAGCTTTTCTTCCAAGGAGCAAGCATCTTTTAATTTCATGGCTGCAGCTGCCACCTGTAGTGATCTTTGATCCCAAGAACTTAAAATCGGACAGTGCTTTCATTTCTTCTCCTTCTATTTACCAGGAAATGATGGGATCAGTTGCCATTGTCTCAATATTTTTTATGGTAAGCTTCAAGCCATGGCTTGCTTTTACGTTCTTTCACCCTCACCAAGAGACTTCTTAATTCTTCACTTTCTGCCATCATAGTGCCATCTGTGTGTCTGAGATTGTTGATATTTCTTCTGGCAACCTTAATTTTGACTGTTGATTCATCCAGCATGGCATTTTGCGTGATTTACTCTGCATAAATAAGGTAAAATATACAGCCTTGTTGTAATCCTTTTCTAATCTTAAACCAGTCAGTTGTTCCGTGTTTGGTTCTAACTGTTGCTTTTTGTCATGCATACAAGTTCCTCAGGAGACAAATGAGATGATCTGGTACTTCCATCTCTTTGATTATTTGCCATATTTTGTTGTGATTCACATAATTAAAAGCTTTAGTATTGTCAATGAAGCAGAAATAGATGGTTTTTCTAGAACTCCCTTGCTTTCTCCCCAATCTAGTGAATGTTGGCAATTTGGTCTCTTGTTCTTCTGCCTTTTTGAAAAATAGCCTGCTCCTCTAGTAACTCTAGTAATTCATATATTGCTGAATTCTAACTTGCAGAATCTTGCTGGCATGTGAAATGAGCACAATTCTTTGGTAATCTGAGCCTTCTTTGGTGTTACCATTCTTTAGGATTGGGGTATAAATGGATCTTCTCCAATCCAGTGACTATTGTTGAGTTTTCAAATTTGCTGGCATATCGAGTGCAGCACTTTAATGGAATCTTTTAGGATTTTAAATAGCTCAGCTGGAATCACCTCCACTGGCTTTATTGTTAGTAGTACTTTTTAGGACCCTGAATGTCTGGCTCTAGATCAGAAACCACACCATAGTAGTTATTGGTGGTATTAAGATCTTTCTTGTATACTTCTTTTGTGCATTCTTGCCACCTTTTCTTTTTTTTTTTAAATTTTTATTTAGTATTTTATTTTCCCAGTTATGTAAAAACAATTTTTGACATTCATTTTTAAAATTTTGAGTTCCAAACTCTCTCCCTTCCTCCCTCCCCACCCCTCACTGAGAAGGCAAGTGATTCAGTCTAGGTTATATGTGTGTATTTATGCACACCGTAATAGGTTGTGAAAGAAAACATAGACCAAAAAAAAAAAAATCCTCAAGAAAAACAAAGAAAGCAAAAAAAGTATGCTGCAATCTGTGTTCAGATACCATCGGTTTTTTCTCTGGGGATGGATAGGATAGCATTTTTCATCATAACTCCTTCAGAGTTGTCTTGGATCATTATATTATTGACAATAGTTGTCATTCACAGCTGATCATCTTACAATACTGCTATTACTTTATAAGCATTTATTAATTACCTACTATTTGCCAGGCACTGTGCTAAGTGCTAGGGATAGAAAGATGGGCCCAAAAGACGATCCCTGACCTCAAAGAGCTTGTAGTCTAATGGAAGAACTGTGGCTCAGAAATAGAACTGAAGGTTTAGTTGGACCACATTCAATCGTAGGTGCATCTCTCAAACATTTTTCTGCCTTTTTTCCCTACTCAGGGTTTTCTCTGGGAATATCAGAATTCAATTTGTGTCTACCTCTCCAAAATGAAAGGAAAAGGAGGGCCTTTAGTTTAAGGACTAACAAAATACCACATACAGCTTTTTATTTTAACCTGAGAGATAATATAAAGGCCCTTTACCAAAATAATACAATTCTCTTTTCTTTTCCTGTGAGCCTTCACCCTCCCTCCACGGTCCTATATAATCCTTGGAATTATAATACTGCTCTTGTAACCCCTCTACTTTTTTTTTTTTAAAAAGACTGGATCTCCCTATCTTGCTGAGTTTGGATGTGGGGAGTAGGGAACACTCAAAAGCCTGATCCTACTCTGATAGTCAGGGGAGCTTTGACGTTCATGTTTCCAACTTTGGCCTGTTTACCCCTCCTTGGACAACCTAGTAACCCTGGCTCCTGGAGGCACATTATATTAATGCCAAATTTAGTTCACTTGTGTTAGCCCACTACATCCAGAACCCCAGCCTTCCTGGATCTCCTAAAACCTTCTAAAGGTCTAGTCAAAGGGTACAATTCTAAACTTTGTTAGCAATGATTGTTATCTGACTAAGGAATATCTTACCTTCATCTTCTGGGCAGGGTTGGTTAATTCAGTCATGCATAGAGGTGGCATTTGAGTTACTCATATTAAAAGAATTCACCGCTCCTTAAGATATCATCAATACCTAAATCAAGCCCTCTCAATTGAACCACCAGGCCTTTTTTACCTTCTATAGGGAATTTTATATTTTTACCTATCTGGACATCAATGGAGCATTTATTAAGCTCCTAATGTACCTTGTATACTTATGGTTCCTGGTGACACAGATCACAAAGTTGTCCAATTATGATGTCCTTATTTATATTGGGAACTGATGAATACTTCTAGAATAAATATATAAACCTTCCTAAAACAGTCTTTTTTTTTAATAGACTAATTATTTGAATGCCAGTTTTTAAAAGTCAGGTGATTTTCCCATAATCATAGAATTTGAGAGCAGGAAGGGACCTCAGTAGGTATCTAGTCAGCCCAAATATGAAAAGAACCCATACCATGACATGTGGTCATCCTTTCTACCTGAGAGTCATCTGGCTTCTGCTTGAAGATGTGCAGGAAGGTCTCATTTTGATCTCCTTAAAAAGTCCCTTCCTAGAATTATTTCCAAAAGAATTGAGGAAAGACATCCTGACAGAGGAAAAAACATCTATCTTCATTTGGAAAATGCTGTGTAGAGAAACAATGTAGGGAAGAAACATGGCTACAGATAAATTTTGTGTGATACTATGATTAACTTCTATGTGCCTCAGTTTCCTCAATTGTAAAATGGGCATAATAGAAAGTACTTCCCAAGATTACTGCGAGGACCAAATGAGGTAATCATAAAAAGGGCTTATCACAGTGCGTGGCACATAATAGATGCCTCATAAATGCTTCTTCCCTTCCCACCTATTCAGAGAAAACAGTAGATATACTTCTGCTTTAGAATTCTGTATGTTCTTGGCGCTCTAAAAATTAGAATGATTTTTGTGTGTGAAGTTATTTTTTTAAATAACTAGTCAGATGGACAGTCATTTTCACCCTGAGAAGTAGGATTTCATTTCAGTTTTCTGGTCCCTTTGTGGGTAACTTTATGGGTAGCACTAATCTTTCAGTATCCCATTTGGGAAAAAGGGACATTCATTTCAGGATTTAGTTGGAGGGGAGGGATCTAAGCAGGTAGAGATACACTAGATTTGTGATTTCAGTGCTACAAGGATCCCACCTCACCAGGTGAAGAAATAATGGTTATGGTTGGTTGGTTGCTGCCTTCGTCCTCAAAGAGGACAGAAGTGACATCACTACCCTAGAGTCAAGTTTCCATGTGTCCACCTGGGGCTGAAGAGACCAGTATGAACTCAGAATGCTCTACCACAGGTCGGGCACAAATAGTCTGTGTGAACATTTGGGGTGGATTCTCTAAATTTGTGCATCTCGGAGTTTTTGTTTTTTTGGGGGCTACTTCAGTTCTGCTTTGCTCTCCGATGTGAGCATGCCATGCTGGGCTGTCCTGGGCCAGTATCTCCCACGTCAAACAATCAATTCCAAAGTTTATAAGAGAGACCTTGTAAGTGTTCTTCTATCATGACCATGTGATGTACTACTACTGATAGCAACAACATTACCGCTGTGCCTAGCTGTTGGTGACCATGTAGACCATAGCATGCAATACTGTCCATGAGTTTTTTTAGGTGAAGATATTGGAGTGGTCTGCCATTTTCTTCTCCAATGGATTAAGGCAAACAGAGGTTAAGTGACTTGCCCAGGGTCACACAAGTAGTGACTATGTGAGGCCACATTTGAACTTTGGCCTCTTGACCTCAGGCCCAGTACTTTATCCACTGAACCACCTAGCTGTTGTTGCTGCTGCTGCTACTAGTACTACTAATACTGGATGATAAGAATAATAACTAACCTTTATGATTTACAACTTACTACTTTGCAAATATTATCACATTTTATTCTCATAACAGCCCTGAGAGGGCGAGTGCTATTACTACCCTCATTTTACTGATGAGGAAATTGAGACAGAGGTTAAATAACTTGTCCAGGCTCACATAGCTAGCTAAATTTGAGACAGAATCTGAAAATTGGGTATCTCTTGACTCCAGGCTCAGTGTTCTATCTTCCATGCCATCTAGCTGCCTTCTACCAATGAAGGTTGGCGTATTCTCAACAAGTAGTTTTGCATAGCACTGGGAAATGAAGTGACTTGCCCAGACTCAGACAAGTAGTACATATTAAGACATGGGATATATGAACTCAAGTTTTCCTAGATTCAGAACTGGTGCTCTACCATGCTGCCTCTTTCTAAGCAAGTTGATAGTGAGTGCAAAAATCTTGAAGGTAGATTGTATTTTTAGAATCAATTTCCCTTTGACATTAGGAATGGTAAGGGCCAACTTGAAACACCAACTGTTTTACTCCAAAATTTTATAATTGAATTATCTTGTAGGATTAGATTTCATACAGATTCAGAGGAAACAGGAATTGGTTACAAAAATTTACAAGGCACTGGGTTCAAATATGACTTGGTTACGAGCTCTCTGGCTATCTTGGAATGAATTATCCTTGTTCTTGGAAAAATCTCTGCATCTGCTCTGTTTCAGAGTATGCTGAGGAATCAGACATGAAGATCTTACAGTAATTCTTAGGTTAATTCCTAGGTTTGTCACTGGTTCTCATTGATTGGCCAGCAGTAAGTCCCAGACCAAGCCTCACTTGGTCATTGTTTAGGCCCTGATGACTCTTGGCCAGAAACCTTGAGGGTCTTCCTCTCCCAGATTGATTTTTTTTTTTTTAAAGAGTCCATGCTCTGCCTCATCTGTTTACCTAGCATTAGTCACTAAACAGGAGCTGCCTCAGTCAAATTGAGAGCAATTTAAGATCTTTGCTTGAAAGGGCCAAGGTCCCCCACTGCTTCCTGGGCCATCTCCCATCATTCTGATCCATATCTGGACACTGGATCCAGATGGTTCTGGAGGAGAAAGTGAGTCTGGTCACAGCCCTCCCTCACTTAAATCCAATTCACTTCCTCGTCATGGCGTCATCACCTCCCTGCCACAGCAGTAGGACATTTGTTTCTTTCTCCATGTTGCAAAAGACAGACTTTACAGGGCTGGTGTCCCAGTTGGTCGAACATTCTGCCCACAGAGGATGCTTCCACATCCTTTGGAGTCCAATTCCAATGGGATTTTATGATAATTAACTGGAGGAAGAGTTCTGGAACTTTCTTTTCTTTCCTTTTTTTGGAACTTTCTTTTAAGGGTGTTTTGTTTGGCTTATCCTTGATGTATTCCTTTGCAACCAATTACCTTAACAAGCTTTGTGTGATTCCAACTCATGTTAAGTTAGCAAAAGCTGCCTAAACAATGAGACTGAAATATCCAGTTATTCTTTTATGTTAGGAGATCACAATGCCCTTTCTTAACTCGTTTCTAGATATAATTTTCTAAACCTAAAAAAGCCAACTAACCCAGGAGGCAGACTTAGCCAGTTACTGCATCTCCCAGGAGTATCTAATTTATTACTGTGGCAGAGGTTAGGCACTTAGAAACTTCCCTCTGAGACAACGGTTCACTACCAGCTTTTCTTTGTGAGGTTACAGGCTGCTAGGCAGGTCAAGGAGTTTCCCTCATTTCCTTTCCTCTTACCCTTCTCCCAGTCCCCACCACCAGTGGTTAGTAAGCATGCATTAAACACCTACTATGCATTGGGAACTGTGCTAAGCTCTGGGAATACAAATACAGGCAAAAACAATTGAGGAACTCACATTCTATTGGGGAAAACAATATGCACACAACTGAATACATACAAGATACTGTAGCAGCAAGCACCCTGACACATCCGAGATGACCTGCTGGCACAGGTTCTTAGATCTACTTTTATAAAAGGAAAGCAACTTTTGAGAGGTCAGCAATCTCCTTTAATTACATATACCAACAGAGAAAATACAAGCAGAGAAATAAAGGCCACCAGATGGGGCTTCTGTCTGATGACCATAAGCAGTACATACATCGCAGATCAACAGACATATTCAACTGTCTGATCATTACATACATACATACATACATAGTTACCAGAGAGAACCAACATCTGGGTTTTCAAAGGGTGGGGAAGCTCCTTAACAGCTACCCAGAGGCTCATCTGGCACACCAACCTTATTCCAAAAACTAAGCCCCAGAGTACTTACCTCAGAGTATTTATACACTTTTCAGAGCCAGAGGGTGACCCAGTGTGTCATAAGAAATTAACCCAAGGTATGGGCCCTTCTACAAAACAAGGCTCCCCTAATCAAGCTTCCCGTAATGGGCTCTACCTGAGGCCTATTAATGGGCAGGGAAGATCTTTAACTCTCCTTGCCTGTGATTGTTTACATTACATATATGTACAGGGAAATCAGAGGTAATCTCAGAGAAGATGCTACATTAAAGGACACCAGGAAAGACTTCTTGAAGAGAGGAATTTGATCTGAGACTTGAAAGAAACAGGGAGGCCCAGAAGCAATTAATGTGTGTATTACACACACACACACACACACACACACACACACACACAGATATGTGTATTGTATTTGTTATCTACACAGTTATATGCTTTTATATATACATACAGAATTGTATGTACTATCCTTACTACTATGTGTATATGTATGTGTGTGTGTGTGTTCTTAGATGTGTAAATATGTTTTCCTCTATTAGAAAGTTCCTTGAGGGCAGAGGCTGTTTCCCTCACTCCTTTTTTAAATCTCTAGCTCATTGCAAGAGCTTAATAAACACTTGTTGATTGATTTAAAGAGCCAAGTCTCATGAGGTTTTTGAACGCCTTTCTCCCCTCCTTCTTGGAGATCAGCCGTGAAATTCCTGATGAATCCCATCTTTTGAGAGAGGGTGGCAAGCCAGATCAGTGGCTTTCTCTGTCTTGTTGCTAAAAGTTTTTTTTTTCTTTTGAGAAACAGCTTTGCATAAATTCATATTTTGACAACTCAGTGGACTTTCGTTCCTGTTTAATGGGCTATGTTTTATATTTGTTTCCCTGCAGTGACTTGTGCCAGAACCTTCCAGTTCTCTTGGTCAAAGGAAAGATGCATCTCTTCCTTTAGGGTTAGAGAGGGTGCCCCTTTCAACTTCTCATTGGAATAATGTTTTAGTGGATGACATGCCTTTTCCTCTTAATAAATGGTTGAACATAAGATTGCAGGGACTATCAGACTCAGTTAAATTTTTAAAAAATTTTATTTTTATTTTATTTTATTCCAAATTTAAGAAATAAAGCAAGCACTTCCATAACATAGTAGAACAGGAAAAAAAAATAAGATGAAGGGAAATTCAATTACTTTTTATACTGCTTTGCTTAAATACTTCTAGGAGTTTCACCTTTGTGTTTGTATGCTGTCCTAAAATCAAAATATATCAATTTAGGGGGTGAGGCAGGAAGTACTACTTTTGTGTTTGTGTGTCACCCCTTACTTTCCTCCAGGAGGCAGAGGGATAAACCTTAATACTGATAGTGTTAGTGTAGACATGAGGTTCTTAACCGTTTTTTTTTTTTTTTGGTTCCCCAGACCCCTTGGGCAATCTGCCTATGGAATCTTTCTCAGTGGGTTTTAAAATACATGAAATAAAGTATGCAGGATTACAAAGGAGACCAGTTATATTGAGGAAAAAAAGATGTGATTTTTTTTCTTATTAATATTCCTGGACCCCCTGAAATCTACCCATGGATTCTTAGGGTACCAAAGCCCTAAGTTAAGAACTTTAGGTGCTTAGGTTTTGGTTTAGATTGTGGTAGGGACCTCTAGAACAGTGGTGACCTTGTTACCTCCAAGCATACTTTATCCCTACGAAAAGTTTTCAAAAGTACCCCAAAAGAAAAAGCAAATGAACTTAATTGAGGAATATCCAAAATTTCAATAAAGCCATAGAGTTCTAAAATAAATTCCTCATGTAAGGGGCTTTGTGGGGGGCATGCTGTAAATTTATAAACTCATTATAGAGTTTATAATGTATAGAAATTTCTTACTAGTTCATCTTAGATAGCAGCCTATATTAGTGAAATGCTTATCAAATTTTCAGGTGACAAAATCTAGGAGGAATAGCTAAGGAGTTTTATTAAGGATTTGGATCCAAAAAAGGATTTAAGAGCCTGGAGCAAAGGGGATAAATATAATAATATGAAATTTAAAAGTGATTTTTAAAAATCAGCTTTTGCAAAAATCATTAGCCGCTGTGCTACCTAGCCGCCAAATACACTACTGTGCTCAAAAAAAATCCCTAAGTAGAGATGTGGAAGCAGGAAAGCATCTTGCCCAGCAGTTATCATCTCTAACCTGTCAGAGATGAGGGTTTTTTTCCTATACCAAACAGGAAAACCAGAATGTAGTTTTTGGAGCTGCCACCCATTGCCCTCTCTCTGCAGCATCCCATTCTGCCTGACTCTAGCTGGCCGTAAGTCTCTTTCATATTTTTCCTCTCCCTAGTATGGACACTTGAGTTATCACATGACTTGGGTTTTTCATTTGCTACCAAATAAAAGAAGTGAAATGGGTAGGAGAAATTGATCACATCTCTTCCTCCCTTAAAATTCCTCAAACTCAGGGAGCCTTCGTTCTAGTTTTTGCATTGAATGATTCTAATCATTTACAGGTGTGTTGTAAAGGGAATTCTTGGCCGGATATAGGTTGTACCATATAGCTTCTGTGATCTCTTCCAACTTAGAGATTTTGTGTGTGTGTGTGTGTGTATAAGAGAGAGACTTTTCCCTATTTAAAATTATTCATTGTAAATATAGCTATCATAGCAATGTAAGCCTCCTTAATCCATACAAGTTGGACATTTAATTGTGTGTCCTAGGTACATAGAATCATCCCCTCCCCAAAAAACCCACCACAAACAATTCTAGCACACTGAGAAATCTTTGGATGTGGATTTGTTTTTCAATCTTGCAGGGGCAGGTTCAAAGCTGTGGTCTGTGTCCTATCTGGAGTCACTACATGTCTTGCATTTGTGAAGCCAGCCATCAACAATATTTCTCTGATGACCTTGGGGATTCCCTGCACAGCGCTGCTCATTGCAGAACTGAAAAGGTGAGTTACCTTTGCCGTGTGCACCTGTCTCTCAGATTCTCACTCTGACATAAACATTTGAGAAATGGCTTGCTTGACACTCCCTGTAACCAGTCCCACCTCAGGCCACCCTCGTTTCTTACTAGAGTCTGGTGCCTGGATTTGTTTGGGACAGTGCTTGGTACACAACAAGCGCTAAATAAATGCTTATTGAGGAGGAGGAGAAAGAGTATTCTGTCTCTTCTGGTATTCAATTCCTGAAACATGAAATCTTGATCAGTGTAAACTTTATGTGAACACAAGCCTGACTGGCTGTTTTGCCATTTTTTCTCTAACAAAAGTGGAGGGTTTCCCACTTCTTGCCAAGGAGGTGGTGGACTTAAAGTCCAGTAATAAGACACACATTTTTGGACATGACTAGTGTGGGAATTTGTTTTTCTTGACTGTGTATATATTTGGAGAGGTTTTGCTTTATTGTTTCATTGGGAGAAAGGGGCAGTAAGAGGGAAAAGATAACTTTAAAAAATATATAATTAATTCATTTTTAGTTTTCAGCATTCATTTCCATATTGGAGTTTTCAGTTTTTTCCCACCCTCTCTCTTTCCTCCTTCCCAAGATGGTATGCAATCTGATATAGGCTTTACTTACACATTCATATTAAACACATTTTTACATTAGTTGTGACATAAAGAAGAATTAGAACTGAAGGGAAAAACCAGAAGAAAAAAGAAACAAAACGAAACGAAAAAGAGAGCGAGAGTAAATAGTATGCTTCAATTTGCATTCAGATGCCAACGTTCTTTCTCTGAGTGTGGACAGCATTTTCCATTGTGAGTCTTTTGGAGTGGTCTTAGATCCTTGCATTGCTGAGAAGGGCTAAGTTCATCAAGGGAAAGATAATTAAAAAAAATGTTTTTTAAGGATATTGAAACCATCCTTGATATATAATTGGCCCAGGGAACTAAGGCTACCACCACTGATTTAGCTTCCTGGTGGCCTGAGTACAAAATCCATTGCAGGAAGAGTGAGTGGTTCCACATCGAAGCCTCAGGCTGTTGTCCCAGTGGGGCAGAGAGCAGCGCCCAGCAGAATCAGTGCTGGATAATCTTTCCATACTATGGCTAGATAAATTTCCTCTTACTAACTAAAAAATAAAATGATAGCTCATTCAGTAGAAGTTTTACTTTTAATTTAAAAACATCAAATGAAATGAGCATTTCCCTTTTTTTTTTAAAACACGTCTTCACATTAGTCATGTTGCTTGGAAAAATTAAAATGAATGTGAACAACCATGAAAAAAACCAAAACAAAACATAACAGAAGAGAAAATATTCTGCTTCATTCTGTGTTCCAATTCTATAATCCTTTCTCTGGATGTGGAAGGTATTTTGCCTGAAGAGTCCTATGGGAATGTTTTAGGTCCTTGCATTTCTGTGAAGGGCTAAGTCTACCAGAAAAATTCCTTATACCCTATGGCTGTTACTGTGTACAAAGTTCTCCTTGTTCTGCTCCTTTTGCTCAGCATCAGTTCATATAAGTCCTTGCAGGCTTCTCTGAAATCTTCCTGTTCATCATTTTTACAACACAATTGTATTCCATTACATTCATATACCACAATTTATTCAGTCATTCTCCCCTTGATTTCCAGTTCTTGGCCACTACAAAGAGTGCTGCTATAAATATTTCTGTACATGTGGGGCCCTTTCCCATTTTTATGATCTCTTGAGGATACGGTCCTAGAAGTGGTATTGCTGGGTCAAAGGGTATGCACATGTTTGTAGCTCTTTGGGCATAGTTTCAAATTACTCTCCAGAATGGTTGGATCAGCAAAATGAGCATTTCCAAATACAAAGTAAAACAGAAAAAGAGAATAGTACACAGATCTGTAAATGTCTATAATGTATCTTTTGTTGAGTGTTCATTAGAGATCATACAGGTGAGCCTTCATGCCAATTCTGAAGTAGCATTAAGAGAATCTATAGACTAATTGACCTAGAGCCAGCCTGACATAATTACACGGGATGGGGCATATGGGGTAATTTCAGATAAATAGAAAATAGATTATCTTAAATCTATTGATTCTTATGCAGAAGTTTAAATGAAGGGTAATTCGTGAAAGAGTTGATTTTCTTTACATAGCCTCAAAGACACTAGAAAAGATATAAAAGGGGACAAGATGGAAAACATTCGTATGAAGAGGATAAAATGGGAAACATTCTTTGTGGATTACTTTCCTAATTGGGATTTTATTTTCCCCCAACCAAACTGCTACTAAAAGATTTCTGTAGTTGGAACTTATCACAAACATGGAACTTGTACATAAACACATTTGTGGTGTATTTAGACCCTCTTTCAGACGTGAACCATATCTAAATGTTATTTTTTTAAAATTCTTGTGACAGTGCTTTTTTTATGTGCTTAATTTTCTAAATGCATTTTATGTTCATCACCGTCCCAATCAAATGTGTCTATCTAGCCTCTGTGAGAAGGAGTAAAGTGGTGTGCTGGATAGTGCCTGACTTCAAATTTAGCCAAATACACTTAAAGTAGTGATCTAGCTTGTGTAAAAAATCACAACCTCTGACTGCTTCAGTTTCCGTATCTGTAAAATGAAGATAGTAGTAGCATCTTCTTCCTGGTGTTCTGAGGATTGAGTGACTTAATGAATATTTTGCAAACCTTAAAGTACTATATTAATACTAATTATTATTATCATCATATCGACTTGAATATATCCATTGTCTTCTTTCCCATCCCAGCACAGCTTTGAGAGGGAATGAGGCATTTTTTTCCTTCCACGTTCTTTTCTCTGGGATGGGCTGCTTTAATTACCAACAGTAGCCAAGTGCTTTGGAGGTCTAGGTCTGAGCAGACAAGACTCCCTTTTTAGTTAGCAGGTAGACTGAGTTTTTTTCACAGCTCTGCAGCGTGGGGAATTCATTCCTTTTTCAGACCAATGGATCCCAAAGCATCAGTGAGTATATACAGTTACAGACATAAGGGGGCTATGTTACAGACAAGAAGCAAACAGTCTTTGGTGAGGTCAGGAGAAGGGAGAGGAGAGAGTTTCAAGGACACTTTTGGTTCTCATTCTTTGGTCTATGCTTTGAAAAGTAACACTGAGTAGGAGGGAAGGTTAGGTTATGGTATATAATTTGACCGCCCAGATAAGATAAGGTACCCATGTGGCAGGCAGCAAACTGGGGGAGACAGTCATGTCTGAAGGGTAGGGGCTCAGACTTTTGAGAGAAAATATTTAATACAACCCAGGGAGGAAACTGACAGTGGTCTTGGGAATGTAAGAAGAAGAATATATTATGTGCAAGTTTGCACATAATAAGAGATAGCTTTTTCTTTAGACCCTTCGCATTTGTAAAATAAGAAAATATTTTGTGCGCCAAGTTAGACTATGGCTAACTTATAGAACAATATAAAAGCATGTAAGATAAATTTTAAGTACTGGCAAAGAATTTTTTTTCTACTACTAAGGTTACATAGACCAACTTCCTCATTCAAATTGGATGAGTTAACTGACAAACAGAGGGGTTAAGTTGCTTTTTTTCCTCCTCTAATTCAAAGTGACAAAAAAGAATTTATTAATATACTAGTGTGTGTGTGTGTGTTTGGGGAGAGAATTCAGGTCCTCCATCAGAAAGAAGTTAGTGAAACGTGTTACTTGGAGTACCAAATAACATTCCTGTCCAAGATAATTAAAAGTATATATTTTACTGATACTTAAGCATAGCTAATTTTCTTCTTTTTCATATTATTTTAAAGATCTTTAGTTCCATATTCTCTCCCTCCCTACAACTCCTCCCCCACACATTGAGAAGGTACACAATATGCTACTTATTTTACATGTGAAATCATGCAAAACATATTTCCATACTAGCCATGTTGAAAAAAAAAAGCAAGAAAAATAAAATGGGAAAAATATGCTTTAGTCTGCACACAGAGTTTATTTGTCCTTTCTCTGGAAGTAGATAGCATTTTCTGTCATGGATCCTTTGGAATTGTCATAGATCATTTTCTTGATCAGAGTTGTGGCTATATTTCTCAAAGACTACTCTCATAATTAAAAAACAAAATGAATAAATAGAGTGGGTCTATTTTATAGCACAGGCCTTATCCTGTATTTGTAGTTTGCTTTCCTGCCTAGAGGAATGAGACATATTTCATCACCAGTTCTCTGTAGTCAAGATTGGGCGTTGTGCTCATCACAGTTTTGACATCTTTCAGTGTTATTTTCCTTTACGTCACTGGGATCACTATGTAAGTTGTCCTGGTTTTGCATCAATTAAGATTACTTCGTTTAAAAAAAATACTTTGTTTTTTCACCAGTTACATGTAAAAACAATTTTTGGTTTTAAGATTACTTTAGAAATGCTTGTTTGCCATAGAAAGTTGTAGTTGCTCTGGAGCATTGCCTTCATTGGGGATGCCCAGATCATAGCTAGGAGTCGTTATTCCTAGTTATTTAAAAAGAAAGCTCTAAGGAAGCAGTCTAAAGCTTTCATAATGTTTATTCTGCTGTTTCTTTTCCACTATTCCACAACTTGCATCTTCTTGGATTGTAGTCTGGGACATCCCTTTAGTGACTTTTAAATGAGTAGAGAAGAAAGGGACAGAAGAACCTTTCCAAAATCTTCTAGTATCTTATTCTACTTGCTGGGTAGCTGAGCTATCAGTCAGCTTCCTGATAGCCCGTGGGTAAAACAAACCAATTAAAATGCTTTTACCGATGGTCTGTCTGATGCTGATGGATGGCATGGCCAGCCAGTTAGACAGGGTTGCTCTCTGTGGCTATGGAGCTTTCTTACTACAAAGGCTACCTGGCTTTTGTGGAAATTAAGCATGAGTCATGCTCTCTTACCAACTCTGAACATTAAAAAAAAGAAAAAAAAATGGAACTACAACCCAAACATAGAATTAAACTGTTCATATAGACATTTGAATTAGACTTCCCAGACTTTTGATATGCACAGGGCTTGGTTTGTTCAATACATGAATTTGAACATAATGTTTTAGACTGCTGTTTTTCCTAACAATCCTCCAAAGTGTCTAATTTCATTTTGTCTTTATCTGTGAGTCAAATGATATGTTTTAAAACTTATAATTTGTTTTTTTTCCAAAAGATTTTTAAAAGGGAAAGCATTTTAGAAGAGGATCTTAAAAGAGTGGGAGAAGAAAATGGTTAGAACAGATTGTCTTAGTTCAAAAGGAAAAATATATACCTATTTAATGATCCTGTCCCTAATTATAAAGTCTAATACTGAACTTCTTGGAATCGGGAAGACCTCAGTTGACAGTAGATCTCACCTGTCTGTGTTTCCCTCTGTTTTCTTCTGTGCATTAAAAAAAATGCTTCCTTTATGCTCTTAACATTTTTTTGTTTCTTTATTCCCTCTCCCTCTTGCCCTCCCTCCTTTTCTCCCTTTCTTGCTTCCTTCCCTTCCTTCTTTTCTTTCTTCCTTCCATCATCTCAGTCTGTTTTCTCATCTGTAAAATGGGGATAATGTGCCTACTTTCCACGGTTGTTGTGAGAATCACATGAGATATTTGTAAATATTTGCAAACCTCAAGGTACTATATAAATGCTAGCTGCAACATCTTTCTTATCCAGTCCATTCTCCCGACTCTCATAGCCACCCATCCCTTCTTGTCTGGACTGTCTCAGTGGCATCCTCATTGGTCTCCCTGCCTTAGATCTCTCCACATTCAACCCTCCTCCGCCCAGCTGATTCTCCTTAGGGACAAATATGATCGTGTCATTCCTTTATCCTGTAACCTCCAGTGAATCCTTAGGATAAAGTGCACACTCCTTTGACTTTTAAAGCCCTTCACAACTTATTGTTCTCATTCCTTTTACATTAATTCCTTTCCTACACTCTATGGCCAGCTACTATGGGAAGGGGAGGAGAAATAAGCACCTATTATGTGCCAAGCACTTTAGAAATATTACTCATTTAATCCTTACAACAACTCTGGGAAGCAGGTGCCCTATTATTTTCTCCATTTTGCAATTGAAGAGACGGAGGCACACAGAGGTTAAGACACTTGCCCAGAGTCACACAGCTTGCAAGTCTGAGGCAGTATTTGAACTTGGATCTTCCCGGCACTGTATCCACTCTGCTATTTATCCATCTTTTGGCTTCTCTCTGTTCTTCATATGTTACTCCATATCCTGTGCCTGTGGGTTTTCATGGAGAATGAATTCTTTGCCTGCCTTACAACATTTTTTTATTTCCACCTAACGGAATCCTTATCTTCCTTCTAGACTTAGCTCAAGTACTACCTTTTCCACAAAGCCTTTCCTGATCGATATAACTTTGGGTGCTCTTCCCCTCTACTGTCTTTGTTTTTAACTACCTTGTAATACAGTTATCCCTTCCACATTGCGACTTTCCCCTTTGGACTTTTGATATATTTCTGATAAGAAATGAAATGGAAATTTCGAGAGAGTTTTACGGAAGCTGCAGACAATACACAGAGGCCAACAGATGACACAGAAAAAACTTAGAAACTCAAAAATGCATAAAATATATGTATGATATTATGTAACATAAACATTTTATCTTTTAATACTGTAATAATTCAGACTTCTTCTCTGGTACAGAGGGAGGGCCAAAAGAATTTTTTGCGGATTTTCCAGATCAAGGGAGCACTGTGTCCCTAACCTTTCATGATATGGAAGGGATAACTATATTTTATATTTATATTATATTATATTTATTATTACATTATATTACTGTATATTAATATTTTATGTTCATATAATTTATATATTATAATTATTATGTATATAAAAGTATCCCCAAAATCTTAGTACAGTTTTAGGTTTTTGAAACTTCAGAAATACAAATGCTACCAACTTACAGAAAACCCAAAATTCAAAAGGTTAACTATTTCAAATTTTAAATAATTAAATTTCAATATGACCACTGTCTTATGCTGTACATTGCTTCAGTCGATTTTTCTATCTTTGTAGAAGCTTTTGTCAGCTGCTGCTCAGTGGTCCTAGCTTTAAGATGGTTCAAAGAAGGATATATATATGCACATACACACATATAATATACAGATATACATATATTGTATATGTATATTATATATAAGGGGCAGCTAGGTGATGCAGTGGATAGAGCACCAGTACAGGATTCAGAAGGACCTGAGTTCAAATCTCACCTCAGACACTTGACACTCCCTAGCTGTGTGACCTTGGGCAAGTCACTTAACCCCAGTTGCCTCCTCCTGGGTCATCTCCAGTGATCCTGATGAATATCTGGTCACTAGATTCAGATGGCTCTGGAGAGAAGTGAAGCTGGTGACCTGCACAGCCATCACTTCACTCAAAATAAAGTCAAGTGCAAGTCATGTCAGTATTTCTCTGATGGCATGGTCTTCTTTGGCAAGGAAGGATGAACACACATACATGTATATGTGTATATTTTATATATATATATGTATGTATATATATCTATATCTATCTATCTATATCTATATATCTATATCTATCTATATATCTATATATGTATATATATATATATATATATATATATATATATATATAGAGAGAGAGAGAGAGAGAGAGAGAGAGAGAGAGAGAGAGAGAGAGAGAGAGATACACGATAGTTTTAATGTGACCCCACAAGAAAATGTCTAATGGAGATAGACTGTGGTGGCCAAAAAAAGAATCTCCTCTACTGATCCACTGGTCTGAGAAAGTGTCATCCAGAAACTCAGACACAATGCATAATGACAGGGTGTCCTGCCTTGTTAAAATTGGATTTTAAAATTGATTATTGAAAATTCACAAAGCTAGATGAAATTACAGGAAATATAAATAATTTTATTTCCACATGATGCTTTTTATAAGTTCAGAGCACTTATACTTTGGAAGTTATTAAAACTTAAGACTGCACTAAGACTTTTGGGACATCCAGCATTTATATACATGTACATTGTTTCATTAGAATGCAGTCTTCTTGAGAGCAGGGATATTCTTTTCTATTTTTTTTTTTGTCCTTGTATCTCTAGCACCTAGCATAATGCCTGGCACATAGTTGTTATTGAATCATGTCCAACTCTCTGTGACCCCATGGACCATGGCATGCCAATACTGTCCATAGAGTTTTCTTCGCAAGGATACTGGTGAGGTTTG
The DNA here is from genome assembly GCA_023548195.1 of Bettongia penicillata ogilbyi. Classification (NCBI taxonomy): domain Eukaryota; kingdom Metazoa; phylum Chordata; class Mammalia; order Diprotodontia; family Potoroidae; genus Bettongia; species Bettongia penicillata. Next base: position 1,106,298 of record JAJHZJ010000202.1, read on the forward strand.
CCATCTCCTTCTCCAGTGGATTAAGGCAAACAGAGGTTAAGTGACTTGTCCAGGATCACACAGCTAGTAAATGTCTAAGGTCAGATTTATTTTATATCCTGCTACATTTCTTGACCTTTTTTTTCTTCCAAATGAATTTTGTTGCTATTTTTTCTAGCTCAATAAAAATAATTTTTTTGGTAACTTAATTGGGATTGCATTGAATAAGGAGACCAGTGTAGGTAACTGTCATTTTAATTGTATTGGTTCTGCTCACCCACAAACAATATTTCTCCAGTTATTTAAATCTGGCTTTATTTGCATTAGAAATGTTTAGTAATTATGTTCATGTCATTCCTGGGTTTGTCTTGGCAAGTATCCTCCCAGGTATTTTATGCTGCCCATGGTTATTTTAAATGGCATATCTCTTACTGTTTCTTCTTGCAGGGTTTTATTGCTGATATATAGAAATGCTTATGATTTATGTGGATTTATTTTTATATCCTGCTACTTTACTAAAATTATTCATTGTTTCAGCTGGCTTTTTAGTTGAATCTCTAGATTTTCTAAGCATATTGTCACATTGTCTGTAAAAAGAGATAGTTTTATCACCTCATTGCCCATTTTAATTCCTTCTATTTCTTTTTCTTATTTCTATTGCTAGCATTTCTAATATGATATTGAATAATAACAGTGATAATGGCCTTTCTTGTTTCATTCTAGATCTTACTGGGAGGGCTGTGAGTTACCCCTGCTACAAATGGTGTTTATTGATAGTTTTAGGTAGATGCTTCTTATCATTTTGAGGAAAAATCGATTTATACCTATATTATTATTTATATTGTCTTGAATGGGGAAAGACTGGAGTTTGCTTCTCGTTGTTGTATATATCATATAAAAACTGAAAAATTAGAACGCCAAATGATATCCTGTCCATTGCCAAGCCTGCCAGTTTCTGATTCAGAATTAATTTGTCTTAAATATATCTGTATCCATACACACATATGTTGAAATATATATTCAATATATATTGAAATATATTAATTGACATACAAATGTATATACATACACACATATGTTGAAATATATATTCAATATATATAGAAATATATTAATTGAAATACATATATAGATATGTAGGCAGTTAGGTGGTACCTACCACTAGGACAGAGTATTGGGCTTGAAGACAGGAATATTCATCTTCCTCAGTTCAAATCTGGCCTCAGACACATACTACATGTGTGACCCTGGACAAGTCACTTAATTTTGTTTGCCTCAGTTTCCTCATCTGTAAAATGAGCTGGAGAAGGAAATGGCAAACCGTTCTCATATCTTTGCGATGAAAACCCCAAATGGGCTTCCAAACAGTCAGACATAACTGAAAGGATTGCATAGCATACATATGTACATATCTATAATATGTATATCTATGTTGTATGTGTATATTTCAAGTAATATGAAAGAGTAACTTAAGCCCATGACACTTAATTGGAAACCCTAGTTTTACATGCTAGGATGACTGCAGTGGTGCATTCAGACTTAATTTAATTGAATTTTTGCTGGCAGCTCTTTCTGAAAGTATTCCTACCCTCCCAACTAGAATGGGAATACTGTAACTTTCTCACAAGCAGATCCTGAAACTACAGGGAAGTCCTTTGAAAGTTCCAAGTCTAGGGAACCTTGTGAAGGGAAAGGGGAAGTAAGAAAGAGCTGACACATCTCCCTGCAAGGATGGGAATTGGGGTTTTTTCCCCACGTATGAGTTAATTACAGCTAAAATACTGGCAGTCAGAATCTCCATTAATCTATTCAGACAGTCAAATTGAAAGGAATTTTGTTATCTTCCATGTAGAGATGGTCACAGAAGCCACAACTAGGACAGATGGCATGTTGCCTTTTCAAAAACTACCTTTTTCTTTCTCCCTCAGGTGTGACAACGTGAGGGTGTATAAACTAGGCCTGTTCTCGGGTCTTTGGTGGATGCTGGCTCTCTTCTGTTGGATCAGTGACAGGGTCTTCTGTGAACTCTGGTCTTCTTTCAACTTTCCCTATCTGCATTGTGTGTGGTAAGTGTTATGTAGGTCAAGTTGGCCACACCTATTTTGGGAACTTTCTGCCATGTTTTCACTTTCTTCCAAGGAAACTCTGCCTTTAGACATGTTTATCCATTCTGTAGGAGAAGCCAGACTAACGAGGTACTTCATCAAATCAGAGGAACAGAATGGAATAAACCATTTCCCACAACAGTTTCAGCAGCAACAGGAAGTCATGTAAATAGCAGTGTGGACCCAAGGGATCAAACCTAGCCAAAAAGGAACTACAGCAAGAACAGAAATCAGTGGGGCAACTAGGTGGGGAAGTAGATAGGACTCTGGATCATCTGAGTTCAAACTGGATCTCAGACACTTGACGCTTATTGTGTGACCCTGGGCAGGACACGTAAGCCCGATTGCCTCACTGAAAAGAAAAATCAAAACCGTGCAGGGCCGCGAAATGGGGATAGGATACAGAAGTGTTGAGTTTCATTATCTTATGGCAAATTGTATAAGTACAAAAATACTAACCTGCAATGTGAGATTAAAATAGGGTATGAATTATACTGCTCCTTGGCCAGTTCTTCATGAAAGTACTCTGCCGGAGTAGAATCCAAACCTTCTCTAGCATATATATGACCCAGCTGAATTAATAAGTATAATTACTATGAAGTTATACCAGCTAGAAGGAATCTTAGAACTAGTTTAACCCAAACCTTTCATTTTATAGATAAGGAAACTGAGGCCCAGAAAACTTAAATGATTTCCCCAAGGTCATACATCTATCTATTGACAGAGTCAGGACTAAAACCCAACAATGGGGAAAGCAGTGGAGAAATATTGATTACTGTAGGGATGAAAGTGGATTTTTTCCCCCAGGAAGCCTCTGGCTATCAACCCAGAAGAATCTTTTTTTTCACTTGCAAGTGTGTTTCTGCTTGGAAAAAATGGGACAGGTACTCATAGGAAAATCAAAAATTATTTAAGAACTTAATGAAATGAGATTGTGGTTGGGAGATGGTGCAGATATTGGGATATTCTTAAACTACATAAAATGACACATAAACTTACTCCAAAGTTTTTTTTTTACTAGATATTCATTAATATATTTTGTTTTTATATCTTCTTTATTTCACATTGTGTCCTTCTCTCTACCACCTCCCCTTATAACAAACAATACAAAAAGAGGGAGAAAAAATTCAGCAAAATTAATCAATGATATTGAAAGAAGCCTGATACAATGTGCGTTGTTCCACACCCACAGAGGAGGAAGGCAGGATGTCGCCTCATGCGTCTTCTTTGGGACCAAACTTGATCATTATAATTTTACATCATTGGATTTTGGTTTTTTTTCCATTTTTATTGTTGCTATCATTCACATGCAGGTTTGAATGTCAGTCAGAAATCATTTCTGTCTCTTCTGGCTTATAACCATTTATCTTCCATATGAAGCCAACGCTGCCCCTCTCAAGTTTGGTACACTAGTCAAGATAGTCTGTGTACAAATGATGCTTCACTTTATGATTATTTAGGTGTTAGTATACCTGGAGAAGCAGTATGGTTTAATGAATAGAGGGTTGGGCTTGGAGTTAAAAAGACCTGGATTCAAGTCCTGTCTCTGACACATTGACTGTGGGGCCATGAGCAAGTCACTTAGCCTCTTCTTGCCTTAACTTCACAAATGAATGAATGAACTCTATGATAAGACTCTATAAGTTGCAGATCAGAGGGCTGGTTTACGTTGGTAGAGGGAATTTCTTCACTGGGATTCCCCAATAACAATGAAAACACAGATTTAGTTAAAAAAAATATACCTGAGCCAAAAAATTTGAAACACCAACGCACTACCACTAAACTGCTATGGAAATTTAATTAGTCTAAAGCTGTGTGGCCTGGGAGTCAGGGAGACCTGAATTCTAGATCTGCCTCTGACATGAACTAGCTGTGTGGTAATGGACAATTCACATAACCTCTCAGTGTCCCCAGACAGTTCTATAAGATTTAAACTTAAAAGATGATAATAACAAAAACAGCCGGGGTGGCAAAGTGCAAAGACTGATGGGTCTGCAGTCAGGAAGACCTGAGGTCAAATATGACGTCATACACTTGTTATCTGGGTGATCCTGGGCAAGTCACTTAAACACTGGCTGCCTCAGTTTCCTCTTATGTAAAACTGAGATAATAATGGCACCTACCTCAGGGTTTTTTGAGGAGCAAGGGAGATAATTTGTAAAGCACTTAGCATACTGCCTGACACATTGAACAAGTGCTTAATAAATGCTGTCAATGTTTTATTTCTTGCCTTTGTACAATCTGCTTCCCAGTAACTCCCTACTTGACTTTGTTGAGACAAATACATATGCCATGTCTAAAAATGTAATTATGCAAAAGTAACCAAATGTAGCAATCTAACAATGTAGCATCTAGCAGTACATGTAGTATTTTACCCATGTCCCCGGTCTCTCTGTGGAGAGGAGGTAGAGTATATTTTGAGACTATTATGATTTTTCAGGTGTTCAGACTTTGGCTTCCTTTTAGTGATTTTTATAATTTATGGTGCTGCAATCATTAAACTTATTGTTCCTAAAGTTTTCAAGATATTAATGTTTAAAATTACTCTGTGACTCTCTGCTCTCTCTCTCTTTTTCGCCTTCTCCCTCTCTCCCTCTTCTTCTCTTATCACACATAGAACAGATACACATATACATATCGCATGTATATGTATATATGGACACTCATATTTCTGTATACACACATATGCATATAGACATACATGTGCATATACACCCATATGTGAGACAGGGTCCCAAAAGTGTGTCTGTTTCATTCCGCATCAGTTCATATGATGCTTCCTGTGTTTCTCTGAGTTCCTCACATTTGTCATTTCTTACTGACCAGTAGTATTCTATTGTGTTCACATAACATTATTTGTTTGGCAGTTCTACAGATAATGAACATTTATTTTGTTTCCAGTCCTTTTTTAATCCTGAAAAGGGCTTGCTGTGAATAGTTTGGTATATTTTAGACCTGTTCTTATATCTGTGACCTCCTTGGAGGTCATGTCAAAGAGTGGCTCCCTGGGTTAAAGGGTTTGATGACTTTTTTTAAAGCATAATTCCATATTACTATCTGCAGTGATTGAATTTATTCACAGCTCTACCAACAATGCATGACTGTCTTTTCATAGCTCTTATCCAATCTGATTATTCTTATTTTTGTTCATATTTGAAAATAGGTCTGTTTACGTAATAAATATTGTTCATTTTAAAAGACCATGAAAACACTCGGATAGTCTCTAAAAGTTGACAGTTTTTAAAAATAGATGGCTTTCTTTAAACATAGTTGTGTCTTGAGACATAGACATGAGGCAATCATTGCATTTTCTGGTTGGGCTGAAATAAAAGCAGCTATGCTCAGCTCATTTCCCTCCTGTCATAACCTCTGTTTTCAACCTCTTGTGACCCACTCTTGGTCCCTTCTCTTCACATGATTAGCCTCCCTGTTTTAGAATTAGTTCCTGCTATAAAGAACAAATGAGTCACTTCCAGTGTACAGCATGAGAAAAGTTGGCCCTGAATAGGTCAGGGATCTCCAGCTATGTAGGAGAGCTGTAACCTCATCTCCTCCAAATGAAGAGGGGCCAGAGCATGTAGTAACACTCTGAAAAGAGCAGAGGAACACGTCAACCTAAAATGGCAACAGCGTTCTAGATCAAGCTTTTGCAAGCAGCTTCAATCAGTTATTAGACATTTATTCAGTGCCTGATATTGTGGCTAACATTGGGGTTTATGACTCTGTCTGTTTTTCAGGCATATCCTCATTTGTCTGGCTGCCTATCTGGGCTGTGTCTGCTTTGCCTACTTTGATGCTGCCTCCGAGATCCCAGAACAAGGTCCTGTCATCAAATTCTGGCCCAGTGAAAAGTGGGCCTTCATAGGAGTCCCCTATGTTTCCCTTCTGTGTGCCAACAAGAAATCTCCAGTCAAGATCACATGATGTGAAGTTCAGCAGCTCTTGATTTTCTTATTTATTTTTCCTCACTTACTGTGCTTAGTTAATGATCATGACAGCTGAGGAGACTTGGGTTTTTTTCACTCCTGTATATTTGAAACTTGCAAGGATTCAACTGTGTACAGTAAGAAATGTATTTTTTTTTCTTTAAGAAATGCTTTTTTTGCCCTTTCTCTTGGAGAGGAGGAAGAAAGGGTTTTGGTGTGGGTTTTTGGTTTTGTTTTTTTTTTTTTTGAGACTGAAAATGCTTACAAGTAGAATTTCAGTTGGCCCTGGGTTTAGCTTCCTTGGGCTTTATTTTTAGATGCCCTCTCTCCTTACTACTGGCTCATGAATCTTAAAACACTGTGATAGTAGTACGTCCTGTTAGACCAAAGCAGTAGACTGGGGAGGAATGTTTGTTAAATACAGACCTTACTTCCTTCTCTTTCCCACCCACATGTGATCTTTTCAGAACTCTTGTGGTTGGAACTGACAGCAAATGTACCTGTGGATTAAATCTCCATCCTTGTTCCAGAGATTTTCATTGGAGGAAACTTGGCCATGAAGAATCTTATGACAGCTTGTGGGAGAATAATTTTCAATATTAATCTCCCAAAACTTAGGTTTTAAGTAAGGTTAGAAGTTATTTTTATTATTTGT